>BSBM01000635.1:2385000-2750000 GCA_027924585.1 Larix kaempferi | reverse complement strand
AGTTAATGGAGGGAATTTCAGAGTACCTACTCCATCGATTGTTATTATAATCCGCGGAGAATTAGTAAACGCCCTCCGCGAAGATAGAGGAAAGTAGACGGATGAGCGTGTTATTGATAGCCAAGTACGTTAATTTAAAATAAATAAATAGAATTATAGCTGTATAGCTGAGGAGTTAGATGAGTTGGTGAAGCTTATATAGGTTAATTCCATTCAATCAAGTACAGTTTGAATTCTTTGAATTAAAAATAGTTAGAATTAGATTAAGCTTCATATTTCAAGGTGTTTACATGAAAATTAGAGTATAATTCAAGGTGTTTACAATTTTCGCTAATAAGTTGTAAAAACTAGGGATTGGACTCATGTCCTCCATCTTTAAATGTTACCCCTATATGGAAACGAGGAGTGTTAGCCTCGGGCTAAGCAAGCCACGTTTGCCAAACGTGGGCGGAGCTTTAGAAGGGTTAATCAAAACGCTTTCTATTTGGTAGAATTTGGTAAAGCAATTTTCGTTAAAATTACAATTTGGAGTGTTCAGATCGTAATTTCAACGATCGGGATAGTTTTAGATTTGACTAATTATTTTAAAATAGTTAATCTCAATTGCAAAAATTACAAAATTATGAAAATAACAATTTTCAATCAAAATTTTAACTGGTTTTTATCCCAAAATCCCAAAAAAAACAAAGCATTTTCGTTTTGATTATCTTTTGTCCTACACGAACGTGGGCAACATTTTCCCTCTTCATAAAACTATTAATATCCTTAAAACCAAAATTGTATGACTTGGGCATTCAAATCAATGTTAATAAGTCACATGAATAGAGATCCTAATATGCGTATAAAGGAATTTTTAACATTAGGTAAAATTAATAAAGTCCAAAGCCACAAAGGATTTTTGTAAACCATAGAGATCCTAATTACATGGATACTATAATACATTTTGTGCACTAAGTCCTGAGCTAACATATGTAGTAATATTAAAAGAATGATATTGTTTATCATGAAGAAAATCCCGTCACAAAAATAATTATGTCGTTCATTGAAATAAACTAAGTTGTACGGTAAATTTTATCAGATTTATGCAACGAAATAAAATTGTATATAGAAAACAATTAAAATTTACATGTGGTTTTGGGAGACATGACATTTTCCTTGTTCTTACCGGACTATAAAAAGCGGAACAGTCTTTGGTAAACCTCAGTAATGATGTATTTTGGAACTTTAACACAGGAAAACTAGAACACGGAAAGGTTCTGCAGCACATAATTAATCTATAACAGGTATCCGCCAGGGAAAGCCATTTAAGACCCAATTTTCAATCCTTTCCACATTTTTTTAATAACCAAAACCAATCATTTCTCAAATATTTGTTGGATTTCAACAAGAAAGCAATATATTTCAAACCCGAATCTATACCATCCATATGAAAAGGAAAGAAATCTCTAATTTCATCAAGAAATGAATCATCCATCCCATGGAACATGCATGTCTTCAGGCATGACTAATTTCTTCAAGAAATGAATCATCCATCCCATGGAACATGCATGTCTTCACGCATGACTAATTTCATTAAGAAATGAATCATCCATCCCATGGAACATGCATGTTTTCATGTATGACTAATTTCATCAAGAAATGATTTATTTAAAAAGTTTTATTAGAGATTAAAAAAGGTCTCTTACAAAATAAAAAAAATAAAATACATGTATAAATATGCCATGTGACACTAAGTTAAAGATGTTATCTAGTGAAGTTAACTTATATTATCTCATTAATAGTATTTGACAAATATATTAGATTAGTATATAATTAAGAGATAAGAGTTGAAAATATTAATGAAATGTTTAAATTCTTGTGCACACACAATAAATGATAATAGTATTTTTTTTAATTTATATTATAATTTATTTAATTTTTTATAAATATACTACGATTTCTTTTTATATATTTAATAAAATCTAAAACTAAAATTAGGCACAGTCTAAATATTCTAGGTTTCCAACTTTTTTTTAGTACAATGTCAGAGTCCACTTGGAATTCAGTTAAAAAATCTTAGAATCATATATATTAGCTATAAAAATTGCATTTAATCTAGGTGTCATGGGGCTATTTGATGGTGCTAAATTCATTTATGCATTCAAAAACAAAATTTAAACACTTCCAAATTTAGATTTTACAAAAAAATGTTTTATGAGACCAAAAACCACAAAATCCAAAACATAGATTAAATAAACTACTCCTTAAAATTATAATTACAATAATACTAAAAATAAATATTCACTATTATTACTTTATATAATTTTTATATTAAAATTTAAGTGTTTATATATATGATATATATAATAATTCATAATTAATATATAAAAGATATTAAACTGCATCATATAAAAATAATAATCAATATTTAGTATTATATATTATATAACTTTTCATAGTATGATGTTGTGTTTCTATAAGTTATATATATAAAATGATGCTGTTGTGTTTCGACATTCTTGGTACCATTGGAAAGGTGAGATACAACTTTGATGAAATTTTAATATTTATGGGAGAAAAACATCCAAACTTAATTAAATAATAAATGGAGTTAAAATCAAATTTTTCCCATTTAAAATTAAATCTTATTTATTTTCTTTTTAAAAGATTAATTATATAAATGTTCTTTGTATTTCAAAATTATTCCAGTATCATTTTAATTAATGTAAGATTCTGACTTTAAAGACTTGAAAGTAGTGATAATATAAAACACTCTATATTTATTATTTCAAGTATATTAATTGTTTTTCGAGATGAACTTTTCATGATTTTAACCACTGTGAGGTTTTAATGGAGTTAGCTATTGTCAAATAAAAAAATGACATAAGCACTATATGTCCAACTCAACCATAATGGTTGACTAAAGCTATTGAAATTCTATTGGTTTAAGAAATCTAACTCAATCCAACTCATCCATGGCACATTTTTTTATAAGGCCCATTTTAGACCCCAAATTTTCTCTAGCCATTCCTCTATCGAACTGTTGCAAAAAAGAAAGACACTGTCTACAAAAAGTATATCAGTTATGATTTAAGCATTCAAAACTTTAAGACATTTAAGGCGCCCAAATATGCGTATGGCCCTTGCAATCATCCTACTTAATCCTTCCACTACGATCAAGGAGAGTAAAGGCAACAGAGGGAAACCTTGTCTCAAGCCCCTGTGGCTCTTGAAGAATCCCATGGGAGAGCCATTAACTAAACAGATAAATTTTTCCTTGAGACACAACCCATAACCCAATCTGTAACCTCCACATTTAAGCCAATTTGGAGTAGAGCTAATATGGGGAAATTCCAATTAAACCTATCTTAATCCTTCACCAAGGCCATCTTTAAGATCAAAGCTTGAATATTCTTGAATTTAATCGAATGAAGAATTTCCCATGCTACACCAATGGCATTGAAAATCAACCTGCTATTTAAAAAAACAAATTGCTCCGAAGTCACAAAAGAAACCAGGAAATGCTTAATTCGATTGGCAATGATCTTGGTGATAATTTTATAAACCAGATTACACAGTGAAATTGGCTTGAAATCACTAAAGGAAGAAGGCCCATTGGATTTAGGTATCAATGCAATGAAGGTAGTATTCATTGCCCCATAAAACTTCCCCAATAGCCTGCATTCTTTAATGAATTCAAGGATCTCATTTTCCACTAGGTCAAAGAAATGCAAAAGAACACCATTTCCATACCAGCCCATCCAAGACACTTGGACTTAGAAAATATTCTTAAAGTATCTTTAATCTCGTTTAAAGTAATAGGTCCACCAATAGCACAAGCATCATCTTTAGAGGAAAAATGAGCATATTGTTGAATAACCTACAACTTCTCATGTATATGATTATGACTAGGATCTTGGAAAAGGTTTGGAAGTGTACGACAACAACCCTCTCCAAATCAGGTTGTTCAGAGATAGAACTCCCTTGTTGATAAATTATTTCCCAAAATAGATTTGTATACCATGTGTTGGATTTCCAGTTCTCAAACTTATGAAAATATTTCGAATTGGAATCCTCTAATTTCAACCAAATGGCATGTCTCTTTAGGCATTAGGTTTCCTCATCCATGGCCAAAAAAATTTGCTTACAAGCTTCCAAGGATGCCAATAGAACCCTCTCTTCATCTGCAAAACTGCTAGAAGAATGCTTAACAGAAAAAGGAATTGATCTCTGATTCGAAATTTATCAGTTCAAATTGCAAATCCCTCTTATGATTTTTATCCAAGAGAATAATAGCACTTTTAATCTCTTTAAGCTTAAAATATAGATGATGCATCGTAGAACCCCCATTCATAGGACTAATAGAAATCCACTTATCTTTAATCATCTAATTAAAGTCCTCAAAATCCAATCAACCATGATTAAATTTGAAAGGGAAATGAACCTTTCTGAAGGATCCTTCTAGCTGAAAAAAATAAGCATGTTCTTTGAGATATTAACATTGGCTACCTAGGACTGGAATATGCCGATCTTATCAACCAAAAATTCTGCCAAAAGGAACCTATCTAGGCATTTTCCAAATCCACAGTAGTAGTCTTCCTGTTCATCCACGTAGGAAGTATAGAAATCAACGCAACATCCAGAAGATTTTAAATATCAAAGAAATTACTAAAGTATCCATCCAAAGGATCCAACCTCATTGAAGATCCCCAAATATCCCTCGCAGAAAGAACAAGATTTAGATCACTAAAGTAAGGTTTCCAGAAGACCAATGTCAACCACATCTCTCCACAAAATCTATTGATCAATATACAACCCATAGCAATTTAAAATTTTGAAATCCTGGTCACAGTCCCAAAATCGACCTTCTAGGAGAATACTAGTGCAAGTTAAAATGGAAAAAATTCCAACCACTCTAGGGTTCCAAGTGGATAACAGGCCTCTGGAATGACCCAAAGCATCAACAGTAAGCATTCCCAACCTAAAAGTAGTATAAAAAAGACATCCCTCACCTTATAACCTTCCACCATCATTTCTTGAATAAGGATAATCTCTGGCTTTTCTAGATCCAATAAGCATTTAAGGGAAAGAAACTTAGGGCTGACCCCAAACCCCCTAATATTAAAATACATAATATTCATGGAGGAATAGAGGAATGGGGCATGATTTCTCTAAGGTCCCTAATATGAAAAGACAAGACTATCGATAGAACCATAACTAGAAACACTTGGATTGAAGGAAAAACTTTGGGCACCAAGACCTCCACCCGAACAGAAACCCCCACGCACAAAACCTGTATTAAACTTTCTCTATTTCTTCTAGAAAGTAACATTCTGAGATTCCAAATGAATAGACATACTTTTCAACTTCTCGGCATAAAAAGACTTATAAACCATCAAAAGGGTTTCCCAAAAGCCTCCTTCTAAGAGCGAATGAGGGAATTCATAATATTTTTATGGCCCTCTGAACTCCCCCCCAGATTCAAATCAACAAGACCAACACTCGAATATGTGATCACAAAGTTTCCCAATTAATACCCCAAAGGAATAAACAAGGAGGATACTAAGAATCAAACAACCCCTAAACAATAGTCGAAAAAACTTCATCGCCGCAAATACCTAGATCCTTAACAATCAGATCAAAATCCCCCCAAGGAACTAGCATCCACCACAAGATCCCCAGACCCCAAATCTCTACAGGACTCCCCACCCACAACTCTCGCCAATCCAATATCAGAGGTAATAATAGATAAATCAATGGAAGGATACCCCGACTCCAGAGCCTCCAGATTATTATGACATTCAACCTTATTGAGAAAATCAATTTCTTCGAAACTGAGGGAATCAAAGAAAGAAAGGAACATAAGCTTTAGCTTACCAGAGAAAGACAATTTACCTTCTCTCCCTTCTAACAATTTATCCAGAAAATACCCCCTCAGGCTATCTTCAACAAGGGATAAGGAGTTCGCCTGCTCCACAGAATTCACGCTAACAAAACCTCAAAATACAAGGAACCTAGATACTCATGCTTAAGATGGGCGGTATTATAACATGAATGGAATTGAGAAGGGATCCACCAAAAATCCAGTCTTCAAATAATAACCTTATCCCCCCAAAAATATCAATTTCCACTGGTAGAGCCAGGGAGAAATCCATCTCCACTAAAACCCTAGCCACTCTCTTGACAACCTACAACAGAGATGAATCATCAAAGAACACTAATTTCCCTACAAAATTGGCTAACTCCAAGATAATTTTCTTCGTCCATAATTCTAAAGGAAGGATAGGAAGGAGCATCTAAACATGTCTTCTAGAAAATTTCTCCCTAAAGGGATTAAATGCATAATTCCACCTCTTCAACATCCAAGACCCTTTTCCCACCACACAAAAATGAACCAAAATATTCTCTAGATCCTTGACAGTCAGAAAATGAAAAAAATATCACTTGTTCATCAACAAATTGGCCATGGGATTGCAGCTAAGAATTGGTTTCTAGTTATTGGATATCCAGAGGAGGAGCTCTTGCCACCCCATAGAGATATAGGCTAACTTCCTCACTAATGCCTACTCCGAGAGGCTAGAAACCCATTCCATATTTAGATCCTTCCCTAAGACCATAAGGACTCTTTAGATTTGTCCTCTATATGATTTCTCAACCCTCTTGATCTTGGATTTAACACCAAATGACTTCTCCTTATCTCCTTTCCCACTACTGTGAGTAGACTTTAGATGAGACTCCTCCCCACCCTTCAAAATAATTTTCTCAGTTGAAGAAATACTAGGACTCTTGACCGCACATTCATGGATAAGATCCTTTGAAACCACATTAGGGAACCTAGACGACTCTTGAACGCCACCAAAAACCACATACTAACTCGGATGGTTAGACTTAATCTCACTAAGGATTTTCATGTACTCATTATCCGACTTCAAAAAATCCTCATGGAACCATTCCATGTCATATTCCACCCAAATCGACATGTGATTCCCGACCATATCCAACCAAAAATGAACTAAATGCAAAGAGAATATACCTAATACTATGGACTCCGAAAAACCATAACCCTCCATCCACAGAAATGTTGCCCCCCATCATTCCATAATATTCAATATTGTGGAAACTTTAATAGTTAGTCTTTGGCATGGATTGGTGAAGCAATTTATATGGTTAATTCCATTCATTCAAATATAGATTGAATTGTTTGAATAAAAAATATTTTGATTAAGACATATTATCTTCATTAAAATTGTTGGATGAGGATACCAACTACCCGAGATTTAGATCGAAGGCGCTTTTGAGACATATGGGAGAGGGGTCACTCTATGTCTGAGCATTACCAATCTTCTTCATACTAGGGTGAAATGTTGATTTTTTCCCTGATGTCTTTCTTGATTTGGACCCATATTTTTCCCTCCGTCAATTGTGTGCCTTTGAATATTTGAAAATTTCTTTCTTTCATACTTCCCAAAGGATGAAGCCAGGTAGAAGTTGCTAGATTCTATTTAGAATTTTATTCTTGAAAGAATTCAGTCTCTAGGATTCAATGGTAGATCAAATGCACTCTCACTTCTTGTAGGGTATTTTTGAAGGATTATAATATTATACTTAAGTATAGTATTCTAAGCGATTATTTTGGATTGAAAAAAACATAAATATAGATTGGTAGGCGAATATTATATATGAAACATACAATTTACTACTGAAAATTGTAAATTTTGGCGAATATTATGATAGAAAAAACATATTTTATGTAAATATATGCGATATTAGAGACTAAAAATGACCAAATAGTGAATTTATTTTTTGCAAAAAGCCCCAAAAATAGCCAATTGGAAAAATTTCGCCTCTAAAATTTTTCCTACTTCTTGTTTGATGTTGTAACGTCCCCTCCATCATGGCAGTGCAATGGAGAGAACGTTAGACTAAAGCCAGGGCATCTAGCCCCATGATTATTAAAATAATTCCCAATAAGATGAAAATGGGCATACGCAGATGTATATCTATATATATTAAAAGAAAACACAGCGGAATTAAACTTAATTACACATCCATCCTACATTCAAGATATTCATGAGATTCATCAATTGAAACAATACAAAGTTAACACAAGAGAGTACTTATCTTATAACAAAGTAGTCCTGAGCAACTGGCTATACAACTGCAACGTTCCACCCAACCATAGGCTAGTTGTGATCAGCAATATATCAACACACTACCACCCCCGAGCTGGGCATGATCTCTACAAGGAAAAAGGGAACAACAGACTCACACATAGCCCGAAGATACACCAAAATCAGCCAAGCCACTCTACAGTTGGGTTTATTAGGCTGCTAAGGAAATGGAAGGAAATGAATTGCTAAGCTAGTGGCTCATCCACAAAGCTATGGATACCTCTACCAGATCTATCTAGCTTGGTACCCACATTACCTGCACACCCAATACAAGGAAGTATTCCCTTCACTACCACACAATCCCTCAGGCCATGCCTTCCAATCTAGTATTGTTCAAGGTGTGCATAGAAGAGTAGCCAGCCCTCTTGATCTTCTTGAGAGGTTACCTCCTCACTAGGCTCATCAAGCCAATTTTGTCCTCTTCCACTCCTAAATTCCTTCTCACAATATCAAACCAAAAAAGGGATGCACATAACAGCAAAAACACAAGTGTTGGGCATTAAGAAAGATGTTTTTATAGTGGGATGCACAAAATGGGGTTTCCCTGAGCTTCAGAAAAATGTGGGCAAGCATAAACGAAATGGAAAATGGGGATTGAACCCCTAGGAAGGAAAATCCGTTTTCAGAAAACGTTTATGGACAACCCTAGAGCAAAAACGACCTCCTTCAAACCCCCAATTCGTGGTTCTCCTCTCCTAGACACTGTACCCACCAAAAACGAGTTCCCAGCCATGGAATATACAGGAAAATGGTAGAAAACGTGAAGGAGAAAGACCCAGCTAGCTCAGACTGCATGAGAGAGGAAAGATAATGGGTGAAGAATGGTTTTGGGCACAATTTCATGGGTGTTTTCTTGTCCCAGAAGCAAAAGTACATTTTTCCAGGTTGATGGCTTGCCCATGCACGAAATTGGCTACCATACCTCTTCATTCCCAAGGCATTAACTGCCTCAACCAACTCCTGGAAGAATTAAATGATTGGGTGCATAAGTCAGAATGGGAAGTTGGGGTTCATTCATTGACATTTGGCTTATCACCATTGGCTCAAGGGTTTGAATAATTTCCCTCCCTATTCATTGTATAATTATGCCCCCATCTCTTTGTTGCATTGCATAGCTAGTTGTGGGTTTTTCATTGAAATTCGTATTTTCATGATGTATTAATTTACATTGTGCCTATCTAGCACAAGAACCATAGGCATCTATTTTTAATTGCTGATACATAAAACGCTAAATCAATGGTGGGGCCTTGGCCTTGAGCTCCTCACCATGATTAAATAACAATATTTACATCATTTACGATTTAATGCAAAGGGGGTCAAAATGGGGACGTTACATTCCCCTCGCCTTATATTAGAACTGTCCTCAGTGCTCATCAAAATTGAACAAAAATGGATATGCCACCCTCATGGTATCCTCCAGCTCCCATGTAGCCTCATCGGGACCGTAGTGCTTCCATTACACCTTTACCTGTTTGATGGCTCGGTTCTGGAGCAATGTTACCTTCTTGTCTAGGATGCGCAATGGATCGGTTTGGAACTCTCCCTCGGGCTCCACCTGGATCACATCCTAATTAATCACATGGCTAGGATCATATACATATTTCTTAAGCAAAGAGACATGGAAAACATTATGAGCTTTAGTGCTAGCAAGCAATGGAAGTCTATATGCAACTAGACCTATTCTTTCAAGCACTTCAAATGGCCCACAATATCTAGGTGATAGCTTGGCACAACTCCCAAGATTCAAGGAACTCTTTCTTGACTTCACTCTAAGATACACATGATCCCCAACACTAAATTCCCTAAGCACTCTATACTTATCTGCATAGTTTTTCTGTCTATCCTGGGCTACTTTTAAATTCTGCTTGATCTTTGTAACTTTTTGCTCCATTTCCTTAAGCAATTCTAGCCCAAGTACAATTCTTTTCACTGGATTGTCCCAAGTCACTAGTGTCCTGCACCTTCTTCCATACAAAGCCTCATATGGACTCATTCCCAATGATTCTTGTTGTCCATTGTTATATGCAAACTCCACCAAGTGTAGGTAATCCTCCCACTTGGATGGTTTGTCCATTACATACATGCGAAAGCATGTCTTCAAGCACCCGATTTACTCTTTTTGTTTGCCCATCTTTTTGGGGATGGTACACGGTACTAAATCTCAACTGTGTATCCAAATCTGCAAAGAGACCTTTCCAAAAATTGGAAGTGAACTTGGTATCCCTGTCAGAAATTATTTCCTTAGGCAATCCATGTAATCTGAAAATTTCCTTCATGAAAATATTTGCAATGGCATCGGCTTTATGTGTGGACTTAACCCGTATAAAATGTGTTGCCTTTGTTAACTTGTCCACCACAACCATGATGGAATCATGTTGTTTCACAGTCATTGGCAACCCTGTAATAAAATCCCTGGAAATTACTTCCCATTTCCATTCTGGGATTGGCAATGGATGCAATAAACCTGCTGGGTGTCGGTGTTCAACCTTCACCTGCTGACATTTCATACACTTAGAAATGTATTCAGCGATGTCCTTCTTCATCCCTAGATAGAAATAATATTTTCTTGCTGTAGAAATTGTTTTCTGATATCCTAGGTGACTAGAGTATGGGGCTTTATGGACTTCATCCATAAAAATCCTCCTTAAATCTACAACATTTGGAATATAGACTCTATTCTTATAAGTAAGAAGTGTGTTTTCTTCCAAATGATATCCTTCATACTTCTTTTCAAGGTCTTGATGCTGCAATTTGCGCTTTATTTGCTCATACACTTCATCCTCAACCATATGGTTAACAATCTACTGCCTCAAATCTGGTTGGCAAGTACTAAGTGCTACCACATACATTTCATTTACTTTCCTGCTGAGTGCATCTGCTACCTTGTTTTCTTTCCCTTTTATGTGTTTGATTTCAAAATCAAATTCACACAAAAATTCCAACCATCTAGCTTTCCTAGCATTTAAAGTTGGCTGATCAAACAAGTATTTCAGACCACAATGGTCTGTCCTTAACTCAAATTTCCTTCCCATTAAGTAATGCCTCCACATATTTAAAGCATGTACTATGGCTGCAAGTTCTATATCATGAGTAGCATAGTTCTTCTCATGCTCCTTCAACTTCCTTGACTCATAGCATACCACGTGGTTGTCTTGCATAAGAACTCCTACAAGTCCTTGATTGCATGCATCGGTACACACCACAAAGTCTTTTTCTGGGTCTGCAATCTTGAAAATAGGTGCACTCATAAGAAGATTCTTCAACCTTTGAAAACTTTCCTCACATCTTGGTGACCATTCAAACTTTATCCCCTTCTTTTGAAAAGAAGTGATTGGGTTTGCGACCTTGGAGAATCCTTCAATAAATCTCCTGTAGTAACCAGCAAGGCCCATAAAAGATCTCACATCTGTCACATTTCTTGGAGTTGGCCAATTCATGATGGCTTCAATCTTCTCGGGATCCATCGATATTCCCTCGTCGGAGATGATGTGACCCAAATAATGAATTCTATCTTTATAAAAGTCACATTTGCTCAACTTTGCATACAACTTATGCTCTCTTAGCAATTGCAATGTCATTCTCAAATGTTCTTCATGCTCTTCTTCATTCTTAGAATAGATGAGAATGTCATCTAGAAATACGAGAACAAACTTGTCCAAATACTTGCTAAAAACACTATTCATGAGACACATGAATGTAGCTGGTGCATTTGTGAGACCAAATGGTACCACCACAAACTCATAGTGTCCATACCTTGTTCTAAAGGCTGTCTTATGAATATCTTCTTCTTTGATTCTTACATGATGGTAACCAGACCTCAAGTCAATCTTTGAAAATACCTTTTCTCCTCTCATTTGATAAAAAAAGTCATCAATTCGGGGCAATGGGTATTTGTTCTTCACAGTGACTTTGTTTAACTGCCTATAGTCAATACATAACCTAAGTGTTCCATCTTTCTTTTTCACAAATAGAACAGGTGCTCCCCACGGGGACACACTTGGCTTGATATATTTCTTTTCCAACAACTCTTGCAATTTCATTTTCAATTCTAGCAATTCCAGTGTACTCATCCTGTAGGGTGTTTTAGACACTGGTGCTGCTCCTAGCACAAGTTCAATTGTAAAATCAATGTCTCTCTTTGGAGGAAGTCCTAGAATCTCATCAGGAAAAACATCCCTGAATTCTTGCAATACATGATAGTCCTCCAGTCTAAGAGTTTCATTCTCTGCTGCCTCTAAAACGTGGGCTGCATACAATTGACAACCCTTCCTATAAAACTTCTTCAGCTGCATGGCTAAAACCTGCCTAACAGAAGTCACCTTTGGAATTCCTTTTACAACCCTTGGGTTTCCTTCTTCGTCTGTGCATTCAAACGTCTTATTGTAGCAGTCAAGTTTAACCCTGTGTGCTTCTAACCAATCCATTCCAATGAGAATATCATAGGAACCTAGTGGTAAAATATTCATATTTGTGTAAGTGAATAGCCCATCCATCTCTAATGGACACTTCTCTACAATTTCACTAACTTTTCTCTTGGTTCCAGTGGGTAGTTGAACTAACCAAGATTTACTATGCTTTAATTTCTTAAAAGCACAAATCTCAACAATTCTAGGAGTGACATAAATGTGAGTAGATCCAGGATCAATCAAAATAGAAATAGATTTCTTAGCAATGTAATGTCCCCTTCTCATTCGAACAACAGGGAAGGAAACATTAACAACATACCGGGATTTTGTAAACTTAGCCCCAACCATCTTTACCCATAAATCTGTAATAATTAAAACTTCTCTATACATATGTAAACTTCAATAAAACACAGCGGATCTAAACACGTCATATGCACACTATTTCTTCATACATTCAGCATGCCCATATCATTCATACATGTAACAGTCACTAATTTCATTAAGCATGGACAAATTATCATACTGCATAAAACATGATGCATCTCATTTCATTAACAAGAATAATTAATCCTTCAGATTGAATGCATTGCAAACACAGACTGTATATAAATTAATTCACAGAATACTTATCTTGAATTGTAACGGTCCAAACGACTGGCTACGTGAGAGCAACGTTCCACCCAACCATAGATCTCTGTCCAGCCTGTATTCTTTCGGCTGAGAGATCACCCCCGAGCTGGGCTGTGTATCCACTAAGGAGGAACTAGATGGCTCACTCACAGTCAGGGTTTCAATCAAACAGCCATGCTAAGCCAACACACAGTTGGGTTTCTCAAGCATGCAATAGGAGATGGAGGGGGATGCTAGTCCACTGAGCTCAAACCCAGAGCCACATACCCTTCAAAACTCGACTCAGCAATCCCATCCTCTATTCATATATCCACAATCGGATTTCTCACAAATCTGTCACAAACAACTCAAATCCGTCACTGATTTTCTGGGCCATTAAAACTGGGTTTTCCCATGGCTTTTGGGGTAGCTATTGCTCCCAATTTCGCCCCAAGGTTCCTACCAATGGATCCCCCATTGGATTTCTCTATCCAATACCAAATCGGGACGTTTTTGGCTTCCCAAAATGTGGGTTCTCTCACAGTCGCGATTTTCGGTTTTCTCCCTGTTGGGAGCTCGTTTTTGGGTGGAGAAAGATGTCCCATACTTCCACAATGGAATGGGGATAAGGATGGAACAACCCCCAAGATGTAGAGTGACTTGTGGGACAAGTCAAAAGATCCCATACCTTCCCATACGAATTTCAGGGCTGCCCATACTCCATCAAAGTCATTGACTTAATTATTCAACCACTCTCTTACAACAGGAATAAATGTCATCTAGAAAGGTCAAATGGGTTCTCATAAAGACATATGGCAACCTATGGTTTACTCCCATAGCCCCCTCACCACTCCCTAGTGGATACACGTGGCCCCCTTCTCATTCGTTGCCTCCATAGCCAGTCTTGGAATTTTATATTGCCTGATGTTTATTTACATCCTATTACAATTTCCATGGCTTAAGAGCACATGGTATCAAAATATCAAATACTTTCTCTTTAAATAAAATTTGGCTTTCACTAGCGGGGCCTTGGCCTTGAGCTCCACGCTAGGAAAACATACATCACATGTACACATTATTTGCATTAAAGGCTAATATATCCTAAGGGTCGAATTGGGGGTATTACAAGCAATCTTACCTTCAACTTCAACCATAGTTGATTGATGATCTGCCTGGCGGTCTTCTACTGCTGCATAGATTCTAGGGATTTTCCTCGCCACTTGAACCATAGTTTTAGCTCCCTGGATGTTGTGAACTTGACTTGGATTCCCATTCTGATGTGGACAGTTCCTAAGCATGTGGTCCCCTCCACAACCCCAACATTGAAGTGGTTCTCTTGGCTCCTTTGGATATCTTGGCTTGTCTCCCATCATCCTAGTTGGCTTAGTCACAACCAGTGATGGCTGCCTTTGTTGATTCCTGAATTGAGGAGGCTTGAACCCCTTCTTCCTTTGATCAAACTTTTCGCTTTTCTTATCCTTCCATGCCTTATGGAATTCTGGTTTGCTTTTGTTTTGATCAAAGCAATACTTGGCCTTTCTTATGGCCTCCTCTAGAGTTCGAGGTTCATCGAACTCAATTCTATCTTTATATGACTAGGGCAGTCCACTTAGGAAACGCTGAATTTTCACCTTATCATCTAGAATATACCTGACATACCTCAGTAGCTCCAAGAATTTGTTTGCATATTCTTCCATGGTCAATTGTCCCAATTTCAGTTCATGGAACTCTTTGATCTTATCATCATAGTACCTATCAGAGAGGTACTTCTGCTTGAAGTATTTCTTGAACTACTTCCACACAATCTTCCTTTCATTGATATTCCTCGCTTGCTTGATGTGTTCCCACCATATAGATGCTCTTCCATTCAAGCTGAAGATGGAAACCCTTGCCTTCATATTCCTAGAGTAGTCTTGGACTTGGAAATACTTTCTCATCCCAAGAATCCAAGCTTCATCTTCTTGACCAGACTTTACCTCTCCATCAAATGTAGGAGGTTTTTCCTTCTTAAATTCCCCATGCGAATTGTTCTTGTAGTGCCTCTTCCTCTTACACTCACAGGATGAAGAGCTTAAACCCTCAATGGATTCCTCTGAGTTAGATGGTTCACTGGAAGAGATTTCTGGAGTATATGTTATGTCTGTAGAAACTCTTCTTGAGATACTGGCCCTCTTGCGGGAGTTCCTCCTAGAACTACTCCCACCCCTTTCTAGATTTGATGTCTGATGCCCAGATTTTATTTGCCTTTGGATGTCTGTCAAACTCTGCAGCATGGCTGCATTCAATTGATTTTGTTTTTCCTGAGCTTTAATCATCCTTTCATTATCTTCTCTGCAACTTTGCAACTCCACCCTTAGGCTCCTCATGGTGGATGCAATACCTAGAGGAGTCTCTTGATTTCTCCTCCCATTAGATTCTGTTTCAGTATTTTCAACATATATGTTCTCCCCCATGGCATCTGTCTCAGGCTCATAGGGATCCTATGCATCATCCATGATGTTGACCCTCTTGGCCCAACCAAGACCAAAGCTTTCCTACTGCCCTGTCTAGAATGCTTCATGTGACTATGATTCTGCAAAATTTGTTTATAAACACAACTGTTAGCTGCATTATATTCTCAAAAATTCATAAATTACTTGCATGTATATGGGAAAATCCTATATTGAAAACCCTATTCAATCATAGATTTTTCTCACAATCAACGACATATGAGAGGGCCGATGTGGGTTAAGGGGGCTTGCCGCCTTATGGCTTCCCTACGCCACTGCAGGGCGGGTCTAGGGAAGCGCCCTCGTTTTTTTTTGTAAAACCTTCAATTTTGCGCAATCTAGCGCATAAGTTTCATGGCAATTTCCCATTTTCGTCACTTAAAAATCTCACTGAAAAACTATAGAAATCCTTTGTTTCGGTGGACTTCGTCATTCTCTTCCGACCCGTTGCGAACGAACTCACTTAGTTTCGCCGGTCCTCTGACCTATTGCGGATGAACTCACCGAGTTTTGCCGCTATTATGAACGAACTCACCGAGTTCTTCCAGTCGGCAAACTCATCCATTTCTTCCGGTCTGTTGCAGAGCAACTCACCGAGTTCTTCCGCTGTTGCAAACCAACTTGCCGAGTTATTCCGCTAAAAGACACTTAAAAAAAAAATTCAGACCAACTCGCCAAGTCCTTCCGCCAAAAGACACTTAGAAAATTTTTCCGGACCAACTTGCTAAGTCCTTCTGCCGTTGCGGACCAACTTGCCGATTTCTTCCACCATTGCGGACCAACTTGTCGAGTTCTTCTACCGTTGCAGACCAACTTGCCAAGTTCTTCTGCTGTTGTAGACCAACTTGCCAAGTTCTTCCACCGTTGCAGACTAGCTCTTCCATCTCTTCCGGTCTGTTGCGAAGCAACTCGCCGAGTTTTTCTGCCGTTGCAGACCAACTTGCCGAGTTCTTCCGCCGTTGTGGCGAAAATTTATCAAGTTCCTTCCGATACAAACTTAGACAAAATTTTCAAAAAACACTTAGAACAATTTCGAATTTTTTTTCTTTCTTTCAGGGATGCTCACTACTCAATAGGAGGTGATCTTACCTCTACAATTATCCAACTTAGCCTTTTTAGTCTTGATCATGTAACCTGTGGTGATCAGGAAGGAATCTTCCCCTATAATTGTGATCAGATTTGGCCCCTAGAGGCCCAATGTTGTAGCCTATGGCTCTGATACCATTCTGTAACGTCCCCTCCATTATGGCAGTGCAATGGAGAGAACGTTAGACTAAAGCCAGGGCATCTAGCCCCATGATTATTAACATAATTCCCAATAAGATGAAAATGGACATACGCAAATGTATATATATATATATATATATTAAAAGAAAACACAGCGGAATTAAACTTAATTACACATCCATCATACATTCAAGATATTCATGAGATTCATCAATTGAAAAAATACAAAGTTAACACAAGAGAGTGCTTATCTTATAACAAAGTAGTCCTAAGCAACTGGCTATGCAACTGCAACGTTTCACCCAACCATAGGACAGTTGTGATCATCAATATATCGACACACTACCACCCCCGAGCTGGGCATGATCTCTACAAGGGAAAAGGGAACAATAGACTCACACATAGCCCGAAGATACACCAAATCAGCCAAGCCACTCTACAGTTGGGTTTATCAGGATGCTAAGGCAATGGAAGGAAATGAATTGCTAAGCTAGTGGCTCATCCACAGAGCTATGGATACCTCTACCAAATCTATCTAGCTTGGTACACACATTACCTGCACACCCAATACAAGGAAGTATTCTCTTCTTTACCACACAGTCCCTCAGGCCATACCTTCCATTCTAGTATTGTTCAAGGTGTGCATAGAAGAGTAGCTAGCCCTCTTGATCTTCTTGAAAGGTTACGTCCTCACTAGGCTCATCAAGCCAATTCTATCCTCTTCCACTCCTAAATTCCTTCTCACAATATCAAACCAAAATAGGGATGCACATAACAGAAAAAACACAAGTGCTGGGCATGAAGAGAGATGTTTTTACAGTGGGATGCACAAAATGGGGTTTCCATGAGCTTCAGAAAAACGTGGGCAAGCATAAACGAAATGGAAAATGGGGATTGAACCCCTGGGAAGGAAAATCCATTTTCAGAAAACGTTTATGGACAACCCAGGAGCAAAAACAATCTCCATCAAACCCTCAATTCATGGTTCTCCTCTCCCAAACACTGTACCCACCAAAAATGAGTTCCCAACCATGGAAAATATAGGAAAATGGTAGAAAACGTGAAGGAGAAAGACTCAACTAGCTCAGACTGCATGAGAGAGGAAAAACAATGGGTGAAGAATGGATTTGGGCACAATTTCATGGGTGTTTTCTTGCCCAAGAAGAAAAAGTACATTTTTCTAGGTTGATGGCTTGCCCATGCACGAAATTGGCTGCCATACCTCTTCATTCCCAAGGCATTAACTACCTCAACCAACTCCTGGAAGAATTAAATGATTGGGTGCATAAGTTAGAATGGGTAGTTGGGGTTCATTCATTGACATTTGGCTTATCACCATTGGTTCAAGGGTTTGAATAATTTTCCTCCCTATTCCTTGTAGAATCATGCCTCTATCTCTTTGTTGCATTGCATAGCTAGTTGTGGGTTTTTCATTGAAATTTGTATTTACATGATGTCTTAATTTACATTGTGCCTATCTAGCACAAGAACCATAGGCATCTATTTTTAATTTCCGATACATAAAACACTAAATCAATGGTGGGGCCTTGGCCTTGAGCTCCTCACCATGATTAAATAACAATATTTACATCATTTACGATTTAATGCAAAGGGGGTCAAAATGGGGACGTTAAAGATGTTCTAAGTTTTGTAACACCTTGATCCCACAATGATGAAGAAAAGGGACATAGGTTGAGGAGGTGGTTAAGGGTTTCCTCCTCTTGTTCACATAAAGGAAATATGGAGGGACCTTCAAAACTATGTTTCCTCATTTGATCCCATGTGAGCACTTGTCCTTTGGCAACCAGCCATAGAAAGGTAGATATTTTGGGCCAAATATTTTGAGTCCAAATATATTCCCATATCCTTTTTCTCCCTCTACTATCATCATGCAGAAGAAGGGAATAGGATTCATTTAGATTATAGTTGCTTCTAGACTGATAGCCCCATATGAGAATGTCCTTCCCCTCCATAAATTGAATTCGTTGTTGGCTTAGTTTGCTAGAAAGCTCCTCCCCCCATGGAGGGTTTTCATGAAGATACCATTGTTCCAGGGGGAGCTAGGATCTAAAAAGTGGAGGATTGTTGTTGGTATACCAATACTTATGGACTCTATTGATATTCTTGTTACTGTCCATTTTGTCACCATTTTTTATCATCAAACACATTTTGATTGGCGTCATTTTAACCATTTTTTATATGATAAGTCATTATTTCCGCCATTCAGACCGTCAATCAGATCAGGTATGCATATATTCACACATCACATGAATTTTGGGTAAAAATTATCATATTGTGATTTATTGATGTTTATTTGACATTTCACGACTTGCTTGGCAACTAGATTTTGTTCTGCGGGCAGTGGGTTTCAAACGGACCTCCATTCAGATGCATGTTCACATTGCAAACATTCAGCCGCATCCATCCCACCGTTCAGGCCTTCATTCAACCCGTGACATCGTCAGTTTGAATATTTATGTTCATTAAAGGTGAAAACGGAAAGATGGGTTTTGTTAGAAACCTGTTTGTCGTGAGTTGTGAGCCCCTGTTCTTGAATATTCGCCCTCCTACTCGCCTCGCTTGAAAACACACCTACAACTCACGTCAACACTCCAGAAGTCCTGTCTTTCCTATTCACCAAGCCTGACAACACGCACCTCTGCTCACGTCAACATTCCTGAAGCCCTCGTCCTCCCACGCTCAGTTTTCCAACGCATTATCTGCCCACGATGGAAGGAAACTAAATCACAGCTTTTTGTGTCAAAGGGAATTAACGGCGTGGAATTAGGGAGACGCCTCTACGCTGTCGTCAACCACCCTGCAGTCGTTTGTAAATAATTAAGACTTCTATTTTTAGAGAGGTCGACTATGTCGACCTTCTCTCTGATTGTAAACTTATATATAGACGCCTCCTTTGGAGAAAACGAGACAATAGATAAGATACATACACGCTATCAGTAATTTGTAGAAATGCTGTGTAACTTTCTCAGTTAATGGAAATTCCTGAATTATGTTGTTAATGTTTTGATGTTGGTGATTAGTGTGAGTTAAGCTCCAATCTATGATTACTGGGAAGGGCCTCTCAACAACCGGAGGTTCTATTGTGTATATTTTGTATTTTCCTTTATGCAAATAAATAGTTTTTCATTTCCAGTAATTGTATTTAACTGTGTTTTCCTATAGCTGTTGTTTCATTTCTTGTAATTTATTTCCTATTGGTAATTTAATTTACATTTACAAAATTGATAATGACCGGTCAAGCATAGCTTTTCTTGTAGTTTGCTTTCAGTCTTTTGCAATTAGATAGAGCTTAACTAGTTGTTGTTTTAGGTTTTGTTTATAATTAGAATTAGTTCTGTTAGTTTCTTTCCTGTAGCTGTAGGTTAGTTTTATTTACATTTCAGTTTTTGTCTTATTATGCCATAGAAATAGTGCATTTCTTAGACAATGATTAGAATAGGTCACTTCTTTTTATCTTAGCTCCTAAACGCTCTATTCATTGCTTCCATGCACTGTAGGTTCATATGCATCAGCAAGCTAACGTTAAGATCATTCCAATCTGCTTCTTTCCTTAGTTTAAATCGTTTTCCTCCATCCGGACTGTCATTTGGACTTTCATTCAAACAGTCATCTGGATCGTCATACGGACTTTAATACTTTCTGCATTGTTTTTATGCTTATTTAGAATCCAGTTTTCTTAGGTCTTCGAACTGTAATATTTCTTTCCTTTAATTAGCATTCTTAGATGTAATTAAGATCTTGGTTTACACTACATAGAGTTTTAATTAAGTTTTATCACCATTCTTAGTTTTCATTCCGTTTTCCTTAATTTTGCTTTAGTTGCTTTTCAAATTATGTCTTTCATATCTAATTCATTAATGCTTTACTGTTACAGAATTTATCAGTTTCATTCTTAGTGTAGTTTATCATATGTCGTTAAGATCAATATCGAATTAGACTTAGTAATTTCATTCTCCAAAGTATCTTAATTTTGAATAGTTTCTTTGTTAACCATATGATTAGTTTTTCCCATTCATACAGTTAATGAAGATGTTCATAGAATAGGATTTGGTTCAGAAATAAATATTTTTATCAAGTTTTCTACTTGCTTCTACATAAAATATCTTTATCAAGTTTTCTACTTGCTTCCAAATCAAATTCAGTTCAAGTAAATATCTTTATTAATTTTTCTACTTGCTTCAAATATTTCATTAGTTCCAATTCATTTGCTTATGGATAGAAGATAGGTCATAATGTTTAAAGTTAATAGTAGTTGGAAAATATTTAGTTTGCATTTATTTGTAGAAGTTAAACTAGATTTACTTCCATTTTGTTTCCTTGTCACATTTGAAAGTCACTTTGATACCTTCTCTCCTATTCCTATTACATTTGATACACTTCCTCAGAATCCTCAAGGAGAATGGAATTAGGTAGTTTATGTAGGGCCCCTCCTATAGGGTCCTTCATGCTTAACCTGAAACTCAACCACTTGATACAAAAGAGATTAGAAAACATAATGACTAGATAAATAAACTAAATAAATGAATAACTTATGCAAATTATAACAAACCATAACCTGTCTCTGATACCATCTTGTCCACTGCCGTCTGCGTCTTCCTTAGGATCCTTCCAGCAAAGCTCGTTTAACCATAGGCGAAGCAACCGTTAGCTTCGCCACCCAACCATAGGCTCATGCTTTTAGTCGCATGGCCTCCCCCGAGCTTTGGGTCGTAGAGCTCACACACAATAATCCAGAAACCCAGCTTGGGTTTCCCCCCCACCAAGATTTCCAACCAAACCCTCAATAGCAACAAGTCATGAGCTAACTCAAAATTATGATAGTCATCCAGGGTCTGGGTCCTTTACCCATTCCCAATGCCTTCCTTATAAAGGAAAATCTCATGCAACACATGTCGCTTCATGCAAAAATATTCATTTTATTAAATTAATAAATTAATAAAACTCACCCATCCATGTGTCAGTTTCTCTAAGAGATGCACCAACATCCCTAAGTTTTCTCAAGTTTGTCCCCTAGATATTTCACTTAACTCCTAGATTTGTGGTGTAGGTGGAGTTGACTAGGTGTCCATGCCTAGGATTCCATTTTGCTCCTAAATAAATCTTTATAATATTTTTAAATAATCAGAAGTATCCTTTCATGTGCAAATGCCTAAATAACACTTAATATTATTTAAATGCCAAAGTAATCATTTATGTGCAAATGCCTAAAGTACTCAAATACATTTCTAAGTAATGTTCTAGGTGCAAACTTATACGTTTCAATGTAGTTAAGTTTAGCAGTCAACTTTTACTAGGACCCCGGTGCCACACCATTGGGCCTCCTTGTTCCTTAATTTAGTTTCCCCGACATGGAACCACTCCATCAGGTCCAGTCATCTGTAGTTTCCATTCCTCGGCAAGGTACCACATCGTTGGGTCCTTGTGTCCACTCTTTCCGTTCTCGGCAAGGTACCGCACCGTCGGGCCTTTCTGCCATTATCCTTCTGTTTTGACTTGCGGGAACTTCATGTAGGGATTTCAGGAGCCGTTACCTTCCATCCTCTGTCTACACGCTATTAGGGACTAATGGCATTGAGGAGTGAGTCCGTTCTCACTGCGCGCCCCCCAACTCGTATGTGACCAGCTCCGTCGTGGCCCACCTTGTACACCCTCACGCTTTCCTCTTGAGCAAGCGGATCAGTGCTTATCTGCTCAAGCGTGGTATTATGTCGGAAGTTGACATCGTTGTCGCTCTCCCTATGTGTGATTTACCCGTACTCTACGACCCTTCATATTCCTTTGTGTGTCCGTCGGTGAACCGTTTCACCTGTCGCTACACACTATTCTCACAAACGTAAATTAGTAGCATTATCCTCAATAATCACAATTTGATTTATAAATCTGCTGCTTCATTAAGCATCTATAATTTACTCAATCATTACTCATTCATCTAATCACATAATCAATTGAACAGCTAGTTGTTAAGCATCATTCATATCAAAGTTAATCATTAAACAACATGAAATCGTCCATTCACAATAACTACCCAAATGCACATATATCAATCAATCGTAATCATAAATATACTCAAAATAAAATCATAGGGTTATTTTATTAATGTTTCAAACAATCGGGTCACTCAACAGGTGCTCTCAATGTCTTCAGTAGTCTAGGGGCACTACAGTTTAGTGTAATCTTGAAGTATTAGTTGAATGCATGAATAGTTGTTGAATTTCTTAAGTAATTTGTAGTTTTGATTTAAGTTGATATAATTCTTTGTTTCATAGTTAGTTGTCAATTGAATTATCTCATAGATAGGTTTCTGAACTCATTTACAATTGTTTCTAATTCCCAGTTTAGAGTTTTTAATCAGTAGTTTTCAATTTCATTACAGTAGTTTTGTTTTGATTTAGTTCTAATTCCTAGAATAATATTTGTTGTTTTTATCTTTTTAGTTATTATCCATAGAGTAGAGTAGTATAGTTTGATACTATTCTGATCTGTTGGTTTAGTTAGGTTTAACTAGTTCAGTTATTGTATTTTCTAGAAGTTTGACTCGGTTTTTCATTTTGAAAGATCTTTCGATCTTTTCTTTATTAAACATTTCGAAGGTCTATCGAGCCGAAACCGTAGGTTCCATTCTACCTCAGTATATACTGTGCCACAACTCTAAGATTACCAACCCTGGTCGATAATTAAATATTTTGGTGATTCTTTAAGAGAGTAATTACACCTCAACATTTTGGCATCGTTGCTGGGGAGTTGTAGATAGGTAGAACTTTCTTTTAAAACTTAGTTTATAGATTTGAATTTTTCGCTTTGAAATTTAGAAATAAGCTGGTGGCGGGTGAGCGGTAAGACGAGAGGTAAGAACCTGCGCATCTGTTATAATAGGAATCCCCAAAACTCAACAATAGTAGTGATGCAGTTATAATCTATTTCAGTTATAGTTTGTTTTCATGAATAAGTCTAGAGACTCAAAAGGTATATTTATTAAAACTAGCCCTCCTACTAGAATCCCTACTAAAATTCCTACTAACCTATACGGGGGGCATGCAACCCCGACTACTAACTCAATAGAAAGGTATTGGAAGACACCTAAAGGGGATAGTCCTACTTGGAAAGCAAAGGAAACCCTTTCTGGAAATCAATTAGGGGAAACCATAGGGACATCAGAAAAGTGTGTTCATAAATAAATTCCACTAGAACAACCTCAAGCTCATATTGAGAACGAAGCTAGACAAGAAGAAATTCAAAAGGATAACACTTTAGAACCTCTCAACCCTCCATGAGTTCAAAAACCCAAAGACACTACCTTCTCAATAATAGGTGGTCCAAACCTAGTAGACTTTATTGATCCTACACAATTAGATACTCTTTTTGAAAATTCTGTGAACATAGTTATTTCACAGATTGAAACAACAACGGTAGGACCTTCAAAGTTGGACTCCCATGTAGCTGGTAATTCTCCTCCTAAAAAGAAAAATACTCTTCCTAAAACAGAACGTTGGGATATCCCATATTCTCCAAGAAAGGATCCACCTAAGTATTCTCTCTTCGGTAATCAAATCTTCATGGAGGATGAAAATGAAGATCGTGTCCGACAAGATGAAGAAGAGGGAGAGGTTAGAACTAAAGGTACTTTTGGATTCCCTATCCTAGACACTGCATAAGATGTCACTATGAAAAACATCCCTCCTTCCTCACTACCAACCTTTTATGGGAAGAGTAGCGAGGATCCAGATACATTCTTATTCAAATTTGACATTTTGTGTAGGAGTTATAACTACCTACAAGATGGCCAAAAGCTAAAACTCTTTCCTGCCACATTAAAAGATTCTTCTCTTCGATGGTTCATGGGGTTAGGAGAATCTAGTATTAGAACTTGGGAAGACATGAAGAATGCATTTGTATGGAAATATCAGGATTACTGTAAACCTAAGGACTCTTGCGATGATATTTTTAAAATACAACAACTTGAAGATGAGAGCCTAGAAGACTATCTCGAAATATTTAACTATGTGCTACATAAATCTAAATATAGTGACCTTCGCGAGGATACAGTAAGAACACTCTTCCTCAAGGGAATCTCAAAAGAATTCTTAGAAAACCTTAATCTCATGGCAGCAGGAGACATCTCTCATAAGCCTTTTTCATAGATTTGTGAGTTATGTAGGAATTACTCTAGGAGTAGGGGGAATAGTGGAAGACACTTTCGAGAATCTTATGCTAGGAACCTAAAAGGAAACACATCCGGTCCTGGTGGAGTTACAAGGGTAGATTTGGGAAATCTATTAGAAAATTTCAAAACAGATATCCTAGGAGCTATGGGTTCCCAATTAGATGCACTACAAGCCAAAAAGAGACAGGATGAAAAGTGTGCAACAATGAGTGTTTTCTATCCTAGGTGTAGAACTAAACATCCCCAATGGGAATGTCCACTGAATAATGTTTTGGTTTGTCACCTTTGTACAGAAGAACATCCAACTGATAATTGTCCATCGTTGCTTGGGTTGCAAGCCGTGTATAAGAGTGGAAACTTTGGTGAAATATCTAGAAGGCCTTGGCAACTTAGAGATCAATCATCATATCAAGATCCATCATCAGAAATTCCACCTTATTACTATCCTTATCAACCTCCTCAACAATGGAACACTTCAGGTTGGAAAAATTGGCCAACTCAGTACCCTCCTCAGAATACTCAACAACAACAATGGCCACATGGATGGAGAGGACAAGCTTATGCTCAAACACCTCCTCCTATGCCTAACTATCCTTACCCACCTAATATTCAGCAACTCTTACCTGGATTTGTACCTCCTTCACTACCCCCTATCCCAAATCAACCTCACCATTTCCAGAATATGAATCCTCCAAGGCCCACAATATTACCTGTACAACCGATACAAAATCCTAACAACAAACCAACCCAAGCTCTTATCAGCATTGGGTTGCTACATCTTCCATCATATGCCATTTCGACTGCACCAATACATGAGATTCAATTGTGATCTGGAAGAGTTTTGCAAGATCAACCCAAGTCATCAATCGTTATCCAAGAAGAGAATGAAGAAGAAAACATACCTAGTGAAGTTTTGAATGATGCCATTCTTGAATATGTGGTTATTCCTAAATATTCAACACACAACCATCCTTATGAAGAAGTAATTACAGGAGAAAAGTCACCCCCATATCCGGAGCGTCTAGTAATAGAAAAACCTATAACTTGTCTAGAGTATGATATCATTAACGAATTGAAAAATATTTCTATTAAGATCCCTTTGTTACAAGCCATTAAAGATATCCCAATATATAGTAAAGTAATAAAGGAACTTTGTATTAAAATACTAGGGAGAAAACAAAAAGACCCTCCGACGATTCATGTTACAGGTGAAATGTCAGATTGCATAGCAAACCAACCTAGAATCCCAAAGTATTGAAACCCAGGAAACCCTGTGGTGACTGTTATCATCAATAACACTGCCATAGGAAATACACTTATTGATCTAGGAGTTACTATTAACCTGATGACTACCACAGTTTTAGAAACTCTCTACTTAGGACAGTTCCTCCGCCCCACCCCAACAATGCTAGAATTAGCATATCACACTATGGTTCAACCTACTGGGATCTTAGATGACATCACTGTATCAGTAGCTTCATGGGAATATCCCGTGGACTTCATGGTCATAAAATCAAAAGATCCTTCCAAAGGTCATCCCATTATTTTGGGAAGACCCTGGTTGGCTACTGCTAATGCATTCATAGGATGCAGGGGTGGAGAAATGATTATCTCTGATGGGTTATCTACAAGAAAACTAGATTTATACCCACCAGCACAGCCAGTAACTAAAAACGTCTTCTGGTTAGATTGTCCTTTTGGGGATGAGAACTTGGAAGAACTTTCCCTTGTTAGTGATTTCTCCTAGGCACTCCAAGAACAAAATACCGAGAATGTTTTGAATCAATTTGTCTCTTCCACAACATGTATAGACTTTCCTCAGTCTTTTTCCCAACTTGACCAAATCTTTGGAGATGAATTCCAAGAAAACATGAGCCTCTCAACATTTACAAGTACACCTCACGTCTTCGCAATCGAAGAACATCTAGGATCCTATACCATACCTTGTGAGGTTAGTTCCAACAAATTTCTACATATAAATGTAGGTCTAGATGAGAGTCAGCCAAAACAATTACTAAAAGTTCTCAAGAGTCAAACTAGAGCATTCGCATGGGAATACACCGATATGAAGGGTATACACCCAGATACCTGTATTCACCACATTTACATAGATTCAAACATACCTCCTATTGGGAAGCCCTAGAGAAGAATGAATCCAGCCCTAAAGGATATAGTAAAAGATGAATTACAAAAATTCCTTAAGGATGGTTTCATCTACCCAATTTCCAACAGTAAATGGGTGTCTCCTCTAGTGGTATTTCCAAAGAAACTTACAGGGAAATGATGTATCTGTGTCGAATTTCGAGAATTGAACAAGGCCACTCTTAAAGACTACTTCCCTTTGTCTTTTATCGATCATGTGTTAGATACTTTGTCAGGGAAACAATATTTTTCTTTCCTTGATGGGTATAGTGAATATTATCAAATATTAATAGCACCTGAGGACCAAGACAAGACAACTTTTACTTGTTCTTGGGGGACATATTCCTATTAAGTGTTTCCATTTGGCCTATGTAATGCACCTGCTACTTTCCAGCATGCAGTTTTAGGAATCTTTGTTGACCTTATACATGATTGTGTAGAAGTTTATATGGATTATTTTACAGTTTATGGCAATACCTTCCAAGAATCCCTTGACAACCTTGAAACAGTTCTTATTCGGTGCCAAGAAATGAACTTAGCTCTTAGTCATGAAAAATGTAAGATGCTATTAATCGAGGGCATAGTTCTGGGACATCATGTCTCTCTTCAAGGTATCAAGGTAGATCCTGCCAAGATAGAAATAATTGTTAATCTTCCTCCTCCAAAAACTCTGAAGGAAGTAAGAAGTTTTCTTGGCCACACGGGCTATTATAGACGTTTTATTGAAAAATTCACTAAGATAGTTGCACCTATGTTCAAGCTACTCATGAAAGACACATAATTCCAATGGATTGAACCTTGTCAACATGCCTTTGAAACTTTAAAGGAAAAGCTATCAGTGACACCGATAATCAAGGGCCCCAACTGGTCCCTTCCCTTCCATATATCCACTGATGTTTTCGACATAGCTATAGGAGCAGTCTTAGGTCAAAAAGAGGGACAAACATCACATGCCATCTACTTTTCTAGTAAAAATTTGACTCCTGCAAAATCAAAATACACTGTTACTGAAAAAGAGTTTCTAGCAGTAGTCTATGCCATCAACAAGTTTCAACATTATATCACAGGATATGAAATTTTTATACACACTGACCACTCTGCCATCAGATTTTTAATGAACAAACCTATCACCAATGGCAGAGTGACTTGGTGGCTTCTTTTGTTACAAGAATTTAACATCACCATTATTGATCCTCCTGATCGAGAGAATATGGTAGCATATTTTCTCTCTCGAATTCAAACTGATGATAATGCTAGTCCTGTTGATGATAGATCTCCAAATGAACATTTGTTCGTTGTGTCTGTTCAAACCCCTTGGTTTACAAACATAGCCAATTATTTAGCAACTGGAAAGCTACCAAACCATCTCTCTCCACCTGAGAAATGTAGGATCATAGTTCAAATTTCTAATTATTCTTGGGTGGACAATGATCTTTTTCGTACTGGTCCTGATCTTATTATTAGACAATGTGTACGAGAGGATGATATGGCAGAGATCCTTCATGCATGTCATGGTGGACCTTGTGGCAGGAATTTTTCTGACAAGAGAACATCATACAAAGTGTTGCACTTTGGATATAATTGTCCAAGCATTTTCAAAGATGCTTCCAAGTATGTCAAGGGGTGTGACAGTTTCCAAATAATGGGTAGACCTACACCATCTGATGAGATGCCTCTACAACCCCAAGTTATGATTGAGTCTTTTGAGAAATGGGCTCTAGATTTTGTTGGGCCAATTTCCCCTATGTCTCTCAAGAAGAAGTACATCCTAGTCTACACAGATGATGTCACCAAGTGGGTAGAAGCTAAAGCCTTATTCCAAGCCACAGAGAAATTTGTGGTAGAGTTTTTATATGAATAAATACTCACTCGATTCGATGTACCTAGGGAAATTGTAACCGATCAAAGATCTCAATTTACCTCCAAGTTGATGAAAGAGCTTACTGACAAATATGGTATTAGACATTGTAAATATTCACCATATCACTGTTGATGTATATGTAACTTCGGAACGTATTTCACATATATGTATATTGTATTCCTATAGAGATGTTATTATTCCTCTATACGGAAGTGTCGTCATTTATATTGTAAGTGTCGTAACTTATACTTGATGGGTTATTAGACCACCTTGTTGGGGTCGGCCCTGTATAAGTCATGTGGGTCAAAGGGTTATTAGACCACCCTATTGGGGGTTGGCCATGTGGGTCAAAGGGTTATTAGACCACCCTAGTGGGGGTCGGCCCAGTCAGCATTATGTTAAGTGGTTAAGTTGAGGCCGACCTAGTTGAGTAAAGGTCAAGTCAAGTTAGTATATAAATAGAGAGTGTGTCTCTCTCATTTTACACATTCTATTCTCTCACTCACACTTGGGAGAGTGGCGCACTTGTCGAGGAGGAGGCTCTGCTGCTAGGAGAAGACTATCTCTTGTATTCTGGTTGTATCATTGCTCTATCTATCTCTGAGGAAGTTATTAGGGTTTTTCACCTTTATGGTTTTCCCCAAGTAAACTCTGTGTCTCTTGTGTGCTTGCATTATTGTGTCCATGATTGATATGCTATAGATTTGCTGTACATGTTGTTCTCTCAGTTAAGTTCTTAGATCAGATTGAAGTAAATTCTGAAAATCTAACATGGTGTCAGAGCTAGCCTGAAAGAAGGCATGATATGGCATGTATGACACTTGTTGCACTTACGATGCTAGGGCTTGATATAGCAAAAACTAGTCATCGTATCACTTTCGCTATAAATCCGTTTTGGTGACATTTTCAGATCGGAAACCTTTATAGGTCAAATATTAGATCCCCCTGTACCTTGTGTCCAAAGGACAACCTCTAATTCGTTGTACTTTGTGATTTATGATCTGTACAATATAGGGTTTTTGCCTCTTCCAGATCTGAGTCAAAATCAAGTGACCTTGGGAAAATGGTCATAACTTGGGCTAGGAAGATCCAAATATAATTTCGTAAAAAGTAACAGGTAGTACATAGACTGTAATATCTCAGAAAAGTTTTTAGAGGCCGAAGTTGAACCAGTGACACGTGGCACACCATACAAGTTCGCTCTCCTGTATTATCCCATAAACAGGTCATGTTGCGACACTTGCCATAACTCCCTCTCAGAGAATCCAATTGAGGTCAGACCTATTAGGATGGAAAGATAACAGGTCAGGATATCTCAGAAAAATATTTCAGAGGCCAAAGTTGAACCAGTGACACGTGGCACGCTATACAAGTTTGCTCTCCTATATTATCCCATAAACAGGTCACATTGCGACACTTGGAATAACTCTCTCTCAGAGAATCCAATTGAGGTCAGACCTGTTGGGATGGAAAGATAACAAGTCAAGATATCTCAGGAAAATTTTTCAGACCCTGTGGATTGAAATGTTCGGAGTTACACCAGAAACAATCAGGTACATATTTCTGTCAAAACAGAATTATTTTTTAGTACCTTCATTCATGGCTTCCGGAATTTAGGGCTTCGGAGAAAGTTGGAATTTTTGTAATCAGATACCACGGCTGAATGCTACTCATCAAAATCAAAATTTTGAGACCAATATTAGAATTTTTGGTTGGGCAGAAGGCCGGGCTTGATCAGACCCTAGTTCGGGACTTTGATAAAAAAAATGGAAAATTAAGGCTTCTGCAAAAATGGGAATTTTTGAAATCTGTGACCACGGCTGGAAGCTCCTAATAAAAATAGAAGGTTAGAGCTTTGGATCAAACCTTTTGATTGGGAAGAAGAGTGGGCTTCATCAAACCCTATTTCGAAGTCACGTCCAGTGAATCCGAAAGTTTCAAAGGAAAAATTGAGGAGTGAAACTTTGTAGTTTTCAAATTCTGAATATACCAGCTTGATCAGCTCATCAAGGCGCATATTTCTATCCTTTCGGAAGTTTGACATTCATATGAATCATCGAGGTATGTTTGTAAGAAGATTACAAGTGATCTCGACAGGTATGACTCATCGAGGTATGTTTCGATATTTGTTCGTGATTAAGTTTATGGTATGTTTGTCTTCATGTTATTACGGTTAGTGCAATCTTGATTTTAGATTTGTCATATCACCTTAACAAAATTATGAATGCATGATAGAAGATATTCATTGGTTAGGGTGTTGACACTTATGATTGTACTAATGCATTATGGTGTTGTATGAGGTTTATGTTGTCTGCTAATATAAAAGGTACACCAAGAAAGACAAATCATGTTCTGGTACAAACCGTTACACCAAAACCTCGAGATGTTAGTGAAGGCCGCCCACTAGGATCTTAACATCCCACCACGCTCCACAGTCTAGACTCTGGGCTGGATGTGCGCCCGTACGGTGGTGTCCCCTTTGCGCCGTACGAGCCCCGGGCGAACACTGCAATGCCGACATTTCCACCCGCTCTGTGACTTGAACCTTGGTGGAGGCTCTAATACCAAATGGTACAAACCGTTACACCAAAACCTCGAGATGTTAGTGAAGGCCGCCCACTAGGATCTTAACATGTTCTACTTCAAGAACATATGATCATGGTGACATGAAGACAAGGATTCATCCATTGTCATGGATCACATAGAAGATCTACTTTCGAGGTATGTATAACTTGGTTCTACAATGGTTAACTTATGAGACATGCAAGTTACTAGCACAAGTCACTGAAGAGAACCAAAAGACATTATGCGGGTATGTTAGACATAACTAGCTAGCATGCTAATCCAGGTATGTTTTTCCTATATCAAGCTAGAATCCTACCTTGTGTTAGGATCTTATACTGTTGTGTTGTTGATAATGATTATTCATGAATTCATAGGTTTGAATAATCATGGTTGTATGCATATTATGTTTCTTACCATAATTGATGATATGACTAACCAGAAGAATCATGAAGGTATAGGTTTGAATAATCATGGTTGTATGCATATTATGTTTCTTACCATAATTGATGATATCACTAACTAGAAGAATCATGAAGGTATAGGTTTGAATAATCATGGGTTTTATGCATATTATATCTCTTATCTTGATTGATGATTCAACTAACCAGAAGAGTCCTATGATCAAATAAGAATATGTATGAGTAAAAGAAGACTTCCCTAAAACCTTGAATACTAATGTTTATTATCTGTGAATGATCATGAATATACATGTTTAAGATTATTGTGTTTTGATAGTATTAAGATTATACTAATAAATGTGTGATTATGTATGAGACCTCAAGGATAGCACAATGATGATACTAATAAGCATGCATAGTGATTAAGGATGGATGTAAGTTCAAGGATAGGTAATCCAGGAAGCAAAGATCAAGAGGGAGCACACTCTAGTTGTTCCTGCAAGAAAGCAAAGGAGCACACTTCAGTGGTTTCTGCAAGGATGCAGATATTCAGAGGGAGTTGACCACTTCTCACAATCCATATAAGAATGGAGTTGTAGAAAAGAAGCAAAGACTGAGAGGGAGTCAACCCAACAAACAAACAAAGATAAGTATTTGAATTGTCATTACTTGCATATTTTATTGTTTAAATAATACTATTCAATAATGTATATACTGATGTTCCTAGAGTTAGGTTGTGTATTATGCATATTAGAATAGTTGCATTGATGAACAGTATACTACTAATATGCATGGGTAAGTGGCCTATGGCACTGTACAACATTCCATTGCTACTTATCTAGAATGAAACCTCTTTGTTGACATGTTGGGATTTGTGTATACTCTTAACAATGTTCTGGTAGAGATTGGAAGGCATCTAGAAAGTTACGGGATATGGATAAATGTTGTATTGAAGCATTGGCTAAGATAATTGCATGATTGTATGACATATTTCTTTATGTGTAAGAATTTGTTCTAAAAACTATGAGATGTTTTCTAATCATGCAATTTAACGTGTTGTGTAGGAAAGATCGTATGCCATCACCTACAAAAGAAGAACTACAACATTTGTTCAGCAACAAAATTATCTATTGAAGATATTGAAGTTCCCAGGATACGGGAAGGATGCCATGATCTGTCGATCATGAAGAACGATGTTTGGGATGTAGTCCCAAGACCTGAAGGGAAGTTTGTTATGACTTCCATATGGATCTATCAAGATCAAGCATGTTGCAGATGGCAGCATAAAGAAATATAAAAGTGATGAAATAGAAGATACACCAGATGGATTTCAAGACAGCCTTCTTGAATGGTGTAGTCATATATGTGTGCAGAAATTGGTAAGATAGACAGCTTTCTATCCAGTTTGGGCTTTACCAAGAGTAAAGCGGATTCCAACCTTTATTACAAGGTTGAGGAAGGAAATCCAGTGATACTACTTTTGTATGCGCATAACCTGTTTATTACAGGTGAAGATAGATTGATTGCCGATACACAGCGGAAGCTTGCCGCCGAGTTCGACATGAAGAACTTGGGGATGATGCACTATTTGTTTTTTGGCATGGAGGTGTGGAAGAGTGCAGATGGAATCTTCCTTGGACAAGGGAAGTATGCAGTAGAGATCCTGAAGAGGTTCGAGATGATGGATTGCAAGGCCATGGCCACACCTATGGCATCGAATCTTAAGCTTCTTTGTGACGCTTCATCTGAGCCGATTGATGTCTCTATGTATCGTCAGATGATTGGGTCCTTGATGTACCTGATGAACACGAGACCAGATATTTGCTTTATGGTGAACACATTGAGCCAGTTCCTGACGGATCCAAGGAGTGTTCACCTGGTTGCTGTAAAGCATGTTCTGAGATTGGGCTGGCAGTGCTATAGATAGGAAGAGCACATCCAGATGCTGCTTCAGTATGGGATTAGGTGTGATCTCTTGGTTTAGCAGGAAGCAGTCCTGCGTAGCACTGAGTACAGCTAAGGCAGAGTATGTTGCTGCATGTTCAGCTAGTTGTGAGGCAGTATGGATATGGAAGCTACTATCTAAGTTATTTGATCTCCCATTGGATGCTACTGGTATCTTTTGTGATAACCAGAGTTGTGTGAAGCTGTCTGAGAACCCAGTGTTTCATGATAGGTTGAAACACATAGAGATCAAATATCACTATATCAGGGATATGGTGCAGAGAGGAGTTGTGAAGCTCATGTACATTGCGATGGATGAGCAGATTGCAGATGTGCTGATGAAACCGCTAGCCAGAGTGACGTTTGAGTACTTTAGAGAGAGGCTTGGTGTTCTTCGGATTGATGACACTTTGAGGAAGAAGTGATGGACACATTTGCTAAAGCCATTCCAAGCATGTTGGAAGGAGGATCCTTCACATGTTTGTGGATGCAAGCACTTGATGATGAGCATCAGGATGATGTTCTGGTTTCTGCTTTGTATGATCAGTTGGATCATTTTCATGTATGTATTTATGCATCATGTTGGATGCTGGATATGATCAGTTGGATCATTTATATGTATGTATGCATCATGTTGGATGTTGGATATGATCGGTTGGATCATGTGTATGTATTTTTGTATATGCATCATGTTGGATGCTTGGACCATGTATCTGTATATGTATCAGGTGGATACGTTGTATGATCAGGTGGATCATGTATGGTGATATGTATCATGTATATGTATCAGGTGGATACATTGTATGATTAGGTGGATCATGTATGATGATATGTATCAGGTAGATACTTGGTATGCATCAAGTAGATGCATTGGATGATCAGGATGATCATGGATGACGAGCTTTAGGATGTTGCTCCAGATGACATGCAGCAGGATGTTGCAGTGATGATGATCAGGATGATCATGTATACATCAGGATGATGTGTGGTGAGTATCAGGTTGATACTCTATGGCCATGGATTATGTTGTGCAGATGAGCATATAATTTGGCCCTGGGAGATTTGCATATAGTCTTTCAAGGTTTTTCCTATGGCATATAATTTGGCCCTGGGATATTTGGCAAATGCTCTTTCAAGGTTTTGCTCTGGGAGGACATATAATTTGGCCCTAGGAGATCTGCAGATAGTCTTTCGAGGTTTTTCCTATAGCATATAATCTGGCCCTGGGATATCTAGCAGATGCTCTTTCGAGGTTTTGTCCTATGGCATATAATATGTCCCTGGGAGATCCGATAGGTTGGGTTGTGTGCCCGTAATAAGTCCTGGGATGCTCTTGCGAGGTTTTTCCATGACCACATATAATCTATCCTTGGGAGATCCTATAGGTAGAGCTGTGTGCTCGTAACAGCCTGGGATGCTCTTGCGAGGTTTTGTGGTGACCACATATAATCTGTCCCTGGGAGATCCTATAGGTAGAGCTATGTGCTCGCAACAACCTGGGATGCTCTTGCGAGGTTTTGTCGTGAGGTCACATATAATATGGCCCTGGGATATCCTATAGGTAGAGCCATGTGCTCGTAACAGCCTGGGATGCTCTTTCGAGGTTTTGTGATGCACGTAATAAGTCCTGAGGATTCCACAGTATGGCCAGTGATGACGAAGACCTGCAGGTGGTTGGCCTACATCCAGTATGAAAAAGGACTGGCTCTGTAGAACTTCCTATGACGAGTAGATTCAGAGATTGATTGAGATAGCAGCAGTAGTGACGATGATCCAGAGAAGTTAACTTATGCTAGAAGACCTGTGTTGAGAAATACCTTCCTAGTTAAGAGGGAGTGTTGATGTATATGTAAATTTGGAATGTATTTCACATATATGTATATTGTATTCCTATAGAGATGTTATTATTCCTCTATATGGAAGTGTCGTCATTTATATTGTAAGTGTTGTAACTTATACTTGATGGGTTATTAGACCACCTTGTTGGGGTCGGCCCTGTATAAGTCATGTGGGTCAAAGGGTTATTAGACCACCCTAGTGGGGGTCGGACTAGTCAACATTATGTTATGTGGTTAAGTTGAGGCCAACCTAGTTGAGTAAAGGTCAAGTCAAGTTAGTGTATAAATAGAGAGTGTGTCTCTCTCATTTTACACATTCTATTCTCTCACTCACACTTGGGAGAGTGGCGCACTTGTGGAGGAGGAGGCTCTGCTACCAGGAGAAGACTATTTCTTGTATTCTGGTTGTATCATTGCTCTATCTATCTCTGAGGAAGTTATTAGGGTTTTTCACCTTTATGGTTTTCCCCAAGTAAACTCTATGTCTCTTGTGTGCTTGCATTATTGTGTCCATGATTGATATGTTGTAGATTTGTTGTACATGTTGTTCTCTCAGTTAAGTTCCTAGATCAGATTGAAGTAAATTCTGAAAATCTAACAATCACCCGCAAGCCAATGGTCAAGTAGAGTCCACCAACAAAAGTATTAGAAGCCATCCTGACTAAGACTATCCAGTTACACCACAAAGACTGGGCAGATAGGCTTCCAGAAGCCTTGTGGGCTTATAGAATAACTTGGAGGAATACCACCGGCCACACATCTTATGAACTTGTTTATGGTAAACAAGTTCTTCTACCTATTGAATTTCAAGTCAAAACCTTTCGTATGGTTTCACAATTAGGGATGAATCTAGAAGAAGCACAGAGACAACGAATCCTGCAGATAAATGAATTAGACGAGATTAGGAAAGATGCTAGTCAATGCACAATTTTAATTCAAAACCAACGAAAAAAGTGGCATGATAGATACATTAATAAAAAAACAGTTCAAAACTGGAGACTGGGCATTACTTTTTGATTCAAGGTACAAAAACCTTAAAGGTAAATTAACTACTCGATGGATGGGTCCATATGAAATTGTTACAGCTTTTGATAATGGATCTGTTAAAATTAAGACAATTGATGATTATCAAATTTCCTTTGTTGTAAATGAACATAGACTTAGACTTTATCATCAACCCACATCTAAACAAGATTTTGTGCAGAATGCCTTACAATAGGAGGAAATGGAGCTAGTAAAAGAGGAAGTCATTCCTCCTTCTCCTGGTTCTTGAAATATTTTGGGTTATCTTCATTTGTATATATGTAAATATATTTTTGTTTTTCAATAATAAGAGTCATCTCTAACAGTGAATTGCATTTATACAGGAAATTTATTTTTATGATCAGCTTATGAAGTATTGTCAATTAAGACAGGAAGACTCTTCTCCCTTTTTCCTAAATTTCATACGACTTTTTCTTTGTACATATGGTTTTGTTTGGAATAAAATTGAATCATCTAACAAGTGGTTTTGTAGTTTGATTACGAGTACCTTATCATTACAATCAACTCATGCAATATTATCCGAAAAGGGAAGTACTTATTAAAGTGTTCTTTATGTCATTTCAAACCACTTTCTTTTATGATTATGTATATGGCATTTGATTCAGACATGTACATTTCTGATTTATCATTAGAACAGTTGCTTAAGACCTCCTTCAATCCTCATGATCCTCAAACAGTTCTATCTTACACCTATGGACTACTAGCTCATACTAGACTCATTATCAAAAATTGCCTCTGAAACATTCTTTAAAAAGGTATCCCAAAAGTGAGTGATACTTCTATTTTGTGGGGAACATTACTAATCTTTTATGAAAAAGATAGAGTGGAAGGTCAAAGAACAGCTTTAGGTTATTATCTTTTGACATGATCTATAATTCAGACTATTATAAATTAAGTTACTCATAAGGTTCACTCTAAAATTTTGAATTATGTGTTTAATAGGTGTAGCACACTCTAGTGCCAATCGGCTTCCTTACTAAAAATCATTATACGAAGCAAACCCACCGAGGCACTGAATAGGATTGCTAGTAGAGGTTCCATGCTAAGTAAAATCTTAAACAAAGAAGCTCGGTAAAGGCAAGTAAATCCGTCGGGGTACTGAACGGGCTCGCTGGCAGCAGGGCTATGCTTGCATGGTACCAAGATAAACCCGTCGGGGTACTGAATAGGCCTGCTGGAAGCGGGGCAATATCGGATAAAAGAGGTTTGATTAATGCATTTCTATTCACATGGCTCATAAAAAAACCTGAGTATACGAATACAGGTTGAGGCCAATTATTTTTATTTTCATTAGAGAATGGTTGTAAGTTGGACTTGGACCCTGTCATCTAATTCAAACAATACCTAGGGTATGACTATCCTAGAAATGGGACCCATAACTATAGAAATCTCACAAACTGTAGGGTGAACTTTATCTATATTATTTGGATGACAAGAGATCTTTCAGATGAGTCATGGATGGCTAGTTTTCCTATGGCATTTCTTTTCGCATCCATTTGCACTATCATTCTTCATATGGTCTTCTTAAGCATTGTTGTATTTTTTTTTTATGAATGTACATACCTGAATCATCTACATTTAGTAGTTAATATTTCATCTTCTTACGAAAATTATCATAACATTTTAGAAGTTACTGCCTTAACCATTAACTAAAAATATTTGAATATTAATCAATTTTTCTTTGATGGCTTGAGGACACGCCATATTTTTGGTTTGGGGGAGGTTCATAACTGTTTTTACTTTCTGAATATTTATGAAAATTTTTATTTATCTCTGATAAAATGATAGGTGTTTCTAGGATAATGCAAAAAGCAGAAGGAAGATCGTTCTGATCAATGACAAATAAAGAATAACGCTACTAAAGTTCCAGAAAAGCAGGTTTACAACATCTCTTATGTGCTGACAAGTCCCGGAAAAATTCTCTGCAGAATCAGTAGTAGTCAGATCCATCAAAGCACATTTTTGTACAAAGGTCTGTATGAAGGGTTGAATGAAGGGTCGAATGATGATCCGAATGAGGCAAATGAATAACGATCTGAATGAAGTGCTGAATGAAACCTTAGCTTGTAATGATATTAATAAGTGTGCTAAGATATTTTAAAATTTTGATTTTTACTGAGATATCTAACCAACTAATCATGTCAAGGATCAAATTAAATGAATTGATTAACCATCATCTCATCAAATGAATTGATTAACCATCATATGGCTATCATACGATTTTAATCCTCCATCAAGTTTTATCGTGCGATCTATTGTTTCATTTATTAAGTCATCATGATTTTTTATGTGTAATTTATGTCTATAATTTCATAATGAGGATTATGTTCAACCTGTCCAAAGTTTCACTTTGGACATGGTTGAACATATCATAGCTATGAAAATTCACTAACTCACGTAGTTCCATGATGGCACATGACTCAAGGTAACTGAATGATAGCGCATCATTCGAATGTGCCAAATATTCCCCCATGATCATTTAGCTTCTCAAACGGATCTCAATTTAAAGTTACCCCTGCGTAAATTCTACTTCATATTGCTCATTTTCCATCCGCCTTGAACTTATCAAGCTCCATCCCTTGCAATTTCATGCATCCTCTCTATCCATCTGCATCCTTCGACCTCTATTCAATATGCCAATCCGTTACGAACCTGGTAGTTACCAGGACCTCCTCCGTATTCCTGAATTTAAGGCATGTCGTGAAGTATTTTTGCGAGACGGATGGGGTCCATTTCTTCACCTTCTTGACGGCCATGATGCCAAGGTTTCACTGTTGTTTGCTAAGGGCTTCGATGGTAAGACAGCCAGGGTCAGTCATCTCACTTTTCCGGTGATGGAAGAATCCATTGCATTGGCCACGAAGCTTCCTAGGGAAGGAACCCATTGGCACAAACATCCTTTCCTTCCACGGACGGAGCACGAATTTTCTCTTAAGGTCGAATATCAACATGTTGCGGGCACGAAAGGGTTCCACAGGGAATGGGTTAAGCCTAAATACCTCGAGCCACTGACTGTCATTATCCATTTGATCACTTATGAGGGTAAGTTCACTGTTTTCAAAGCTTTCCACTTTAGGTTACTAACACATTTTGTTAATGGTCAGACTCTTAATTTCCCCTTCTATTTTCTGAAAATTTTAGAGAAAATTTCGAGTCAGGTTAGGAAAAATACCACTAACCCCTCTGGAAGCTTATACCACCACTGTTTGATTAAAATCTTGATCACTCACCAGTTGGAAGAAAAGGAGCAAACCTGGGAATGCTTTGTCTTTGAAATCCTGAAGCCTCATCTAGTTAAGAATTCTATGCTCAAATCCCTTGCCTCTCGTAAACATCATCATTTCCAAACCCGTGTAAATGAGCTAGCCCAAACCTCTACCCAAGAAGTAAAGGTTACCAAGTTTGTAATATTTAGTGAGGGTGTCTTAGGAGAAATACACCCTGTTCATTCATCCTCTCCTAAGCATGTCCATGAGGATACAACCATGGAACCCCCATTTTTCTCACCAATACCCACAAAGTCAAGAAAGGCCAATTGTGACCAGTCTATCGATCAGACCGTCGTCCAGTCCGTCGATCATTCTGTCATTCAGCCAATGCATTCGGACAACCCCGACGACCAAGCAAATGATCCTGTCTTTAAATCACCTCTCCTCGCGTTGTCCAATATATCTGCTAGTTTTCTTGAAGATCCCGTCTTGGAACCTACCCCTGCACACACTGAAGATAAGGTTCTTGAGGAACACATTGCACCTACTGATCCCGAACCATTTCTAAGGGGCTCGAGTGCTTGAAAAGACCTTGAGTATTTTGCAGAAGTGTCTACTCCAGTCCATCAGACTGTGGACAGACTAACCCGAGACATAGTAGAGTTAAGAAGCTAGAACGAGAAGTATGTCGAGATCATCTCTAGGCTTTGTAAAGAGAACAAGGACTTACGTTTTCAAGTGAAGTGTGTGGAAGATTCAAATGAAGCCAAAACAGCCTCCAACCTTTCTCTCCGGTTGAAGCATGATACTTTGAAGGACCAGTTTCAAAAGCTTAGAGCCAAAACCACTTCCTCTTCCAAGTCGAAGGCAGCTACTACTGCATCTCATCCTTCTTCCTAAAATTCTCTCTTCTTTTGCTTAGTGGGACCTGGCATATCTCCGGTTCAGGGGAATGTTGGTGTCCATTTTGTCATGATTTTTTATCATCAAACACATTCTGATTGGCGTCATTTTCACCATTTTTTATATGATAAGTCATTCTTTCCACCATTTAGACCGTCAATCAAATTAGGTATGCATATATTCACACATCACATGAATTTTGGGTAAAAATCATCATATTGTGATTTATTGATGTTTATTTGACACTTCTCGACTTGCTTGGCAACTAGATTTTGTTCTGCAGGCAATGGGTTTCAAACAAACCTCCATTCAGACGCATGTTCACATTGCAAATGTTCCACCGCATCCATCCCACTGTTCAGACCTTCATTCAACCCGTGAGATCATCGGTTGGAATATATCTGGTCATTAAAGGAAAAAACGGAAAGATGAGTTCTGTTAGAAACATGGGTATCGTGGTTGGTGAGCCCTTGTTCTAGAAGATTCACCCTCCTACTCGCCTCGCTTGACAACACACCTGCAGCTCACGTCAACACACTAGAATTTCTATCTTTCCTTTTTGTCAAGCCTCACAGCAGGCACCTCTGCTCACGTCAACATTCCAGAAGCCCTCATCCTCCCACGCTTAGTCTTCCAATGCATTATCTTCCCACGATGGAAGGAAACCGACTCACAGTTATTCATGTCAAATGGAATGAACGCTGTGGACTTAGGGGGATTCCTTTGCGCTGTCGTCAACCACCATGCAGTCATTTGTAAATCATTAAGAATTCTATTTTTAGAGAGGTCGACTATGTCGAACTTCTCTCTGATTGTAAACTTATATATAGACACCTCCTTTGGAGAAAACAAGACAATAGATAAGATACATGCACGCTATCAGTAATTTTTAGAAACACTGTGTAACTTTCTCAGTTAATGAAAATTCCTAAATTCTCTTGTTAATGTTCTGTTGTTGGTGATTAGTGTGAGTTAAGCTCCAATCTATGATTATTGGGAAGGGCCCCTCAACAACCGGAGGTTCTATTGTGTATATTTTGTATTTTCCTTTCTGCAAATAAATAGTTTTTCATTTCCAATAATTGTATTTAACTGTGTTTTCCTGTAGTTGTTGTTTCATTTATTGTAATTTATTTCCTGTTGGTAATTTAATTTACATTTACAAAATTGATAATGACTGGTCAAGCATAGTTTTTCTTGTAGTTTGCTTTCAGTCTTTTGCAATTAGATAGAGCTTAACTAGTTGTTGCTTCAGGTTTAGTTTATAATTATAATTAGTTATGTTAGATTCTTTCTGTTGAATATTGTAACTTCTAAGAATATTGTATTTGTACTTTATTATTCCGAAGATGTTTCATCCCTCCAAGGTGATCCTATTATGTATCCGGAGATGTTTATTCCTCCATTGGATTGTGGTAACCAGGGTTATTAGATCCACCATGTGGGGGTCGGCCCTAATTTAATTAATTAGGGGTTATTAGACTCCCTTGGGAGAGGTTGGACCCATTAGGGAAAAAGTCAGTCGGAAATCTAGTATAAGTAGAGGAGGATGCTTCTCACTTATCTCACACTTGCATAGCTCAGAAAGTAGCGCACTTGTGATAGAGAGGTCTGCATAGGAGGTAGAGAAGGAGGTCTAGTCTTGGAGCACATCTTGTATTTTGGTTGATCATCTTATTGAGGAAAGCTTTGCTGGGTTTTCTACCCCATGAGGGTTTCCTAGGGTAAAATCTCTATCTATCTTGTGATTGTGTTTCTTTCAGTGATCTTTCTAGTCAAATTAGTATAAACTTAACATGGTATCAGAGCTATCCTGAATAGGACATCTTTCACAAGGTGAATATCTCTCTCTCTCTCCTCCAGTGAAAATTAGGGTTTCTGCAAAGTTGGTATTTTTGAATTCTGAGTGCATGGCTGGATAGCCCTCCTCAAAATCAAAATTTTGAGCCTTGGATCGAGGTTTTTGGTTGGGTAGAACTTTGGGAAAGTCAAACCCTAGTTTGACCAAAAGTGCGGTAAACCAGAAATTCTGTTGCAGATCCGGAAGGTGAAAAGTTGAAGTTTCCAGAATCAGAACACACCAGAACTTTCAATCAAGCACATCTCCTGGTAAGTGTTATTCTATCCCTTAAGAAACTTCAATTTCTTTGATCCCTGAAGAAGATGGCTCCAAGCACTAAGCTTGAAGACAAGCTAGAGGGTATAGAAAATTTCCGGGCATGGAAATACAAAATTAGACTCATTTTTGAAGAGAATGATCTTTCCTAGTATATCAAGGATGAGATTGCAAACCCTGAAGAAGGTGAAGCCAACGAGAAGCATAGAAAGGATTTGATTAGGGCAAAGAGAATCATTGTTGATTCTATTAAAGACCACTTGATTCCCCAAGTGGCATCCAAGAAGACTCCAAAGTAAATGTATGATGCCCTTTCCAAAATGTATGAGGGAAAGAACATCAATAGGAAGATGAGTCTGAGAGCTCAATTGAAGAGCACAAAGATGAATAAAGGATAATCTGTTCAAGACTATTTCTCAAGGATCTCCCAGTTCAAGGAACAACTAGATGCTATTGGAGATATTCTTGATGAAGATGAACTAGTCATGACTACTCTAAATGGTCTCACCATACCTTGGGAATCATTCATCCAAACCATGTGTGCCAGAAAAGAAAGCATGAAATTTGATGTGGTTTGGGAGGATTGCATTCAAGAAGAGGCTAGGGTTGCAAACAGAGAAGCCTTGCTCAAAGAAGATGACCAAGCCTTGGCCACCCACACCAAGAGAAGAAGGAATCAATCCTACTTCAAGAAGGATAGTCACAAGGAGTCTCATCCTCCACAAAGATTTCAAAAGAAAAGAGGAACTAATCAAAGATGAGATTACTCCTCATTCCAATGTTTTTCTTGTCACAAAATAGGACACATTGCTAAAGAGTGTCCTCTAAATAAGAAAAAGGGTTCTCGTTACAAAAGACATCAAGCACATCTTGCAAAAGATGATAGTGAAGAAGAAGTAGCAGAGGAAGAAAGGCCTCACAAGAAAAGACCTAGAAGAGAAGAAGAAGGAGAAGAAAGGACCTTCTTCAAGAGAAGATCTAGGAGAAATTAAGAAGAAGATGCAGAAGAATATGTTCTATTCTTCGCACTCTCTGGATCTATAACACCTAGAGAAGATACATGGCTTATTGACAATGGTGCTTCAAAGCACATGACAAGCCAGAAGAAGACTCTCTCAAGACTTGAAGAAAAGACCTCTCCACAAAAGTTATCTCTAGGAGATGACTATCAATATCCCATCAAGGGAATTGGTGAAGCAAGCTACAAGCTTGATTCTGGTGCCCCCATGAAGATGAAAGAAATATTGTATGTAACAGGATTGAAGAAGAACTTGCTATCCATCTCAGCATTGGATAAGAAAGGTTATAGGGTTGCATTCATTGATGAACAAGTATTAATGTGGTCCAAAGGTAAATCTATCAAGGATGCAATTATCATTGGTGAAGAGGAAGGAGGTCTTTACAAGCTCAAGGGCCATCCAGAAGTTGCCCTTGTACATGAAGCCATTATCCCAAATGAGCTATGGCATAGGAGACATGCTCACATTAACTACAAGGCACTACTTCATGTAAGCAAGGTAGTTATAGGTATACCAGACTTAAAGATTGATCATGATGGCACATGCAAAGGATGTGCAAAAAGGGAAGAATATCAAGAACCCATTTCCAAAGAGTGAGACGAAGACTAAAAGTACCTTGGAGTTAATTCACTCTGATGTATGTGGACCAATTCCCTCCACATCTTTGAGTGGATATGAATACTATGTCACATTTATTGATGACCATTCAAGGAAGACTTGGATATACTTTCTAAAAGGAAAGAATGAAGTCTTTGAAAAGTTCAAGGAGTTCAAAGCCCTGATAGAGAATCATTCAGAAAAGAAAATCAAGATTCTCAGGACAAATAATGGCGGAGAATACACTTCAAAAGACTTTCAATATTTTTGTAAGGAAGCTGGAATCAAGAGGGAGCTAACCACTCCCTACAATCATCAACAAAATGGTGTTGCAGAAAGAAAGAATAGAACCATCATGGAAGCTGTATAGACAATGTTACATGATCAAGACCTACCTATGTATTTGTGGGCTGAAGCAGCTAGGACAACACTCTATGTGCAAAATAGACTTTCCCATAGTGCTCTTGATTTTAAGACTCCAGAAGAAGTGTTCACAGGAAAGAAGGCTGAGGTAAGTCATCTCAAAATATTTGGATGTCCAATGTATATTCACATTACAAAAGAAAAGAGAACCAAGTTGGATCCTTCTGGTAAGAAGGGAATATTTGTTGGATATTGTGAATCATCCAAAGCATTCAGAATTTACATCCCAGGTTTTCATCATATGGAAATAAGTAGGGATGTGACATTTGATGAAGAAGCAACTCTCAAGATATTTAAAAAGTGTCAACATGAAGAAGTCTATGAAAAAGATGCACCTCCCAGAATCACAGAGTCTGTACCCATCTTTGAAGATACTACAACAGAAGACCATGACATGTTAGAACCACAAGAACCCCCTATTACGAACTTATCAAGAAAAAGAAGGCCAGCATGGGCCAGAGACATTATTCAAGGAGCTAAAAAGTATGGAGCTCCTGAAGGCTCCACTAGAGAAAGGAAGAAACCAAAGCTAGTATCCAACTATGTGGCTTTGATGTGTGATCTTGTGGATCAAGAACCCACTAGCTATGAAGAGGCAATCCAGAAAAAAGAGTGGGTAGAAGCAATGACATAAGAATACCAGTCAATAATGAAGAATGATGTTTGGGATATAGTTCCCAAACCAAAAGATAAAAGTGTGGTATCTTCCAAATGGATATTCGAGGCAAAACATGCTGCAAATGGTACCATTGAAAAATATAAGGCAAGATTTGTAGCCAGAGGATTCTCTCAGAAAGAGGGAATTGACTATGAAGAAACATTTGCCCCAGTTGCAAGGTACACTTCTATTAGAACCATCATGGCTCTTGCATCCATGATGAAATGGAATCTACACCATATGGATGTAAAGACAGCCTTCCTAAATGGTGTGATTGAGGAAGAAGTGTACATAGAACAACCACAAGGCTTTGAGGTGGAAAATGGAAGAACCCATGTATGCAAACTGAAGAAGGCCTTATATGGGTTGAAGCAAGCTCCCAGAGCTTGGTATGGAAGGATTTACAGTTTCTTGACAAGCTTGGGATTTACCAAAAGTAAAGATGATCCCAATATTTATCTCAAGATCATGAATGATGAACCTGTCATATTGCTGCTATATGTGGATGATCTATTTCTAACTGAAAATGAGAAATAGATTATCGAGTGCAAGAAGAAACTCTCTTCAGAATTTGAGATGAAAGATCTTGGATTGATGCACTACTTCTTAGGTCTAGAAGTATGGCAAGGCCCAAAGGGAATATTTCTCAACCAAGGTAAGTATGCTGTGGGAATCCTGAAAAGATTTGATATGTTGGAATGCAAAGCCATGGCCACTCGCATGGATTCCAACTTGAAGCTGTTAGTCAATTTCTCTTCAGAGTTAGTGGATATGACTCTATACAGACAGATTATTGGATCATTAATGTATCTAACAAATACCAGACTAGATATATGCTTTGCGGTGAACACCCTAAGTCAGTATCTAGTGGAATCTAGACGAGTTCACCTGATTACTGCAAACCATGTGATGAGGTACCTAAAGGGTACGATAGATTTTGGTCTATACTATCATGGAGATCATGACTTGTAATGTCCCCATTCAAATAAGTGCATAGTAAGACAATCCCATCAATCCTACTAGTTTCATAGGTTGGATGGGCACATGTGGAATGGTAATAAGGAAACTAATAAATGATATTTAGACATTAGAAGGGTTCAATCATTTAATAAATATGATGAATAAATAAATTCAAGAGAAATTCTAGGTGGCAAGTGGTTTTGGAGACATATGGAGGTGGTGGGACCCACACTAGCTTGATTTTTCAATGACACATGGCAGCTCTCTCTTGCCAATTCGAATTCATGGGAAGGTGAACACTCTTGGGTGAGTTGGTAAGTCATAACACATGGAATTGAGCATCTTAGGTCGAAATGGGATGGAATAGTAACCTCCATGGGAGAGGAAGAGTCAAATTGGAGACTAGTGGACACATGGGCTAGATTCCCTAGTTTTATGACAACAATAATGAAGCATCTATGACATTTTATGACAAAATTCAGACCTGACTTCTTACACCTGACCATTATGACATGTCATCCCCAAAAATAGGCTCAAGAAGGCACTCATGGAGTTGGAGGAATCTAAAGAGACTCAAATTCGAATTTGGGAGAAGATGGAAGGTTGGAACTAGGAGACAAGTGGCAAATGAGGAATATTTTCTAAATGGAAAATTATTGAATCTATTGAGAGGATTTCGACCCCTTGAAGGCTAATGTTGGTTATAAAATGTAGAAATCAAGTATGAGAATGGCTTTTGATGATTTGAGAAAAATTGCATTTGTGAAGAGAGAGCTAGTGGATGACTAGTTTCTTGCCTTAGCCAATTTCGAGGGTGAAAGATTCCCATCCAAGTTGGTGTTTGGAGAGGCCACTCAGGTCTTTCATGGTGATTTAATGGAGTTTTTATTTGCAGGTAGCATCTACAGGAAGTTTCATGGTTTTTTTTAGTGCAGCACTTTCTCTCCACCGTTTCCAGTTTTGAAGGCATATTCGTGCTCCGTGAGGGAGGGCGTTTTTGGTGAGCACTTGTGCTTCTTGAGAGAGATTCTAATCATATATTTATGATTTAAATAGCTTCATATCCTCTATTATTCACATTTATAAAGTCTCAGGTCGAAATACCCACTGGTTGTATGCAAAACTATTGATTAATGAGCAAACAATGTCCATTTCCCCAATGCATTGATGTATGACACTATAACATTGATTATTTCGAATGGATGGATGATTATCTGATATATTTGTGATCAATATACTTCCATGGATGTCTTCTACAAGTTTCATGTACTGTACTTGAGCATTTGAAGCATTTTTACTCAGTTTAGTTGTATTGGGAGGTGAAATAGTGCCATTTCCCCAAGGGTCGAATTGGGGGTTTTTGCTGTTGAATGTGAGAGAGTTAGAACAGTAGTAAAAATCAATTAATGGTGCATATGAGACCTTAATCACATAATTAACACATTACATACCTCTTTTCATAAATTTGTGGGAGTTTGGAGGCATTTGTAAGGCCATTTGCAGTGTTACCCGGGGGGGATTTGATGCACAAATTACTAGTTAAAATTACATATATTGATCAGAATACAAATCAAGTTTGCAGCAGTATTTGGAGGGCCATAAAACATCCATGAACTTGATATTCAAGTATAAATACCATTCATACACTCCTACAGAAGATTTGGGAGCATTTGGGTTGATTTGGAGGTCAAAACAGTAAAACTAGTCAAAGGTCGAAATTGGAAAAAAAAGTGAAAAATTGGGCATTTTAATAAAATTTGAAAAAGGGATATTACAAGTGGAATCAGAGCATGTTCTTGGCACATAATGGTCTTAACAATAAGTCAAAATAATAATCCACCACCCTTTGAACCAGTAGTTGAAGAGGTTTTTGTTGAAGAAGAGGTAGTAGAAAAAGAGGAGTCTTTCGCTGGAACCATGGGTAGAGAGGAGGATGACAAATTAAAACATAAGGAGGAACTTATTGCAACCTTAGATCCATGTTTCTCTAAACTTTCAGAAAACATGGATAGGATAGGTGATAAATTGTTGCAAGGATTCGAATTGTTGATTAGCCAGCTTCAAAGCAAAGGGATAATAGGAGATAATAGTGGTTCACACTCAGGGGAAAAGATGAAAGGGAATGAGCATATTTTCTCAAGTACAGGACCTCATAATAGACCTGATGAATTTCAAAGCACACAAAGGCCTACTGCACCTAAATTTCTCACACCCAAAGAAGAGCCCAATCATGAATTGGATTACAAGAAACTAGTAAATGATTGGAATGATTTGAATGAAGAGTGTAAAAGAGGTGTACCACTCAGTGACTACATTGATGCTATGAAAAAGATTAATAGGAAGGGAGACAATAGGAGTCCATTCCAAAACAAAGAATTAAATAGTGCTATTGGAAAAATGTCACTTCCTACTTTTGATGGTTCTTCTCAAAATTCTGCTAACACTTGGGTGCAAAAATTGGATGTATATTTTGAGCTGAATCCTATGTTGGAAGAGGATGCATTAAAAATGGCCATTTTGCATTTGGAAGGAGATGCCAATGAATGGTGGTTTCATGGGCTGAAAACCTTGGGTCATAATTAGGTTAAAACATATGGATAATTTGTTGACAGAGTACTAGAAATATTTGAACAAAAAGATCCAGAATTGCCTTTCAAAGAACTAGCTCAATTGAAGCAAACTAGGTCCCCTACTAAATATATGATGGACTTTCAAAAATTATCAGTCAAGGTGGCTGATGTATCTATGGGAAGATTAGTATTGCTGTTCACTGAAGGTTTGGCTGAACCCTTAAGAGGTTTGGTCAAAGCCCACAAGCCAACTACATTAAAAGATGCAATGAGCTTGACTAGGGATCTACAAAACGTGCTTCCTAGAACGAGATTTCCTCCTAAGCCTAGCTATAAATTTGAAAAGAAACCTTGGCAAAGGGATGGATATGATAAGAAACCTTGGCAAAGAGAGTCATTTGAGAGGAATAAAAAAGAGGGTACTTCACCCATTCAGATACCACCTTATAGACATCCTAAAAGGTTTAGAGATGAGATTGAAAAAGCTATCCAAGAACTCCTAGAGTTGGGGCTCATTAGACCAAGCTCTAGCCCTTATGCTTCTTCAGTAGTGCCAGTGAAGAAAAAAGATGGAACATTGAGAATGTGCATAGATTTTAGAGCCTTGAACAAAAAGACTATAAAGAATAGGTATCCTATTCCTAGGATTGATGAGCTCATGGATGAGCTACATGGGGCCAAATACTTCTCAAAAATTGACCTTAGATCAGGGTATCACCAAATTCGAATGAAAGATGAAGATGTGCAAAAGACAGCTTTTCGATGTCATTTTGGCCACTTTGAATTCCTTGTCATGCCTTTTGGGTTAACCAATGCTCCAGCCACCTTTCAAGCATGTATGAATAGGATATTTTGCAAGCAACTAAGAAGGTTTGTTTTGGTTTTCTTTGATGATATTCTCATTTACAGTAAAACATGGGAAGAGCATTTGCAACAGTTAGAGATTGTGTTGAAAATCTTGCAAGAAGAGTCCTTATTTGCTAAATTATCAAAATGTGAATTTGGGATGAAAGAACTACTGTATCTTGGGCACATTATTGGGCAAGAAGGAGTGAAGGTACACATGGAAAAAATCAGGGCTATCTTGGAATGGCCATCACCAAAAAATATTACCGAATTGAGAGGCTTTATTGGCATATGCACCTACTACAGAAAATTTGTGAAAGGGTTCTCCAAGTTGACTTCTCCACTCACTGATTTGACTAAGAAGGATGCTTTCAAGTGGGATGAAGAGGCTGAAAAGGCCTTCCAAAAAATGAAAGAGGTAATGAGTAGTTGTCCCATACTTGCACTTCCTGATTTTACTAAACCTTTTGTTGTGGAATGTGATGCTTCAGGTGGAGGAATAGGGCTGTCCTAAAGCAAGGCCAACACCCCATAGCCTTTGAGAGCAGAAAGTTGCAGACTCATGAAACAATTTACTCCATCTATGATAAAGAAATGCTGGCCATTATGCATGCATTGGCCAAATTCAGACAATACTTGGTGGGCAACAAGTTTGTGGTGAAAACTGACCACAATAGTCTAAGACATTTTCTCACCCAAAAAGATCTAAATGAAAGGAAACAAAAGTGGGTAAGCAAGATTCAAGCTTATGATTTTGATATTGAATATGTCAAAGGAAAGAATAATATAGTAGCAGATGGTTTGTCAAGAAGGCCTTCTTTTTCTCTCATGGATATTGCTAAGGATTGGAAAAACATGCTACTAGTTGAATATGCCAAAGACAAATTTGCTTGTGATGTGTTGGATGGAATCAAAGAGGATGATAATTATAAGATTTTGAATGGGCTGATATATTATAAGGGAAGAATTTATTTAGTTCATAACTCCAAGCTCAAGTACCGAATTTTGCAAGAAGCACATGATTCCCCACTAGCGGGCCATCCGGGGATCTTCAAAACTTATAGACAGTTGAGGCAAAGATTTTTTTGGAAGGGGATGAAGGAAGATGTTCAGAAGTATGTGAATGAATGTAAAGCATGTCAACAAAACAAATCAGAACTTACATGTCCAGCCGGCCTATTACAACCATTGCCCATTCCGGAGCAAAAATGGGACAGTATTTCCATGGATTTCATCACCGGATTGCCTAAATCCTTGGGTAAGGATTGTATCTATGTGGTAGTTGATAGGTTGAAAAAATTTGCTCATTTTTTTGCTATTACATCATCTTTTAGTGCTGCACAAGTGGCTGATATGTTTTTCAAAGAAATCTTCAGATTGCATGGGCTTCCCAAGAGCATTGTCAGTGATAGAGATAGTAGATTCATGGGTGCTTTTTGGAAAGAAATTTTTAGATTGGTAGGCACTCAATTGACTCCAAGTACCAGCTATCATCCACAAACTGATGGAAAAACAGAGAAGGTAAACCAATGATTGGAAGGATACCTAAGAAACTATGTGGGAGGACAGCAAAAAGCATGGGGAAAATGGTTACACTTGGGTAAGTTTTGCTACAACACCACTTATCATATGTCAATAGGAATGTCTCCTTTCAAAGCATTATATGGTTATGATGCACTTACATTTTCTGACATTATATTTGGTGATAGTAGAGCCCCAAAGGCTAAATATTGGGTGGAAGAGAGCCAAGAAATTTTAAAGCTCTTGAAAGACAATTTGCAGGTTGCTCAAAATCAGCAAAAACAATATGTTGATAGACATAGAGAAGAGAGAACCTTTCAAGTCAATGATTTAGTATATTTAAGGTTGCAGCCCTATAAACAAACATCTCTCAAAAGGAATGGAGCAAAAAAATTAAAACCAAGGTACTATGGGCCATACAAGGTAGTGCGGAAGGTTGGAGAAGTAGCATATGAACTAGAACTTCCGGAAGGGAGTAAAATCCACAATGTATTTCATGTTTCTTGTCTTAAGAAAGCTCTTGGTCAGAAAATCATCACTTCAGAAATACTTCCTCCTTTGGATGATGAAGGTCAGCTCACACTTGTTCCGGAAAAGATTTTGAAGACACGGGAAAGAAGGTTGAGGAGTAGAATCATCAAAGAATATTTAGTGCAATGGAAGGACTTACCAAATGAAGATGCCACATGGGAAGAGGAGAAGATTTTGCAGCATCCAAATCTGAAATTGATTGAGGACAAGCAATCTTGGGTGGGGAGGACTGTAATGTCCCCATTCAAATAAGTGCATAGTAAGACAATCCCATCAATCCTACTAGTTTCCTAGGTTGGATAGGCACATGTGGAATGGTAATAAGGAAACTAATAAATGATATTTAGACATTAGAAGGGTTCAATCATTTAATAAATATGATGAATAAATAAATTCAAGAGAAATTATAGGTGGCAAATGGTTTTGGAGACATATGGAGGTGGTGGGACCCACACTAGCTTGATTTTTCAATGACACATAGCAGCTCTCTCTTGCCAATTTGAATTCATGGGAAGGTGAACACTCTTGGGTGAGTTGGTAAGTCATAACACATGGCATTGAGCATCTTAGGTCGAAATGGGATGGAATAGTAACCTCCATGGGAGAGAAAGAGTCAAATTGGAGACTAGTGGACACATGGGCTAGATTCCCTAGTTTTATGACAACAATAATGAAGCATCTATGACATTTTATGACAAAATTCAGACCTGACTTCTTACACCTGACCATTATGACATGTCAGCCCCAAAAATAGGCTCAATAAGGCGCTCATGGAGTTGGAGGAATCTAAAGAGACTCAAATTCGAATTTGGGAGAAGATGGAAGGTTGGAACTAGGAGACAAGTGGCAAATGAGGAATATTTTCTAAATGGAAAATTATTGAATCTATTGAGAGGATTTCGACCCCTTGAAGGATAATGTTGGTTATAAAATGTAGAAATCAAGTATGAGAATGGATTTTGATGATTTGAGAAAAATTGCATTTGTGAAGAGAGAGCTAGTGGATGACTAGTTTCTTGCCTTAGCCAATTTCGAGGGTGAAAGATTCCCATCCAAGTTGGTGTTTGGAGAGGCCACTCAGGTCTTTCATGGTGCTTTAATGGAGTTTGTATTTGCAGGTAGCATCTACAGGAATTTTCATGGTTTTGTTTAGTGCAGCACTTTCTCTCCACCGTTTCCAGTTTTGAAGGCATATTCGTGCTCCGTGAGGGAGGGCGTTTTTGGTGAGCACTTGTGCTTCTTGAGAGAGCTTCTCGTTATATATTTCTGATTGTAATAGCTTCATATCCTCTGTTATTCACATTTATAAAGTCTCAGGTCGAAATACCCACTGTTTGTATGCAAAACTATTGATTAATGAGCAAACAATGTCCATTTCCCCAATGCATTGATGTATGACACTATAACATTGATTATTTCGAATGGATGGATGATTCTCTGATATATTTGTGATCAATATACTGCCATGGATGTCTTATACAAGTTTCATGTACTGTACTTGAGCATTTGAAGCATTTTTACTCAGTTTAGTTGTATTGGGAGGTGAAATAGTGCCATTTCCCCAAGGGTTGAATTAGGGGTTTTTGCTGTTGAATGTGAGAGAGTTAGAACAGTAGTAAAAATAAATTAATGGTGCATATGAGACCTTAATCACATAATTAACACATTACATACCTCTGTTAATAAATTTGTGGGAGTTTGGAGGCATTTGGAAGGCCATTTGCAGTGTTACCCGGGGGGGATTTGATGCACAAATTACTAGTTAAAATTACATATATTGATCAGAATACAAATCAAGTTTGCAGCAGTATTTGGAGGGCCATAAAACATCCCTGAACCTGATATTCAAGTATAAATACCATTCATACACTCCTACAGAATATTTGGGAGCATTTGGGTTGATTTGGAGGTCAAAACAGTAAAACTAGTCAAAGGTCGAAATTGGAAAAAGAAGTGAAAAATTGGGCATTTTAATAAAATTTGAAAAAGGGATATTACATGACTTCAGACTGTATGGATACAGTGATGTTGATTGGGCAGGTAGTGTATCAGATAGAAAGAGTACATCGGGTGGATGTTATTGTATGGGATCTGCCATGATCTCATGGTTCAGCAGGAAGCAGTCAAGTGTGGCTCTCAGCATAGCTGAAGCTGAACATATAGCTTCCTGCTCTGCCAGTTGTGAAGCAGTATGGCTTCGAAAGCTACTATCAAGTTTGTTTGACTTAGATATGGAACCCACTGTGATTTTGTGTGACAACCAGAGTTGTATCAAGATGACAGAAAATCCAGTATTCCATGATAAGTCAAAGCACATAGAGATCCAATATTTCTATATACGAGATATGGTGTAGAAAGGAGCTATCAAACTCGAGTATGTAAGCATTGATGAACAAATTGCTGATATATTGACCAAACCTCTGTCTCGAGTAAAGTTTGAGTTTTTTCAAGATAAGCTTGGTATAGTTCAGAAGGACCCTCCTCAAAAGGGGGAGTGACATGGTCAATGATGATATTTGGATACTGGTATCGATGAGGATACCCATATCAATGATTATGATACTTGTATGGTTACTTGTATTGATGTTATGGATACTTGTATTGATGAGGATACTTGTATTTGATGTTTACTTGTATTTATTGATGATATGTATACTTGTATTGATGATATTTATTGATGAGGATACTGTATCAATGATGTGAGTACCTATTCCAACGATGAGGTTGATGATGAGGTTGTCTGTTCCGACAATGAGGTCGATAAAGTGGTGATCAGGATTGCATAATCCTTGGACTTATGTCCTAAAGTGATAGGGATTGATCATCCTGTAAATGGATCAGGATTGCATCATCCTTGGACTTATGTACTAAAGTGATAAGGACTAATCATCCTGTAAGCTGATTGGGATTGCATCATCCCTAGACATGGTGAGGTGTCTTAAAGTGATAAGGACTAATCATCCTGTAAGCTGATTGGGATTGCATTGTCCCTAGACATGGTGAGGTGTCTTAAAGTGATAAGGACTAATCATCCTGTAAGCTGATTGGGATTGCATTGTCCCTAGACATGGTGAGGTGTCTTAAAGTGATAAGGACTAATCATCATGTAAGCTGATTGGGATTGCATCGTCCCTAGACATGGTGAGGTGTCTTAAAGTGATAAGGACTAATCATCTTGTAAGCTGATTGGGATTGCATCATCCCTAGACATGGTGAGGTGTCTTAAAGTGATAAGGACTAATCATCATGTGAGCTGATTGGGATTGCATCGTCCCTAGATATGGTGAGGTGTCTTAAAGTGATAAGGACTAATCATCCTGTAAGCTGATTCGGGATTGCATCATCCCTAGACATGATGAGGTGTCTTAAAAGGATAAGGATTGATCATCCTGTAAGTTGATCTGGATTGTATCATCCATAGACATGAGAGATGTCTTAAATTGAGAGGGATTAATCATCCCGTAAGCATATCAAGATTGTATCATCCTTGGACCTATGTCCTAAAATGAGAGGGATTGATCATCCCGTAATTGGATCATGTGTATTGCAGGATATGTTGCCGACGCTACTGATCGTGATGGTCTAGATGATGATGTTGTTGATCGTGATGGTCTAGATGATGATGCTGCTGATCATGATGGTCTAGATGATGATGCTGCTGATCGTGATGGTCTAGATGACGATGCTGCTGATCGTGATGGTCTAGATGACGATGCTGCTGATCGTGATGGTCTAGATGATGATGTTGTTGATCGTGATGGTCTAGATTACGATGATGTTGATCGTGATGGTCTAGATGACGATGTTGCTGATCATGATGGTCTAGATGATGATGTTACTGATCGTGATGGTCTAGATGACGATGTTGTTGATCGTGATGGTTTAGATGACGATGTTGATGATCGTGAGATGTTTCTATAGTTGGTCAAGTGCTGCAGAAGATGAACACTCAATACTGATGGTGTTGATGTTCCAGTATTAATTATGTTCCAGTAATTGTCTGAGTTACTGATAAAGATGTATAAAGAAAGCTTCCGATGATTTATAGATGTATCATGTATGATGTAGTTGATGACTCCTTGCGTCTGCAGATGTTGTTATAATATCCTTCTCGTTAAGGGGGAGTGTTGAATATTGTAACTTCTCAGAATATTATATTTGTACTTTATTGCTTATGGATAGAAGATAGGTCATAATGTTTAAAGTTAATAGTAGTTGGACAATCTTTAGTTTGCATTTATTTGTAGAAGTTAAACTAGATTTGCTTCCATTTTGTTTCCTTGTCACATTTGAAAGTCACTTTGATACCTTCTCTCCTATTCCTATTACATTTGATACACTTCCTCAGAATCCTCAAAGAGAATGGAATTAGGTAGTTTAGTGTAATCTTGAAGTATTAGTTGAATGCATGAATAGTTGTTGAATTTCTCAAGTAATTTGTAGTTTTGCTTTAAGTTGATATAATTCTTTATTTCATAGTTAGTTGTCAATTGAATTATCTCAAAGATAGGTTTCTGAACTCATTTACAATTGTTTCTAATTTCCATTTTAGAGTTTTTAATCAGTAGTTTTCAGTTTCATTACAGTAGTTTTGTTTTGATTTAGTTCTGATTCCTAGAATAATATTTGTTGTTTTTATGTTCTTAGTTATTATCCATAGAGTAGAGTAGTATAGTTTGATACTATTCTGATATGTTGGATTAGTTAGATTTAACCAATTCGGTTATTGTACTTTCTAGAAGTTTGACTCGGTTTTTCATTTTGAAAGATCTTTCAATCTTTTCTTTATTAAACATTTCTAAGGTCTGTCGAGCTGAAACCGTAGGTGCCATTGTTACACCTAAAATCTACCCATCATCATGATTTAGTGTATACATCCCTGAAGTCATCTGGACCAAGTACTCCTTTGGGAGGATTTGTACTCAGTTTGTACAACCTTTTGAGAGGTCGTCGCAGATTGCACACTAGTAACATGCGACGTCGCAGGTTGCTCCATAGCAAGGTGCGACGAGGTCTGTTAATGGAAAAAAATAGCCATTTCGAGATATTTCTCGAAGCTTTCCCATTTGGGGGCTTATCCCTGATCTCTTGGGGAGCTGGTACTTGACCCCTAACTCATTGGGAAGATCCCCTATCTCTCTCCTACCATCTCTCATCCTATCCTATCCATAACCTCATCCACTTAGTCCTATATAAATGAGGCTCACTCCCATACCAAAGGGAGGAAGACTATGGTATCTACACGCTGGTGAAATCTCTCTTAGGACACCTTCACTCACCTCTTGGAGAATTCATGCTTCCTTGGAAGGGCTTGGCAATTGGCTTGTGTGGACAAGGGCTTCTACGTTAAGTCATTGGTTTTAGTTCTATATCTCTATCATGTACTCCTCTATTTGCAGTAATACAAATGCTTTCCACCAATATCTCTCTTATATGTGATGATCTTGTGTTGTTTACCTACTTAAATGTTTACATAGATCTCTTATTGTATAGATGCTCTTTACTCATTTCTCTCTTCTATGTCTTGACAGGTCTTGCAGCTTGGATCTAACGACCGTGGGACATAGAGCAACATTCAGGAGAAAGGATAGCTAATCAAAGAGGTAAGACATCTAGCACTTGGTCCTTAAGTAGATCTAGGAAATGTGTTTGTAGTCTATTCTATTTGTTCTAGACTCGCATTGAGCTAGGGAGATCCAGCTCGCCTTCGGTCGAGTGGATTGTCCGGTAACAAATCTGGCGACCATACTGGGGAGTATTCTTGTTTAGTGATCGTTAATCTGAGTCACTTTCAGTTGATTACTTGTCACAAGCCTTGTTGTCATTTATTTTTCCATTTTCCTTCTTAGGATTGATTCCATTGTCAGATCTTCATGTTGAATATCTTGATCTTCTTCCTTTGATTTTATACAACTCAGTTTCAAACCTGTTGGTGGTTCATTATCAGGAGATCTGATTCATTTTTGAATCTACGACTCGCCTGTCGCACCTGGGCAGTGAAAACAGAGCGACGCTGTGTTTTTGTGGGTCTTTGTTCTTTGACTGTTGCTTGCTCATCACGTCCTGTGCATTAGTAGACTGCGACATCACCGCATATCTCGTGCAGGTAACCTGCGACATTGCACTGTCTACAAAGCTAGAGTGCGTCGATCTATCGAGACTTAGCATTTCAGGCATCCATCCTCTTGTTTGACAGTCTGAGCCTAGTTTTGATGTATGAACTCCCTCTGTGCTGCAACATCCAGCCAGAGATCCCATTTTTTATTTGTGTTGAGAGTTTGGTTTCATTTGGATTGACTTTGGATTCCTCTTTGGATAAGTTTGAAACCGGTAGTGGTGGATACTTTTCTTTCCCCCACCTTCATCCGTTCATTCTTGCATTCCCTTCCTTCCACCCCTGATCTGATCATTGTATTGGATCACCCTCCAGACCTCATCTATTTTTTGTTTTGAGCCTTGCTTGCTTAGTTTGCTTGCTACTGCTTGATTTTGAGTCAAGTGTGTCTTTTCGCTTGGTTGAGTGCTTGTCTTTTCTTGATTTTTCTGAGTGTATGAGTGCCACAAGTAGAATTTTCTTTTCAGTCATTTAGATCTGAAAGCAAAGTTGTCTTCAAGTTTATTGCTTTAATACATCCATTGAAAGATTAAAAGTGTCTCTCTCCCATTATTTCTCACAAAGTTATTGAAGAAAGATCATTGTGCATTGGAATGTTTTGGAAAAGATGAATGGAAATATGATTGATTGTGTTTTTCTTGAATTATGAATTATTCATCTTCTTGAAAAGCTCTAGTACATTTTGTTTTTTTCAAAAGTTGTTTCCATGCTAGGGAAAGATAGGTGCATTTTTTATTTTTGTTGCCTTTAGATCATTGAAAAGAGAAAGTGAAAAGCTTGCATTTCCCATTTCAGAATCCTCTGATTTGAAAAAGAAAAGAAAAGAAAAAATACTTTGATTTGGATAGTAGTGTTGTGTACGTTTGTGTGTTTCGTTGAAAAAGAAAAGAGTACTTTCATTGTCAAATTTGTTTGCATTGAGAATTGTGTTGCATTGAGTTTGTTTTGGCAATACCATTGAAAAAAGCTTTCTCCGTACCATAGGTAGAATTCATCGAAAGAAAAGAATATTTCATGCATTTAGCTAGGGCTTGCATTCTTTTTTCGATTATGTACTCACCTCATGCATTCACCTAACCGTCCAAGATAAAATTAACGGTAGAACTAGGTAAATTTTTTAGTAACTTGTGTGTAAGTTAGAGACGTGTTCCGGCGTCGTTAAGCGTGGCAGTTGTCATTACTTGCTAGCACTGTAGTCCGGGGGTATTGTAGTCTTCCACGTACATCGGTATATCGAGCTACTTCACGTACCCACCAAGGACCATAATCCGTAATTGGCGTATATCGAAGGGTGTATCACGTACTCGACACGTATATCGGAAGGTCTCGTGCCAACGACTGTGCATTAGACAGCACCACTATGGATTTGAGCTCCCATGTACCTTGCGTATATCGGGAGACACCATTAGGATTCCTGAAACCAACTGAATTAACCATTTGGCCGTCTTGGCAAAGCAATACACCAAGAATAGCACTCGGGGAGATTAGCACACACGTCCTGTCCAATTAGTCGGGTATGCAGGCAAGGGTACGGTCCCAATCCTCCTTGTCGTTTCATATTGTTGGACCCTGCAATATATTGCGGTTTGCGATGCCTTGATAATCCTGTGAGGTTCCAGACTTTTGAATCCACTCTGTCACATAAGTTTGCTTGTTGCCTTAGTTTGAGTAGGTTTTCTTAGATTGCTTTTCTTTTAGAATACCTTTAGGAGAAACGTTGTTTTGGCCTTTTTTTTGGATAATTTTCCTGATACTCTGACGGATTTTCCCTGGAGAAGGTCCCATAGGATCTTGAACTTCCCACACAAGTTTCCCCTTAATCCAGAGGTTATTTTGAGGGTAAGAATGGATCAGCGTAATGTGGTCGTAGTTACTGAAGTAGGGAACCCCACTTTGAATATTGGTGGACACTTGTTTTCACCAGATTCACCTACCTCTCATCCCATGCAGGATGAAGAAGCAAACACCCCCACTTCTCAAAACCTTCCTCCCGTCATCTTGGGAGAACCTGGATCGTTGGAATGGATAAACCAACCCCAGGACGACCCTACAATAGCTGTTGGTCCTTCAGCAGCTTATTTTACATCTTCTACAGACCACCCAGTGGCTCATTTTTCCATCTCATCCTCACCCAATGAGACCACTCTGGAAGACACTTTAGCTTACTTTTGTGACCAATTGGCTCACTTTCGTTTCATAGCTGAAGAATGTCGGCAGTCAAGTCACCAACGACGGGTTGAAGACCCATCATTACCCCCTTACCAACCCATCCCAGTTCGTTCGATATCTTTCGGATTACCTAAAGCATCCCACCACATGACCACTAATGAGACTGGTCAACCCTCGCAGGAATCTAGTCCTGCACCTCAAGTGAACCAACCAGTGGAAGGACAACGGTCCAACACACCTGTCACTACCATGGTTACTTTACCAATTCCTTCCCCATCTCAAAATTCGAGGGGAGGATACTCCATTCCTATGGATTATCTTATTGGTAATGTTATTACCATGGTAGCTAGTCAGCAACCCACGTTGGTTCAACCTTTGAATAATGGTCAGCCTATTGTGGCTGGGGGCAACCCCCATTTCCTAAACAGAACGCAGGTAGTGTAGTCCCCAATGGACCTTCTGTTGGACCTATCCAACCCGCTAGACCATCCACCACGGGATTATCTCATGTTGGAGGGTCGTCAAATGTAACCCAACCCTCATGGAGTCAAGTGTATCCAGGTTCTATTAACCCTGTGCCGGGCCAACCTAATCCCAGAAATGCACCATACGGGATACCTTATCTTGGGAATCCATACACTCTATGGGGGCAACAACCTATGTTGCAACACGGACCCCAACCGACTATCCCTCAAGTACCACCAACCCCCGATCGGTCCTCCCCCACCTCCTATTGGACGTGGCAGCCCCCCACCTAACGTTGGCAGAGGCCCACCTCATTTTACCTACAAGGCCCCTCACTGCTCAGGCGAAGGCGACGGCGGAGCACCCTATAATGGTGGAGGAGGACATTTCCCTTCGGGTGGTGGTGGTGGTCCACCACCCCCTCTAGGTGGAGGCGGTGGAGGACCTAATTACTATGGTGGTGGCGGTGGTGGTGGAAACCCTCATCCTTTCGGCAGTAGAAGTGGTGGGAGCCCCCACCCATCTGGCAACGGAAGTGTTCCACCACCCCGCCAGGCGGAGGTAGTGGTGGGCCACCTTATTACGTTTATGGACCCCCACCTCCTCCCGGTGGTGGCGATGGACCTCCACCCCCTCCCGTAGGTGGAGGTGTACCCCCACCTTATTGGAATGGACCACCTTATGGTGGTGGACCTCCTTACGGTCTGGGCGGCACACCCCCTTATGGTCAGTTTTATCCTGGTACACCTTACGGTCAGTTTAGTCCTTACACGCCTCATCTGTATTATCAATACACGCAGCCTAATCCACAGCTGCCCTTTTTGGCTACTTTGGACCTACCTGACCTCTCTCGTTTAACCAATGATCCTATTTACCATGGATCTAATTAGCCACCGATTCCGATGAAACTTCCATCCGATATCCCCAAGTTTGACAGCAAGCTGGGTGAAGACCCCAAGAACCACGTGATGACATACCACTTATGGTGTTCATCTAATTCCTTAATGGATGATTCAATTCGTCTTAGATTGTTCCAAAGGACTCTCACCGGTTCGGCTACCAAGTGGTACATTGAGTTGCCACTGCACTCTTTTCCTGATTTTGGCTCTCTTGCTATGAACTTTTTGACGCATTTCTAGCTGCCTATACAGTATGAGACTGGTACTAAGCTTTTAACCTCGCTCCATCAGAATACCACCACTCACATTTCGTATCATATCCATGAGTGGTGAAGGAGACGATGTCTCATTAAAGCTCCCATTCCAGATCAGCTCCTAGCAGACCGGTTTACTAAATTGCTTCTTCTCACCATAGCAAAAGATGTTGCCATGCGAGGTGCTGTCACCGAAGAATAATCCATCCCGAGTGCTCATCTGTTAGACCTAGTCTATACCCAATCTGGCACTCTGTTCAATATTTTTTCTGACGCACCCTGGGATGTTAATGATCCCACGAAACCACATAAGAGACGCCAAGCTGATGGAATCATTGGTTCCCTTAACACCCAGCCCCCTGTTAGCACTGTTGGATCATCCAATCCAACTCCTATTGGCCACAGCACCACCAAGTCCACCACTCCTACTATAACTAAAGAGGTGAATTTTGTTCAATCAACTTCATCTCAAAAGTTTAATGGCAAAAAGAAGAACAAGGGGAAAACCAAGAAGTCTTCTGCTCAGCAGGAACCGAAGAGCACTCCTGAAGATACTAAGCAGAAAAGGAAACTGAAGTGTCCTTGCTTACTGTGTGGAGAAGACCATTTCTCCAAAGAGTGTCCCCATAGAGACGAAGTGAAAAAGTTTCTTTGGGGTAAAATGACTCCTGCAGTCCTCAATGATCCGTTTCCTGCTCAAAACCAGCAGATGATTGCTCAAACCCCCCCAGCCCAAGGGGAACCATCCAATACCGCACATGTTCTCATGTTGCATAATGAGGTGATCAATTTAACTACTCGCTCGCGATCTTACGAATAGGTCCCTTCAAAGGAACCCGCTGGAAGTAATACTACAAAAGCTTCCGACTCTTGACCTGATGTCACTGTACCATCGACCTCTCTCACCATAGAGAAAACCTCCTTAGATTCGATATTGCGTCTACCCAAGAGCACGATTCAAAAAGTTGTTTTCAATCCTAATGCTCACGCGGCACAAAATTACAATATCGTAGAGGACTTGGCCCAAGCTCCTTGCGCCATGTCCACCATGGAAGTTTTGCAGCATTGTCCCAATCAACGCAAAACTCTCCTTGTAGCTATTGGTGTAGTTGACTCGGATTCCTCGAACACCATCATGTTCCAACTTGACAACCTTAAGCTGAGGCTCTCACACCAACTCGCATTCCAAGTTACTGCGAACCTTGGTGGGAAGATTGTCCATCGTACTCTTTTGGACGAAGGAGCCTCCACTTCTGTCATGTCCATCGCTTGTTGGAGAGCCATTGGCTCCCCTGAATTGAATCATTCTCCTACCATGTTGAAAGCATTCGACGGGCGTGGCTTTCAACCTCATGGGCTCTTACAAGATCTTGCAGTTGAGTTGGGCGGAAAGACCATAACCATTAACGTGGAAGTGGTCTCGGCCTCGTTAGATTATAATATCTTGCTTGGTCGCAATTGGTATTATACCATGCATGCGGTAGCTTCTTCAGTCTTCTGCACAGTACAGTCCCCCCACCAAGGACAAATTGTTACTATCGACTAGTTAGATTTTTGTACACCGGACGCCACAACTCATCCTGGTGACCATGTTCCTTCCATTGGACAGATGTCAAAACAGTATGAGAGTGTAGGGGTTGGCCTATTGAAAGATTCATCTCTCATGGGCGTTTTTCTAGCCACAGACTCGACTAATCATGTTGCTATGGTGAACATGATCTCCACTGAGATTTTATCTCACTCAAACGATGCCTGGCTTGTACCAGATGAAGCCACAACACACCTGTTTGGAGATATGATGCCTCTTTCACCAGCTGATCACATTTATGAGGCTATCCAATCAGCTCTGGAGGACCATTTAACCATGGCCTCCCCATCTTGTTCTCTATGACGAATGTCCTCTCTACCTGATCTCTTACTTCATACTTTTCATTCAGATGAGTCCATCATGGAAGTAATGAATATTGACGACAGTCCATGGGATGATCTCCATCATAGGTCATCTTTTCTTCCTCCTTTGGAATACATAGAGAACAACATCCATACCCTCTTTTCACCTAATATCTACCCGTCCCCTCAGTCCCCCATCCTTACATGTCTTATGGACACGGAGGGTAACTTGGCCAACATTGAGCCAACCACCCTGATTGACATCTCGGTGAAACCTAGTATAGTTGAACACATTTGCATAGGCCAGAAGTGTTCCCTTGAAGAAATCGTTATTAGCACGGCCTTGTTCAAGCAATTTCGAGACGTGTTTGCTTGGTCCTATGAGGAGATGCCTGGGATAGACCCCGCAATTGTTTCTCACGAAATAAAAACCTATCCCGACATCAAATTTGTACGTCAAAAGTTGCGATCGGTACACCCTTGAAAGACTGCGGCAATAAAGGCAGAAATTGAAAATCTCTTAAAGGATGGCTTTATTTATCCTGTCCCATTGATGAATTGGGTCTCAAACGTCGTTCCTGTGAACAAAAAGCAGGGCACCATTCGCGTCTTCATTGATTATCAGGACCTTAATCGGGATTGTCCAAAAGACAACTATCCGACCCCTTTCATCGACCAGATCATCGACAATTGTGCCGGAAGCATCATCTTTTCATTCATGGATGGCTTTTCTGGTTACAACCAAATTGAGATCAACCCAACCGACCAACATAAGACAGATTTCATCTTCCCATGGGGTACATTCGCTTATCGCAAGCTCCCATTTGGCCTTAAAAATGTTGGCGCCACATTTCAGCGGGCTATGTCGTACGCCTTCCACGATATTAAGGACTTTTTGGAACCCTACTTAGACGATCTCTCTGCTCATTCAAAGCAGCGTGAGTTCCACATTGATCATCTGATGGCCATCTTCCTCAGATGCAGACGGTACAATATTTGTCTGAATCCTCACAAGTGTATCTTTTACGTTGAGTCCGGATCCCTCTTAGGATTTATTGTTTCGAAGGATGGGATCCGCATTGATCCCTTAAAGGTGGAGGCCATCATCAACCTACCACCCCCAACTGATGTGACAGAACTTCAAAGTCTCCAATGGAAGGCGACTTACTTAAGATGTTTTATGTGCAATTTCATAGAGAAAACTCAGGGCTATATGAGACTGCTTAAGAAGGACGTCCCATTCATTTGGGATGATCAAGCTCAAAAATCCTTCGACACTATCAAGCATGCCATCATGCATGCCCCTATGCTCCAACTGCCTAATTATTATCGAGATTACATCCTATATCTGTCCACTTCTGCTACCACTATCGCCATGGTTTTGTTACAAGAGGATCAAAACACTCAGGAACATGTGATATACTATGCAAGTAAGGGTCTAGCTGATGCTGAAACTAGATATTCACATGTTGAAAAACTTGCTTTCGCGTCAGTCATTGACGTCCAGAAGTTCCGTCACTACATTTTGCTCCGCACCACCACTATCATTGCCGACTCGAACCCTATGTACCACGTACTGACATGTCAAGTGCTTGGGGGAAAGTATTCATGCGGGATCGTGATACTACAAGAATTCGATCTTCTTTTCGAGAAAGCCAATTCTAAGAAGTCTTTGGTGTTTTTCGAGCTCATCTGCGACCTTCCCCATCCTGATGTAGAAGTTGAGCACAATGACTCATTTCTGAATGAATCATTGTTTCTCATCAGTACGACTGACCCTTGGTATGGAGATATTCTGTTGTATCTTCAAACCCAACGCTTCGATCCTCAACTTTCTCGTAATGACCGTCGTAAGCTTTGTCACCATGCAAAGAATTATTTAATCATCAATGATACTTTGTATCGTCATGGCGTCGATTCAATTCTTCGACGTTGTCTCACTCATGATGAGGCTGAACACGTTTTGAATGACTTTAATGCTGGGGCATTTGGCAGTCATCTCTCTGGGATGGCTATAGCCTAGAAGATTTTGCGCCCAGGATATTACTGGCCTACTATCTTCAAATATTGTATTGAGGCCATTAAAAACTGTCCTCCTTGCCAACACTTCCACACAAAGAAGCACACTCATCCTGCCCCACTACATCCGGTTATTGCCATTGGCCCATTTGCAAAGTGGGGCATCAATTTTATGCACTGTAATCCTACCTCGTCCAGGAGGCATAGTTACATCATCATAGCTATGGATTACTTCACAAAGTGGGCTGAGGCTATGCCTACATACCAAAACAATGGAAAAACTGTCGCACTCTTCATGTTCAATCATGTGATAGCGCAGTTTGGAGTTCCACAGGCCATAGGTACCGATCATGGTTCTCACTTCTAGAACCCTATGGTTGATGAATTGAGCGTTAGGTTGGGTTTTCTCCATGAAACCTCGACACCCTAGTACCCGTAATCCAATGGACAGGTCGAGGCAATTAACAAGGTCTTGAAAACTATGATCCAGAGGATGGTAGGGACACAAAAGTCCAACTGACATAATATGCTCTTTTCAGCATTATGGGCCTACCGAACTACTATTAAAACCGCCACAGGCTTCACTCCCTTCCAATTGGTATATGGATTGGAGGCTATTCTGTCGATAGAGTGTGAAATCCCATCTTTACAGCTCATGGTCAAACTTCTTCCTAACACTACTGCTGAGGAAGAACGTCTCTTGCACCTAGCAAAACTTGATGATTCTCGTCGTGATGTCGCTCTTGCTAATGAAGCACATAAGAAATGCATCAAGGCCCAATACAATAAGTCGGTTGAACCTCGTATCTTTAATGAGGGTGATATGGTTCTCACTTATGACCAGAAACACAATAAACTAGGAGCAGGGAAGTTCGAGTCCATGTGGCATGGACCCTATGTCATAAAACGTGTGTTGGAAAAAGGTGCCTACGAGCTTGAAGATTACGATGGAATCTCTTTGTGTGAAACCCGCAATGGGATTTACCTGAAAAGATACTATGCTTGATGTCTCATGCATAGACTTGTTTGTATATATTGTACATGGCGTGTTTTTGTGTTTTTTGTGTGGTGTGACGCATTTCGTTTCAAGTGTCTTTTGATCTTGTTTCCGCTTCTCATACCATGTTTTGTCTACGTGTGCAGATGGAAACGTGCTATGGATTCACAGACGGTGCCAGCCGGAATACCCTTCACCTTGCTTCGATAGCCTGGGTACTATATTCCCCAACATGTGAGCTCATTAACTCAGGAGGAAGTTGCCTAGGGTTTGCAACCAACAATGCCACAGAATATCAGGCAGTAATCGGAACCCTAGCTAACACCATTTCCTTGGGTATGAACCACATTGTCATCCACATGGATTCTCAATTAGTGTTTTCTCATCTGAACCGAGTCTACGCCATCCGTGATCCCATATTACTCCATCTCTTCAGATGAGTACATCTCCTGGAAAGGTCATTTGAATCTGTTCAATACCTGCACATTCCACGAGAGTTAAACACAGTTGCTAACTCGATGGCCAATTTCATTCTGGATTGGTACATTGCACACACATAACATCCATAATATGTAAAATCATTCACGACATGTAAATATAATGTACATAAGCAAACATATAAACAAGATCACATCACTAATCATCTGAAGAACACATAATGTATAAACCGTCGATAATGTATATATATAAATCGCTCAAAAGTAGTGCTGGTACAAAATCTGAAGCACGATAGCTTTCAATGAGTCTCTACAAAAATATGAAGCATCACAGCTTTCAATAAGTACAAAAATCTGAGGCCTCTAAGCTCTCAGTACAAGTCTAAAAGTGTAATCAGGCTGGACACCTGACCCGTACACCACCCCTGCCTCTAATAACTCTCTAACACTGGGTGAGAAAGCAGTCTATAGTACGAGCCACCTTGCGGAGTAAGGATTTGAAGCGCATGAACACTCCAACCCCAAATCTTTGCATGGACCTCGGTAGGTCATCGATGGTTGGCTTTGGTACCTCCATAGTCAGCTCAGATAGGTTCCGGTACACCTCCTCCATCTCCTCGATGGCAGGATGAGGACCAGCAGGAACCACTACCTTTCCGCCTCTGTCTCTCCTCGCCAGAAGGGAGAGACCTACTAGTCACACGGGGCCTACATCAAAAAAAAAAAATTATTCACAAAACTAAAAAGTACAAGGTTTTTGTTCTTACCGATATCACCCCATTCCACACCCTCTGCAAGCACTAAGTCGGGATCCTCTCGAAATTCTGTGCCATCGTATGGGAAGTCCTCGACCATAAGTAACTAGCCTTCCAGCCAGCTAAAGAACTCGGGACCAAAACTGATGATGGGACCCCCACCATGGCAGGTCATCACCTCTGCCCACTTGAGCATGTGTGGATCTCTCAAATCCCTGTCATCCAGTACCACCTGTGAGCGCAAGAGAGGAACCCGCTCCAAGAGGAACAACACTATGATCGATCTGTATCCAAACTGCTTGAGCTCCCCATGCTGACACTTGGTTAGTTAAGCTCGGATGTTAGCAAGGAGACCCTCGCACCAGTTGAAAACCATGGGAGACATACAGTCTTCCGCGTATAACATTTGAGTCCGAGTAGCCATATGTGGAGCTTAGCTACCCGCCACCCTGGTGATAGTGAGTAGTGTGGTCCTCAGTGGATGACTCACAACATCTATGATGAGTATCTTCCTGCTAGAAGGACGAGAAGAAGCTATGCAGTACTATGCCACCATGTCCTCCACTGTACGGTCACTGGCCCGTGTCCCAGTGAGTTGTACAGTGTCCCCTCTTCGGGACAAATCAGTTAGAAAGTAGATATCCTCAATGTCAATCGTGAGGATATGCTCACCTGTAACAAAGTATTGTTGGGCCGCATCCCAACTCTAGAGCATGTGTGTCAAGAACAGGATCTGGGATCTGATCCCTTGTATCTCGAAGAATTTGAGCAACCCATAGTTTCGCAAAGCAGCCACACATTGTGGATCATTTGTTGCTTGCTCATCTTCCACTTCATGTTCTCTCTCTTGCCACTCTAATACCATCTTTGCTTACTGGGAACCTGTCAAAAGGGGCATTTAAAACATGTTAGGTCCTTTCCCAACTTGCACAAACTCATTTTTTGGAATATTTTTGATGTTTGAGTTGTGGGTTTCTGCCGTCGCACCTCACCTTTAGGTACAGGGCGACATCGTCGCAGGTCCCATTTTTTAGTCTTGCAACGACTCAGGCTCATCGCAAGTCCCGAAAGGGCCACTTGTGACGAGCCGAGGGCGCAATGGCCCCTCTCCAAATCATCAAAAAACTCAAAAAATGAACAAAAATGCAAAAAGTAAACAACTACAAAGTTGCAAGACAAGATTTAGGCCTACCTGGTCCGGACGGCTGGTGAAATGGCGGATTGTAGCTCCCGGAATCGGCAAAGGAAGTTTTGGCTCCAAATTGTTACTTCTCCACCCAAATTGGCAATTTGAAGAATGTTTCTATTTTTGGCCCACATTTCTATTTATAGAATAGAATGGAATATTCCTTTTCAGATATTTTGATGCTTTTGGGTCATTTACTATAGTTTTGACCGTTTGTCATTATATTTGGGGCTATTTGACACTTTCTCTAGTGTACAAGGGTCTTAAAGTGGTCTCTTGTAGCGTTTCTCGCATTACTGACGGTAGTTACAGGTATGAACACTCCTTGGAACGTTTTGTCATTATTGTTTTTGGTTAAGTCGTAATTATTGCATGAGGATCAGTTTACTCTTCGTTTGTTCTCATACTCACCAAGTCATGAGAACAAGTACTGAGTTATGATTTATCACTTTTTCGGGCTCGTTAAACTTCCACAGAAAAGGACACCCCCTGGAGTCCATAGTTAAGCTCTTTTCAGACTCCCTAAAATTGAAAAGATTGCCAAGTGAACTTGTCGCATTCACGCTTGTTAAAGTATTTGAGTGGTCGTCTTCCTAGTGATAATTTACCCCTTTTTTGGACCAGGGGCACTAATTACGAAAAAGGAATACTCCAGCCAATCATGACTAGAAGAGTCCTCTCCCGCGTTGTTTTACCCTTTTTCGGGCGATGAGGCTAACTTTACGAAAAAGTACCGTTGGAGTCTTATTTAGTTCTTTTCAGACTCTCTAAATATGAAATGACGACCGAGTTTGGCTTCTATGGACTCGTTAATTTTTCACATTGAAGGGCCCGTCATGGGACGAACCCCTCCTATCCCAGGTTCGGAAAATATTTGGGATTGGACTCATCTATGAGATGACTTATACCGAGCATCTGGTTACCCTCATCAAGCTCATAAAAAACACATGAGGCACTCATTATTCATGATGGGGAAAAAGGAAAGTGTTTGTGTTACATACCTTAGTGGCAGTATATAGTCATTCTTGAACATGGCACTTGTTTGCATTTGCATATTGATACTTGGGTCATCTGTTTGTCTATGAGTCCCCTCTTACTTTCTGAGTCCTGTTATTCCTCTAATTCATTCGAAGAAAAGCTTCCACTATCAGTTGCATTAGAAGTTTGCATCATTCTCATGTCAATACTGCCAAGTCATGCTATGCCCATGTTCAAGAACACGTTCATCACTCATCATTTTCAGTCAGTACACACATCGTCATGCCATGATTACTTTGAGTCAGTCTCATATGTTATTGTACCATCCAATCCACTCTACACATCTTTTGTCATGTTTCATGTAGATTAATGGGGGATTCATCATGACCCTCCTTCGACGGATTCATCCTTGTCGACTTCAACTCATCATCCAAGGATTGAATCTAGAAACTAGTCAAGTACCTTGGTACTACATGCCTTAACGGCAGGTTAACTCGCTTTCATCATGAGTTTACATCATTGACTCTTGATTGAAATATTTCATCTTGCGTTCGACGTCAACTCATTTATTCACGCTCGATGATATGTACTATGATACCTTGGGAATCATTGACATTAATGGTGATCTCCCTCGCACTTGTTAACGGTTTACATCAATGACCGGTAATCAAGTGGTTTCTCCCATGTTCGACGTCAAGACATTTGTAATCACATGGATAGATTCGTATCATTGCGGGTTCAGCTTGAAGACCCTGGAGAGTCATGTCTTACCCAGGTTGCGATGGAGTTTGTATTTAGTCATATTACATGGATCCACTTTTGTATTGGTTGTGGCTATGTTATCATCTCATCATGGATCTACGCTTGTGTCTAATAGCCATGATTGTGTTCAGTCGGTCATTACTCCCATGGATCTGCAATATATTGGTCGCAGCCATGTTGTACTACATATGAGATTATCAATTCAGAGTCAGTTTTACTGCAGCAGCGTCTTTCATCCGACAAGTCTTTTGTAATTATTTCTATCAAAGCACTTCACCTGTACATCCTTGATAGCTTCATGCTTTGGGGGGCATTCTGTTACATCTAAAATCTACCCATCATCATGATTTAGTGTATACATCCCTGAAGTCATCTAGACCAAGTACTCATTTGGGAGGATTTGCACTCAGTTTGTACAACCTTTTGAGAGGTTGTCACAGGTTGCACACTAGCAACATGCGATGTTGCAGGTTGCTCCATAGCAAGGTGCGACGAGGTCTGTTAATGGGAAAAAATAGCCATTTCGAGATCTTTCTCGAAGCTTGCTCATTTGGGGGCTTATCCCTGATCTCTTGGGGAGTTCGTACTCGACCCCTAACTCAATGGGAAGATCCCCTATCTCTCTCCTACCATCTCTCATCCTATCCTATCCTCTTGGAGAATTCACTCACCTCATGGAGAATTCATGCTTCCTTGGAAGGGCTTGGAAATTGGCTTGTGTGGAGAAGGGATGCTACGTTAAGTCATTGGTTGTAGTTCTATATCTCTATCATGTACTCCTCTATTTGCAGTAATACAAATGCTTTCCACCAATATCGCTCTTATATGTGATGATGTTGTGTTGTTTACCTGGTTAACTGTTTACATAGATCTCTTATTGTATAGATTCTCTTTACTCATTTCTCTCTTCTATGTCTTGACAGGTCTTGCAGCTTGGATCTGATGACTGTGGGACGTGGAGCAACATTCAGGAGAAAGGATAGCAAATCAAAGAGGTAAGACATCTAGCACTTGATCCTTAAGTAGATCTAGGAAACGTGTTTATAGTCTGTTCTATTTGTTCTAGACTCGCATTGAGCTAGGGAGATCCGGCTCACCTCCGGTCGAGTGGATTGTCCGGTAACAACCATTCTACCTCATCATATACTGTGCCGCAACTCTAAGATTACCAACCTTGGTCGATAATTAAATATTTTGGTGATTCTTTAAGACAGTAATTACACCTCAACAATTTTGAACTAGCATTTGTTCACAGATGGGCTTCCAATTGGGTTGAATATTTAGTTGTGGGGTTTTCTACCAAGCATCCTCCCAAAACAAAAGTTGATTTTCCATCCCTAATTTTCTAGATGCTATGTTTTTGAACAAGAGCTCGATTATACCATGTTCCATCCCAAACCATGGATCCAGATCATTGACCAATAAATCAGATGAGATATTGAGGGTCTATCCGTAGCACATACTTTTGTATCCATAGTTTTCCAAATGGGGAGAATGGGTTATTTATCCACCTACACCACATTTTAGCTCCCAGAGCTTCGCTTTCCAATTTGTATCTCTAAGGCGCAAGCCTCCTAACTTAGGGAGACATATTTTTTCCAAGCCACCATGGGCCATTTCCTATGATCTTTAGTCACTCCCCAGAGGAATCTACATTGCAATTTTGTTATATAATTCAGGATGAATTTGGGGGCATTCGAGATGGAGAAAATATAAATAGCAGTTACTTGGAGCACCAATTTGATCAGAGAGAATCGTCCAACCAAATTAAGAGATCGAAAGGCCCAGTTGTCCAACTTTTTCTCTAATTTGAAGAGGAGATTTTAAAGAGACAAATTTCTCTCAATAGTTTTCCACCAGGGGTGCTCCCAAGTATGTGGATGGAAGAGAGGTTCCTTGGAATCCCAGGATACAAGATATACGAACCTAAAGTACCAAAGGAACATTGAAAAATAAGATCTAAGATTTATCTTTATTGATTGGGGTACCTAAGGTATCCATAAAAAAGCTTGTAGAACAAAGTTTATGGCTCTAGTTTTATGTATGGAGGGTGTTCCAAGAAGCATAGATTCATCAATAAAATAGAGGTGAGAAGAAGTATGCTCATCCTTAGAAATCTTGAGTCCCTTTAAGGAACCCTTGAGGATGGAATATTTTATAGTGTCTAAGCCCTTCAGCCATAAGAATAAATCAAAAAGGCAAAAGAGGATCTCCTTGATAGACACCTATCAAGGGCACAAAGGCAAAGGTGGGAGAACAATTAAGTGGGATTGAGAAGAAATAAAATGAGGTAAGAACCAGGATCCAATGAGTCCAATTTGGAAAAAATCCAAAAGAGAGAAGGACCTACTCCATATCTATCAACTTATCCTATCAAATTCCTTTGACATTTCCAGTTTTAGAATCATCCATAGCTCCTTTTCACTCTTAAAAGAATGAAAGGTTTCATGGGAAAAAATGATTACATCCAGGATCTGATGATCTTCCACATATCCAGCTTGTTCTAGGGATATGAGAGTAGGAACCATGGGTTTCAATCAATTCGAAATAACTTTGGTTATGATTTTATAAATAACGTTGCATAAATATATGGGGTGAAATTTACCTAGTTGCATAGTTATTTCCTCCTTAGGGATCACGGTAATGAGCGTAGAACTGAGAATTGGTAGCATGTCTAAGCAACAAAAAGACCCCTCCACCACCACCCAAACATCCATTTTGATCACCAACCAACAAGCATGTAAAAATTTCATGGTGAAGCCATCAGGTCGAGGAGATTTAACGATTTCCATTTCCATCTCTACCTGGTCCAATTCCTCAATTGATATTGGGAAGATTATATTTTCATTCCGGTCATCCAAGATGAGTTTGGGAATATAGATGATTTGTTGAATGTCCTAATCCTTGTTTCCTGGAGGCTCTATGAGAATGGGGCTATAAAAGGAAGTCAAATCTCTTTCCATATCTTCATATCTTAGTAGTGAGTTTCCTTATGCATCCAGGAGTGAGGTGATTCATTTTTGGTGGCAATGATTAAGCATGGATTGATGGAAAAAATTCGAGTTGTGTTCCCCCTCTTTTAGCTAGTGAAATATTGATTTTTATTTTTATATAATCTCATCTTAATTATATGGTCACTCACACGAAGAAGCGCGCACGCATTCCCAAGACCGCGTGCACGCTCCAATTTGGTGAATCCCGAACCACCAATTCAGAATCCATGTAAGCATTAGGAGCATGTGTGTTCTTTTAACGTGCATACACTTTTAGTGTGTGCATGTTAATAGTGTGTGCATTCTGCTCTATATTTTAAAAATTGGGCTGAGGCCCATTTCTATCTCATTCTACCCGACTCCACCGGGGTATGAGTAATCAAAACCACCAATTGAATGCGTGCATGCATCGAATCCACCACCAACACCTCCAAATAATAATCCAAGTAGTACTTTTATCCACAATTTGTAATTTTTTTGTTTTTTCAATGATCTTAAAGAAAATTGCATTCTAAACATTCTAAAAAATTCAACCAAAATTGAAACAAATTTAGTTTTTTTAATTGCATTTCATCTATTCTCCGTCACAATGGATGAAAACCAAAAGCCAAACCCCCAAACAAACAACCCATAGGATAACCCAACCATACAAATCCCTGAAGTAAACATTAACCCCGAGGAGAACCCAACCATAGAATCCAAAATTAACAAACATTTACACCAGTTAAGAACCTTGGTTGAAGAGCTTAGAACCACTAGGAAACCATTGAGACTCTCCTTAGCCACATCCCTTGATAGCATAATTTCCTCAATTGACAATGCTCATGGTTAATTGGTGAGCATAACCAAATATAGGGCTAGGATTAGAGTGTACTTATTCCACTGGTCTCAATAGAGATCAAATTAGAGACATGAATATCTCAAAACAAACTCTAGTTAGTTATTTCATTGACCCTAGGACCAACCAATCCTTTGATCCACGCAAAAGGTGCCTTTGCATATATTGTTTCACATATGAGCCATGGAGACAAAAGTAGATGAGTCAATGGTTTATGGTTTTCGACAAACCTCCTTGCAATAATAGGGATGTTCCACTATATTTTCTTCAAAAACTATATGCGAAGTTTGTGTTAGGTCTACATGTCAACTACTTTGACATTAATGATTTTCAAGGGGGTGGTATTGGATCTACCCAGGATCGACCCACTTCCAAGAATAACCCAATGAGAGGGAACCTACACCTAGGCATACTCCTAACCCCCCCTCCCCAACAAACACCTTAATTACTGGATTGCTTAGTCAAGATTTCCACTACCATATCACATCTTACTCATAGTGTACTGCAGCACAGTACATTCGTGGCATCATCCAGGAATGACACATTAGAGCATCTCAAAGAACCATCACGTGTAGGTCCTTCAAGCCCCATTGGTCATGGACCATCCATGATAGCTAGTGGGGAAAATGATCCTTTTGATAGCCAAGGATTACCCCATCAATGCACTCACTACAACCAAAATTTACATAGCCCCACAGAGGATCCTGCATGAGATACTTTTATGTCTGAGGTTGGTGCATGATCTATAAATGGTTGTAAATGGCCGATTACATTTTTAACTATACACTTCACAATTGTTAGATAAACATTGATTAGTGTATTTAATGTGATTGAATTTTTTTTGGCATGTGAAATTGTTTTGAGATGAAACAACAGAATCAAGACGAGAGGACATACTACTCCCAACCTTGATTCTACCATGGCAAAAGAAACAAATATTCACTAGTACAAAATGGGTGATAAATGACTAAACAAATAACTAAAAATGGGTGATAAATGACTAAATTTGGTCATGTGACCACTGGTCATAAATTACTTCACTTATCACCCAACCAAATTGGTCATTTATCACTTGGTCATAAATTGCTTGAATTGCTTCATGCATTGGTCATATATTTAGACATTTATTTGGTCATTAATTGTCATTATTTGGTCATTAATTGTCATTATTTGGTCATTAATTGTTGCCATTTGGTCATTAGTTATCATTGTTCGGTAGTACATTTAGTCGTTTATTTAGTCATTGATTTTTGTTAATTGGTCATTTATTTAGTCATTGATTTTTGTTAAGTGATCATTTATTAAGTCATTGATTGTTGTTAAGTGGTCATTTATTTAGTCATTGATTGTTATTAAGTGGTCATTTATTTAGTCATTGATTGTTGATAACTGGTCATTTATTTAGTCACTGATTGTTGTTAATTGGTCATTTAATTAATCATTGATTTATGTAGATAGGGCATGGAGGAATCGAACCACCAACCTCCTTCCTGTAAGGCGGGTGCTCTTCCATTGAGCTAGCACCCTTAAATAGAATCAAATTTCACACTAAAAATATATCACAAACTCTTACAAAAATTAACACACTATGATTCCAACTGTAACATAAAACATATCACAAACTCTTAAAAACCTTAAAGGCACCATAAAAAAGAGTGTCTATATGATATATAAGTGTGGTCTCTAGTATTCAATGGTTTTGAACTTTTACTTTTCCATACTTTAGAAACTTGGTCAATTTGGATTTGAAAACATCGCATGCTTTCTAAATTTAAAATCAAAGCATTATCGATGGTCTGATATCCCACATGTTGTTGAAACTGGAATTTGGATAAACAATTCTAGGAAACTGAAAAAATAATGATAAGGAGGAGAGTCAACAAACTTTATATATAAGAAAAAATTGTCAAAATATATAGACATAAACATATAACCAAAATTGCAACAAAAAGGTGAAACCAAAAATGCATTCATAAAAACAAATATTCATGAAAAAATCGATTCAAATGCATATCACATATAACTTCCAAATAACTAAGAAGCAACATAGATTCAAACTACTAATATTTTTGAGAGATCATATATATATATATATATATATATATATATATATATATATATATATATATTTAAAATATAATTAAGATATACTATAAGTAATGATATTTCAATGTATTTTAAAAAATTACCAATAATGCCATACAAGAATATATAGAATGAGTTAATACATAAAATATAATGTGTTGATGCATAAAATAGAATACTATAACTTTGCACAGTAACTACAATCAATTGCATTTAAGTTATTATCAACAATCCCTTTCTTATTTCACTCACTAAAGAAACAAGAAAAAATATGGCAAGAATATCAATCATATGAGAGAGAAGACAATTGAGGAAATAGTTTTAACTAGAGCATGATGAGATGGATTTGGAAAGGGAAGCAAATTTATGTAAAATTGTATTAAAAAAGGTTTAAATATTTACAAAGATATAGTAGTTCTTTTTGCATTATTTAAAATCATAGCATATTCTAAATTTATATAAATCTCTCTCAAGTTGAAAGAAAGACTCCCACAACGTACAAACAGAAAACAAGTATACTACAAGGAATTGAAAAATCTACATTTTTTGTTTGTGCTAGTTGGAAAGGTCTTACATAGTCCAAATTATGGCATAAAATTATGGACAAAATATCTCTAGGAATTATTGTCCTTCACCATTCTAATGCAAGTCTAGTTGTGTTCATGAAATAAATATGGACTAGAAGCGTTGATGCGATCGCATACATATAAATAACTTAACATATAAATCTATGTTCTAAGTCAGATATACACGATGCAAAAAAATGAATTCTACTTCAAATATCCTACAAGAATTAAAATATATGAATGACCAACTCCAAATCAGACAAATGTATTATAATTTCATATAACTTCACTTTCAATGGACTCCACAAATCCAACCTCAACAGGAGGTATTTATAGTATGTCATGAATTATATATCCAAGCTGCAAGTACATGAACACTAGTGTGTACTTAAGGTCGAGGCAGTCGAAACCGATGCACCATATGGTATGTTTTGAATAAAAAATTGTTATGTGTCAATGAATAGGTTCCAAAAAGATGGAACACTTCATAAATAAAGCATAGTAATGAATGTAATCAACCTCCAAGATTGGATACGACCTTATTTTGACCTCATTAAGTATCAAGATCTGAAAACATGTGCTATGAATACCCTGCAAATCTAGATCCACGGAAGGAGTTCATCATTCAAGGCATAAAAACATCAATTCCAAGAGGAAATTTTCCACAATAGTCAACCAATGCAATTAGAAGGGGACAGTCCCTTATCCAAGCAACGAACATGCTTCCATACATGCCAAGAGAGATAAATACAAAGATCATTCCAAAAAATTGATAGACAATAGTACCAAGATGTCATCCAAGTGTCTAGGAACAAGGACTCTCCAAGGAATTCCCATCATAAAACATCCATGTCATCAAATCATGCCAAATAAGCTAGAGAGCTCCATAGTAAATGAGTGTTATACCATCAAACACATTCTACAAGGGAGGGAACTCAATGAAAAAAAACAACAACCAATCATCCCAAGAATGAAACATGCCATTTGGGCTAGAGATCTCCAAAGGAAATCAACCATAAGTCGTCGATAAGTGAAAAACACACCCAAGGGATAGAGTGCTCCAATAAAAACCAACTATAAGTCATATCCAGTCACAAACCACTACAAATGGCCTAGTTTTCCCCACCAAAGATGATGGTATATGTCATTAAGGAATCAAAATATCCCAAACATGCTAGGGTGCTCCCATGGACAAGCCTCCAATTACCATTACATCATGTAAACAAGCCAAGCAGTCTATGGTAAAAGATAGTCCATGTGATCTAGATGATAAATCAAACCAAAAGCACTAGGGAACTCCACAAGAACATGATCGAATGTGTCATAAACAAGTGATATATTAATGGAATGAAAAATCATCTCCAAGAGAAGGCTAATCACCTCATTGGCAATACTTTATCAAAGAGCACTTGCTAACACCTTTTTTAAAACTTAGGGAGACCTTTAGTTGATGGGTTCCGATTCCATGAAACCAATAAGTATAAGACAAATGCTAAGCAAGATATTTGAAGTATGCCACTATCATCAATAGGAGATCACATCAACATCAGACATCGATGGAGATATCCCATCCAATAACCACTGGCACCAATAGCATCATGAGCATCTATAAATCAATCATCAACTAGGGCATCATCAAAACATAAAGCATGACCAAAGCATTAGGCATAAATCATTTTCATCAACCTCTGAATCAAGCTTTGTGATGAAAAATCACAAGTGTGAGACCTCATACAACATATGGAGTAACGTGCATCAAGATCTAAAATAGTAATACCCCACCCTAATTTGGATTTTATTATTATGCTGCACATGACTCTTATATCTATCTATATATGTAATGATTATCTCTATGTGGATTTGTTGGTTACTTGAATTATAAGATAAAATTTGGAAATTATTTTTATTCGAAAAGCGTTGTTTAAATGGAGGGGTCATGTGGGATGCAATAAGGGGAATTAATTCTTATTGGGAGAAAGGAAGGAAGAGTCGAAGGGCGAGGTGATATGAGGAGGATTCCTCGAGTTGGAAAGGGCGGGATTGTTTTGGATTTTGGTTTTTTGGAAGTTTGTAATAAATTTGGGAATTTTTTAATGAGAAATCAAAGAAAGGAAGATTGATATTGTACTATTCTATCTTATAGATATTTGGGCATAGGGCCAAAGACTCTCTAAGAGATCTAGTTCGGGGAGTCGGCTAGATTGTTCCTAGTAGGCAGGGTGGTTACATCAGTTTAGGAATTGCAAAGCTATCGAACAACATGTAAGGGAGAAATATATGCAAGGGATCAATATACACTCTGCAAGTGAAAGTTGCTCCCTTGCATGGCCCCCCTTGCAAAGTTACCTTTGACCTCTGGTTCTGTCACTTAAGCCTTACCTATCTCTTAATCTATGTTTTTTCCCTGCATCTTTTGAAACACAATCTTCCTAACAAGTTTTAGTTTCTATATGAACTTTATTTGGAATATCATTATTCTTATCCACTGACAAATCATACCAATACTTTAGCTCAAGACCTTTCCTGAGTGTAGAAATGGTCCTCAAAAGTCTTACCTCATCTGAGAATAAAATAATAAGACACTTAATAATATCATGATCTTCTAAACTACATAATTCACAACGAGCACTTCTAGAAGAGAAAATGGATATCTATTTGCAGTATGATTGTATAGGTCATAAAAAATTAGGAGCATTCTATAAAGTCATGTTGAGCCATATCCTACAGAAATTTAATGTACATAATAATTAAAATAAAGGTATAGAATTTTGTATGAAACAACCGAAAATGAAAATGAGGATAAGCCTTTATTACATAATTGACGAGAGATAAGATAACTATGGAGAAAAGCATTTAAGGCATACAATATATAGACATTATACACTTATGCTATACACACACACAGACACACACAAAAATAAATATAGTAATTATGTGATCATATACTTGTACATGTAAAACTTGACATATTAAGAATATACCATAAGTCATAGATTTAATGCCAAAAAGCTTCAATGTTCTACAACTAATGCTTTAATTTTAAGGCAATATTGAAAACTTAAACTTAATTTATTACCTTCATTATTATCAACTCTCATATGACATTCATCATCAATAAACGAAAACGTGACATTTCCAAGCAATAATATATCGACAAGCATTTGAAATGCATTTTCTTGATATTATTGATTGATTTGAACCACACTTAGCGCTTCATGTATATGAAATCACTCATTAGCGACTCCTAGATGAATCACAATGGAATACAGTCTAAATAAATCATTTAAATTTGAATAAAAAAATCACTTACCAACAAAAGATGGAACTACTTCACATTTGTCAAAGTCTATATGTGTCACAAGTGGATCTAGATTACTAGAGCAAGCTTCACTTAGAATTTACCATACATAGATAGGAAAATAGAAGAAATATGAAGAAAATAGTAAATAGAACACAAGAGAAAAACGCTCATGTGGATTGATCTTCCATTAAATTATTGTTCAACAACATGTGTAAAATATATAGATGCTCTCAATAGGAAAAATCGAGAGGCTTAGAGGTGATTCAAGTAGCTCACAATAATGAGGGCTTACCTAAACTAATTCCCCACTAACTGACATTAATGCCATCCAACTCATACTTGGACCTCACGAATTGGTCAATAACGCCTATGAGAGCCATGAGTGGATAAGTATGAGTCTATGTTTGGACCAAAGTAGTGGAGTAGTGGTTTTATGATCGCTAGTGGCCATTAATACACTAAATAGACGAAATCAAGCATGTAGCGCCCTTAGACTCCTTAAAACAAGGAAACTATCATAATGACATCCTAAGAACTAGGGAATGGGCGCATTGACTCCCCAAATTAAGTAAAGATGGCGGACTTGTGGACAAACAAGGTGGATAAGGCATATCACTAGTCTAACTAGTCAAATGTGGACAAACATGTGGTCCAAGAAACTAGACTAGGCACTAATGAGCCAAACAACACTAGGTAGAACAACATAAAGGTCCATGGCATCAATGATGGGAATATCGTTCTAACACCCCCCCTTAAGCCAAAACGGTTGTTAGAAATGAGAAATAGGTCCCAAGAAACAAAGTCTTATGGTCACCCTTTACATTATTAATCCATATGAAGTGAGGAAAGAGGCAAAACCACTTGGGGAAAATCCTCACTAAAAAATGGTCATGAAAGAGAAACCAAAAAAAACTGTATACTCTCCAAACTATATGAATATGTCTGGAGGAATCTTATTCTTAGGAAGAAGAGGAATGTACTCAACTAGATCATAAACATGTACAATTGCATGATGGAAACTAAAGCCATGTAAAACAATTGAAACATACTGATAGTAGAGCGAATGCATGTGCTCTTCAAACTTGAACTTTGAACCGACCAGGGTGCCAGGTCCAAAAGAGACTTGAGGTGCTTGAGAATGTAAAACCAAGATGATGACGAGATTTTGGTGTAACAGGTTAGGGTCTTAGAGAGAGAGATTTGGGGGTTAGGGGTTTATAGAGAGAGAGAGAGAAAAAGATAGATTGGAGGTTTGGGGTTTAGGGGGAGAGAGAGAGAGAGAGAGAGAGAGACTGAGGGTTAGGCATTTAGATAGATAGAGAGAGTATTAGATATGAAAGAGTGTGAAGTATGAAAGGAAAAGATGCAGATGGTGACCAATATCTACTATGGAGTTTTTGGATGCCCCAAATATGAATAGAGAGAGAGGGAGATTGGGGGTTAGGGTTTTAGAGAGAGATAAAGAGAGAAATTGGGGTTTAGGGATTTAGAGAGAGTGTGAGAGAGATATATTGTGGCTTAGGAGTTGAAAGAGAGTGTGTGGGGGTTAGGTGTTTAGAGGGAGAGAGAGAGAGAGAGAGAGAGAGAGAGTATCAGACATGAAAGAGTGTGAAGTCTTGAAGGAAAATATGGAGAACGTGACCAATGTCTATTATGAAGTTTTGGATTCCCCAAATATATAGAAAGAGAGGTTAGGGGTTAGGGGTTGAGAGAGACAGATATTGGTGTTTTTGAGTTTAGAGTGAGAGAGAGAGAGATAAAAAGAGAGAGCATGAGTGGGTGGCTAAGGGTAGGGGGTAGTAAGGGGGAGAGGCACACACACACACACACAGATGTTGTGGGTTAGGGGTTGAGAGAGAGAGATATTGAGGTTATGGGATTAGTGTGTGTGTGTGTGTGTGTGTGTGTGAGAGAGAGAGAGAGAGAGACAATATTAGATGTGAAAGAGTGTGAAGTATTGAAGGAAAAGATGTAGAAGCTAACCAATATCTGCTATTAAGTTTTGGATGCTCGAAGAAAGAGAGAGAGAGAAAGAGAGAGAGTATCATACACATTATATGTGAAAGATTGTGAAGTCTTGAACGGGTTGGAGAGAGAAATTGAGAGTTCGCAGTTTAAAGAGAGATATTGGGGGTTAGGGGTTTAGAGAGAGAGAGGGAGATTTTGGGTTAGAGAGAGAGAGAGAGATTGAGAAAGAGTGAGAGGTTAGGGATTTAGAGATAGAGATAAAGAAAGAGAGAGATTGGGAGTTAGGGATTTAGAGAGAGAGATATATTGGGGTTAGGGGTTTATATATATATATATATTGGGGGTTAGGGGTTTAGAGAGATATTTGGGGTTAGGGGTTTAGAGAGAGAGATTTAGGGGTTTAGGAGAGAGAGGGAGACAGAGATATTGGGGGTTACAATTTTAGAGTGAGAGAGAGAGAGAGATTGGGGGTTACAATTTTAGAGTGAGAGAGAGAGAGGTCGGAAGAGAAACTATGAGTGGGTGGCTAAGGGTAGGGAGGAGTAAGGTGGGGAGGCGTATATATAGAGAGAGAAAGGGGGATGGGGAGGTGTTCAGTTGTTTAGAGAGTGAAATTAGGATTTATGGGTATAGAGAGAGAGATTGGGGATTAGGGGTTTAGAGAGAGAGCGATTGGGGGTTAGGGGTGTAAAGAGAGAGAGGGAGATTGTGGTTTAGAGAGATAGAGAGAGAAAGATTGAGAAAGAGAGAGAGGCTTAGTGGATTAGAGAGAGAGAGAGAGAAATAAAGAGAGAGATTTGGGTTTAGGGATTTAGAGAGAGGGAGAGAGATATCGGGGGTTAGGGGTTTAAAGAGAGAGGTATATTGGGGGTTAGGGGTTTAGAGAGAGAGATAAAGAGAGATATTGGGGGTTAGGGGTTTAGAGAGAGATAAATATTGGGGGTTAGGGGTCTAGAGAGAGAGAGAGAGATTTGAGGTTAGGAATTTAGAGAGAGAGAGAGAGAGAAAGAGATTGGGGGTTAGGGCTTGAGAGAGAGAGAGAGAGAGAGAGAGATTGGGGGCTATGGTTTTAGAGTGAGAGAGAGAGAGAGAGAATAGAAGAGGTATTATGAGTGGGTGGCTAAGGGTAGGGGGTGTTAAATTTTGAGCATTAATTCACAATACTCTAGGATCTTTACTGAGAGAATAACATGTACAGTATATCAATGCATATCAATCATAACAAGCATGACAAGCATCATAAGAATCAAAAGCATGAGAGACAAGAGACACAGAGCTTCCGTGGGGAAAACCCTAAGGTGAAAAACCCCACAACTTCCTCAGAGATAGAGAGAGCAATGGCTCAACCAAAGTACAACCAAAATATACTGAGATAGTCTCCTAGTAGCAGATGATCCTCCTCCTCACTAGTGCACCACTTTCTGAGTGAGAGAAGTATGAGTTTTCGAGTGATCAAATAGAGATCTCCCGATCTCTATTTATACTTAACCTATTTTCCCAGTGACACTATGGGGCCGACTTATATAGCTAGGTACATCCACAATATAATATATCAGGGCCGACCCCACACATGGTGGTCTAATAACCCATCGGCAAGTACGCACACTTGCGACACTTGCCAATACACATGACGACACTTCCTTATAGAGGAATAACACATCTCTTATAAGGGTACAATAAATATATATGAAATACATTCCGAAGTTACATATACATCAACACTCCCTCTTAACTAGGAAGGTGTTTCTCGACACAGATCTACTAGCACAAGTCTTCTTCTCGGGATCATCGTCATCATCATCGTCACTGCTGCTGCTATCTCAACCAATCTCTGAATCTACTCGTCATAGAAAGTTCTACAGAGCATGTCCTTTTTCATACTGGATGTAGGCCCACCACCTGTAGGTCTTCATCATCTGTGCAAACGGTCTGATAGAGGTCGTATCTCAGGACTAATTTTATGTGCAGATGCAATACCGGAAAGAGTATCCCAGGAACATTTATTTGCCTAAGCACGACCGGAAATATCTCCCAGGACTGATTACATGCATCTCCTCCACAATACCTTTAAAGAGCATCCCAGGAACATTTATGTGCCACAGCATGACTGGAAATATCTCTAAAGAGCATCCCAGGACTTATTACGAACACACAGCTCAACCTATCGAATCTCTAGGAACGATTACATGTGGATAGAAAAAACCTTTAAAGAGCATCCCAAGAACATTTATGTGCCGCAGCATGACCGGAAAGATATCTAAAGAGCATCCCAGGACTTATTATGAGCACACAACTCAACCTCTCGGATCTCTAGGATTGATTACATGTCTCCGTAGTAATACATCATCCCAAGACTGATTAGAAGCACACAGCTCAACCTATCGGATATCTGAGGACTGATTACATACTACATAGCAATACCTCATCCCAAGACTGATTACGAGCACACAGCTCAACCTATCGGATATCTGAGGATTGATTAAATGCTATTTGCACAACCTACCACATATCATCTCTGACCTCCAAGTATCAACTTGATACTCATGATCCAATGTATCATCATTGCACGAAGCATCATCCTGATGCTCATGATCATACTAATCATCATCACTGTACTGTCCTGGTACATATCATTTGGAGCAACATCCTAAAGCTCATCATCATGATCATCCTGATCATACAATGCATCCACCTGATGCATACCAAGTATCTACCTGATACATATCATCATACATGATCCACCTAATCATACAGTGTATCCACCTAATACAAATACAAATACATGATCCACCTGATCATACCTGATACATATCAACATACATGATCTACCTGATCATACAATGTATCCACCTGATACATATACAGATACATGGTCCAAGCATCCAACATGATGCATATAAAAAATACATACAAATGATCCAACTGATCATATCCAGCATCCAACATGATGCGTACATACATATACATATAAATGATCCAACTGATCATATCCAGCATCAACATGATGCATACATACATATAAATGATCCAACTGATCATATCCAGCATCCAACATGTTGCATATACAGAGCAGTAACTTAAGCATCGTCCTGATGCTCATCATCCAGCGCTTACATCCATAGCCATGTGAAGGATCCTCCTTCCAACATGCTTGGAATGGCTTCAGCAAATGTGTCCATCACTTCTTCCTCGAAGTGTCATCGATCTGAAGAACACAAAGCCTCTCCCTGAAGTACTCGAACTTCACTCTGGCTAGTGGCTTTGTCAGTACATCTACAATCTGCTCATCTGTCGCCACATACAGGAGCTTCACTGCTCCTCTCTGAACCATATCCTTGATATAGTGATATTTGATCTCTACATGTTTCGACCTGTCATGAAACACTGGGTTCTCAGACAGCTTCACACAACTCTGGTTATCACATAAGATACCAGTAGCATCCAATGGGAGATCAAATAACTCAGACAGTAGCTTCCGTAGCCATACTTCCTCACAACTAGCTGAACATGCTACAACATACTCTGCCTCAGCTATACTCAGTGCTACGCAGGACTGCTTCCTGCTAAACCAAGAGATCACACCTAATCCCATAATGAAGCAACACCCAGATGTGCTCTTCCTATCTACAACACTTCCTGCAAAATCTGAATCAACATAACCTTGCAGGTTAAACTTTTGATTTGCTTCATACTTGAGCCCATAATCAACTGTACCTTTCAGGTACCTCAAAATATGCTTTACAGCAACTAGGTGAACACTCCTCAGATCTGTTAGGAACTGACTCAATGTGTTCACAACAAAGCAAATATCTGGTCTCGTATTCGTCAGGTACATCAAGGACCCAATCATTTGATGATACATAGATACATCAACCGACTCAGATGAAGCATCACATAGAAGCTTCAGATTCGATGCCATGGGTGTGGCCATGGCCTTGCAATCCATCATCCTGAACCTCTTCAAGATATCCACAATGTACTTCCCTTGTCCAAGGAAGATCCCATCTATGCTCTGCCACACCTCCATACCTAGGAAATAGTGCATCATCCCTATGTCCTTCATATCGAATTCGGCAACAAGCTTCCTCTTAGTATCTGCAATCAATTTGTCAACTCCTGTTACAAACAGGTTATCCACATATAAAAGTAGAACCACAGGATTCCCTTCCTCAACCTTGTAGTAAAGGTTGGAATCCACTTTAGTCTTAGTAAAGCCCAAGCTAGATAGGAAACTATCCATCCTACCGTACCAAGTTCTGGGAGCTTGCTTCAAGCCATACAAGGCTTTCTTCAATCTGCACACATATGACTCCCTGTCATGTGTTTCGAAACCAAGTGGCTGCTCCACATATACTTCCTCTTCAACTACACCATTCAAGAAAGCAGTCTTGACATCCATCTGGTGTATTTTCCATTTCATTGCTGTAGCCAGGGCAAGTACTATTCTGATGGAAGTATACCTGGCTACAAGTGCAAAAGTTTCTTCATAATCTATTCCCTCTTTCTGAGAGAAGCCACGAGCTACGAATCTTGCCTTATATTTCTCTACACTGCCAGCTGCAGCATGCTTGATTTTGTAGATCCATTTGGAAGCTACAACAGACTTCTCTTTAGGTCTTGGGACAACATCCCAAACATCGTTCTTCATTATTGATTGGTATTCCTCAACCATGGTATCGTTCCATTCTTTCTTTTCCGCTGCTTCTTCATAACTGGAAGGTTCTTTGTTCATAATGTCACAGAGTAAAGCAACATAGCTGGTATGTGATCTGGTTCTTTTCTTTGCTTTGTGTTCTTCTTCTGGAATGCCAAATCTTTCTGCATCTTGAATGAGCTCTCTAGCCCATGCAAGTTTCCTCTTGTGAGAGTTATCCTCAAGGGGTGGATCTACAGGTTCTTGCGGATCTTCAAACTCACAAACAACTTCTGGAATTTCTTCAATCATGGTAGTGTCTTGAAATCTAGTTTCCTTAGGTTCTTCATAAACTTCGATAGGTGCCTTCCTTGATTTGATAAATGCTGAGTTTTCATCAAATGTTACATCCCTGCTGACATCAATCTTCTTGAACCCTGGAAAGTATATTCTGTAAGCCTTCAAGCTTTAACTATAACCCACAAAGATACCCTTCTTACCTGAAGGATCTAGTTTGGTCCTCTTTTCCTTTGGGACATGAGTGTATACTGGACAACCAAATATTCTGAGATGGCTGACTTCAGGTTTCTTACCAGAAAAGACCTCTTCTGGTGTCTTGTTGTCCAATATCTTGTGGGGTGTTCTGTTCTGCACATATACAGTTGTTCTAGTTGCTTCTGCCCATAGATGCATAGGAAGATCCTGGTCATGCAGCATTGCCCTTGCTGCTTCCATGATTGTTCTGTTCTTCCTTTCTGCAACTCCATTCTATTGTGGATTATAAGGAGTAGTCAAGTCCCTCTTAATCCCTGAATCACTGCAAAGGTTCTTGAAGTCACCTGAGGTGAATTCTCCACCATTGTCGGATCTAAATGTTTTGATCTTCTTATCAGTTTGATTCTCCATCAAGGTTTTGAATTCCTTGAACTTATCAAACACCTCATCTTTGTTCTTCAAGAAGTAGACCCAAGTCTTCCTGGAGAAGTCATCAATGAAAGAGACATAGTAAACATACCCACTTAGAGAATTGGATGACATAGGACCACATACATCTAAGTGGATAGTTTTCAAGATACCTTTTGCCTTGCTTTCACTGCTTGGAAATGCCTTCTTAATGTTCTTTCCTTTTGCACATCCTTTGCAAACACCTTCATGCTTGGTCTTGATTTCAGGAAGACCTTCTACAACCTTACTTGCAATTGGTAATGCTCTGTAGTGCATATGTGCAAGTCTTCTATGCCAAAGTTCACTTGGCTCCATGGAATCATGCACCATGGCATGTTCAGGTTGTCCTTTCAATTTATACAAACCTCCTTCTTGCTCTCCAATCACCACTGCATCATCTATGGTCTTTCCCTTTGGCCACATTAGGACTTGGCCATCCACAAATGAAACCCTCATACCTTTTTCATCCAATGCAGAGATGGAGAGTAAGTTCTTCTTGAGCCCAGGTACATAAAGGAATTCTTTCATCTTTAAAGATTTTCCAGAATCTAGGTTGTAGGAGGCTTCACCACTTCCTTTGATGGGATATTGATAATCAGCCTAGTGTATTCAGAATTTGAGATCAGCAAAGCTTTACCCTTCAGATTTTCCTTTTTGTCCTCCCAGGTTCACTAGGGAGAGCCCTGAATTAGGGTTTGCATTTTCCGGAGATATACCCGGCCAAAAATCTCAATCCAAAGCTCTAAACTTCGATTTTTGCAAGGAGCTTCCAGCTATGTCTTCAGATTTTAGAAATTCCTATTTTTGTGGAAACCCTAATTTTTAGGGCCAAATCTGAAAATGCTCAGAATTGAATTCTGATTGGACAGATAGATTCACCTTGATGAGTAGAGTCAATATACTATATTTTTTTTCCAAAATATGTGGAGAGAAACCCAATAAACAAGAAACTCATGTTTTCGTCACTGCAAAATGTCTTCTTCTCAGGTTAGCTCTGATACCATGTTAAATTTTGTGCATTAATTCACAATACTCTAGGATCTTTACTGAGAGAATAACATGCACAGTATATCAATGCATATCAATCATAACAAGCATTACAAGCATCATAAGATCAAAAGCATGAGAGACAAGAGACATAGAGTTTCCGTGGGGAAAACCCTAAGGTGAAAAACCCCACAACTTCCTCAGAGATAGAGAGAGCAATGGCTCAACCAAAATATACTGAGATAGTATCCTAGTAGCAGATGATCCTCCTCCTCACTAGTGCGCCACTTTCTGAGTGAGAGAAGTATGAGTTTTCGAGTGATCAAATAGAGATCTCCCGATCTCTATTTATACTTAACCTTTTTTCTTAGTGACACTATGGGGCCGACTTGTCTAGTTAGGTACATCCACAATATAATATATATTTCAGGGCCAACCCTACACATGGTGGTGTAATAACCCATCAGCAAGTACAGACACTTGCGACACTTGTCAATACACATGACGACACTTCCTTATAGAGAAATAACACCTCTTATAAGGGTACAATAAATATATATGAAATACATTCCGAAGTTACATATACATCAACAGGGGGAAGTACGAGGGAGAGGAATATATATATATATATATATAGAGAGAGAGAGAGAGAGAGAGAGAGAGATTGATTGGGGGTTAGGGGTTTAGAGAGAGAGGGAGAGATTGGGGGTTAGGGTTTTAGAGGAAGAGAAATATTGGCAGTTCAGGGTTTAGAGAGAGGGAGAGAGATTGGGGGTTAGGGGTTTAGAGAGAGAGAGAGAGAGAGAGAGAGATGAGGTGGTTAGTGGTAGGAGTAGGTGAGAGACCAATATAAGGATAGAGAGTGGGTGGTTAATAGTAGGCAGGAGTATGGGAAGAGGGATATAGAGAGAGTGGAAGGGATGGAGAGATGGTTAGTGGTAGGAGAGAGAGAGAGAGAGAGAGAGAGAGAGAAAGAGAGAGAGATCAAGGGGTGATGGTTAGTGGTAGGATTAAGCGAGAGATTGAAAGAGAGAGAGTGAGTGGGTGTCTAAGGGTAGGGGGAGTAAGGGGGAGAGGAATATAGTGAGTGGGTGTTTAAGGGTAAGGGGCATATGGATATATAGATAGATAGAGAGAGAGAGAGAGAGAGAGAGAGAGAGAGAATTTAATGGTAGGGGGGAGGGGGATTAGGAGAAAGATGGGGGGTGGTTTAGAGATATAGGGAATGTAGGGTGATGGCTCAGGGGGGGAAAGAGAGAGATATACAAGGGAAGAGGAGAGATTGACGGTTAGAGAAATAGAGAAAGGAGGGGTTTAGGATTTAGGGTAACAGAAGTTGGTTGTTGAGCCTAATCTTTCTTATTTAGACGTCATGTTTCAGCCGTGTTTGAATCCTAGCCCATGATAGGGGGGTTTCCCCCCCAAAAAATAGTCGTCATGGGGGGTCTAGGGGGGAGAGGACTAGTTTGGGATCCCCCCTTGGAGGGGGTTTAGGGAAGCGCCCCCATAGCAAACATTTTGGAAAAAAATGCCTTATAAAATGTTGTAATTTCATAGTCATGACTTGGTCAATAATGGGTGATTTACAGGCCCATGGTATTGAGTGTCACATAGTATTTTCCCGGGGTAATCCCTCTTTAAAAGGAATGAATTGTAATACTGTTGTGTATTGTAGCATTGTAAATATCTCTATGATTATGTAAGATAGACTGTGAGCAAGTGAAGAGGAAATTGCAACAGATGTGTTGCGGGTTGTATCCCTTCATTTTCTTGGATGGTATAATAATAAGGACTAGAAATTTATGTGTGGATGTATCCCATCTTGGGTGAACCACGTTATATTGTTGTCTCTCTTCTATTTTGTTTATTTGATTTGTATTTGCATCTTGTTTATTGTTATTGCTCTGTGATCCTGTTTTTCTAACAATTGGTATCAGAGACAAAGATCTAATTGGAAGATAAACTCACAGGAAAGAAGGGTTCTTGGTTCGAGTGGGAGCAATGGAGGAAGAAGTTTAAGGTTGAGAAATTGAACATCTAAAACTACCAATTATGGAATATGCAAATGGAATACTATATGTACCAAAAGAATGTATTCCTAGCGTTGGGAGGAAAAGAAAAACGATCGGCCGCTATGAAGTACAAAGAATGGGAGGTTCTTGACAAAAAGACACTGGGAACAATACGATTGTGACTAGCTTCGTTAGGGGCTTTCATTATTTCAAAATAAAAGACAACTGAGGTTCTAATGAGCGCATTGGTTAAGCTTTATGAAAAACCCTCGAACTCCAACAAGGTATTTCTAATGAATTGTTTATTTAATATGAAGATGTTAGAAGGTGGATCTGTTGTTGATCATTTAAATGAATTTAATATGATTACAAATGAACTAAGTTCTATAAAAGTGAACTTTGATGATGAGGTTAGGGGTCTTTTAATTTTGTGCTCATTTCTAAAAATCTAGAATGGCTTGGTCATGGTTGTAAGTAACTCTGTCTCTGGTTCAAACACTTTGAAATTTGATGATGTTGTTGGTGTTATTCTTAACAAGGAAATGTAAAGGAAAAACATAGGTGATACATTGGGTAATGCATTAAACATGGAGAGTAGGGGAAGACAAAGGGGGAGAGGAAAGAGCCCAGGAAATTGCAGCAAGTCCAGGAAGGGAATATCCAAGTCTAGATTGGGAAAGATAGAGTGCTGGAAATGTGGAAAGAAAGGACATCTAAAGAAAGACTACAGATCTTTAAAGAAGAAAGGAGATGGACAACAAGAGAATACTTAGGAAGAAAATGTAGTAGGTGATGTGTTACAAGATGCTTTGATTCTTGTATTAGATAATACTAGTGATTACTGGGTAGTAGATTCAGGGGATTCATGTCATGCTACACCCCATAGGAAATTCTTTCATGATTATGTTCTAGACGATTTTGGACATGTTTTATTGGGTGACGATGAACCATGTAAAATTGTTGGAATGGGTATGATATTGATAAAGTTAAAGAATGGTGAATGGTTGTTGAAATATGTAAGGCATATTCCTACTATGAAAATAAATCTGATCTCAACAGGGAAGTTGGGAGATGGTGGTTGTTTATCTATGTTTGGAGAAATGTGGTGGAAGATACATGTTAGGTACGTTGTGTTTATGTCCTCATAATACTGATTGTTCTATCTCTTTAGCCTCCATAAGAAGAGATACAACATTGTGGCTCATAGGCTTAGCCACATGAGTGAGAAGGGGATGTAGATTCTCCACTCAAGGAAGTTGCTTCCAGATATGAAGCAGGTAAGTTTGGAATTCTGTGAGAACCGTGTTTATGGAAAATAGAAAAGAGTCAGATTTATCGGGGTTGAGAAACATAAGAAGAGTGAAAAGTTAGAGCTTTTGCATACAGATGTATGGGGACTGACTTAGGTACAATCTCTTGGTGGCTCTCATTATTATGTTACTTTTATTGATGACGTGACTAGAAAAACTTGGGTTTATTGCATTAGACAGAAACATGTTGTGTTTGATACTCTTAAGAAATGGAAATATTGGGTTGAGAATGAGATAGGAAAAAGGTTAAAGTGTCTCGGATCTGATAATGGAGGTGAATACTACAGCAAGGAGTTTGATAGTTACTATTCATACAATGGGATTCGTAGAGAGAATATAGTCCCAAGAACAACACAAGAAAATGGTGTTTCAGAAAGGATGAACAAAACAATCATGGAGCATGCAAGGTGTATGATATTGCATGTAGGGGTTCCCTTACAGTTTTGGGTAGATCCTGTAGATACTGTTGTTCACTTAATAAATAGAGGGCCTTCAAGTGCATTCGATGGTGGTATTCCAGAGGAGGAATGGACAGGTAAAAAGGTAAACTACTCTTTTCTGAGAACTTCTGGTTGTGAAGCATTTGTCCATATTGATAAAGAAAATAGAACAAAGATTGAGGCTAAATCCAAGAAATGTACCTTTATTGGATACGGGGTTGATGATTTTGGTTATCGCTTATGGGATTATGAAAATAACAAAATCATTAGGAGTAGAGATGTGGTATTCAATGAAAATTTCATGTATAAAGATCAATTGCAGGGAAAGAAACAGGAAAATGAAAACTGCATAGAGTACACAGTGCTTGATGAAATCAAAGAAAATGAAGTTGCAAAGGTGACGAAAAATCAAGAACAATAGCAGGTACCTCAAACTCCTACATGTGTTAGAAGATCTACTAGGTTAATCATACCCCTTGAACGATTCTCTCCTTCACTGTATTATTTTTTGATGACTGATTCTGGTGAACCAGAATGTTATGAAGAAGCAATGCAGGTGGAAACTCAAAAGAAGTGGGAGCAAGGCATGAATGAGGAGATGGAATAATTGGTAAGAAACCTGACTTGGGATTTTGTTGGGTTTACTACAGGTAAAATAGCATTGTAGAATAAATGGGTTTATAGGTTGAAGGAAGAAGATGGAGGAAAGAAGCGGTACAAGGCCGGACTTTTTGTAAAGGGGTTTACACAAAAGAAAGGTATAGATTTTGATGAAATATTTTCTCCTATTGTTAAAATGACTTCAATTAGAACTATTTTAAGTCTAGTGGTAATAGAATATTTTCATCTTGAATAGTCAAATGTAAAAACAACCTTTCTCCATGGGGATTTGGAGGAAGAGATTTATATGCAACAACCACAGGGGTTTGAGGTCAAAGGGAAGGAGAATCTGGTAGAAGGTTGAATAAGAGCTTGTATGGCCTGAAGCAAGCTCCACGCCAGTGGTATATGAAATTTGATAGGTTTATGATAGAACAAGGTTATAGTAGATGGCATACTGACCACTGTGTTTATTTCAAGAGGCTATATAATAGGAGACATATTATCTTGTTATTGTATGTGGATGACATGTTTGTTGCAGAGTCTAACATGCAGGATATACAGGTGCAAAAGGAAGTTAGCTAATTCATTTGTGATGAAGGATTTGGGTGTTGCAAAGCAAATCCTTGGTATGAGAATAACAAGAGATAGAAAAAATCGCAAATTGACATTGTCTCAAGGTGAGTACATACAAAAGGTGTTGGAGAGGTTTAGAATGTATAATGCAAAACCAATTAGTACACCTTTGGCCAGTCATTTCAAACTAAATAAGGAGACGTGTCCCAAGACACAGGAAGAGATAGATTACATGTCCAGGTTTCCCTATTCATCAATATTTGGTAGTTTGATGTATGCCATGGTGTGCACAAGACCGGATATTGCACACGCAATGGGAGTTGTGAGCAGGTATATGAAAAATCTAGGTAAAGAATATTGGAAGTGAGTACATTGGATTCTCAGGTATTTGAGAGGTACTACCACTCATGCATTATGTTTTGGAGGTTCAGACTCTATTCTACAAGGATATGTTGATGTAAATATGGCGGGTGATAAAGATAGAATGAGGAGCACCAAAGGGTATGTCTTTATTATAGGTATAACAACAGTAAGTTGGATTTCGAAGCTGCAAAAGGTTGTTTCACTTTCAACAACGGAAGCAGAGTATGTTGCTGCTACAGAGGCTAGTAAATAGATGGTTTGGTTACAGAGGTTCATGGAGGAATTGGGAAAGAAGCAAGAGAATAGCAGGTTGTACAGTGATAGCCAGAGTGCCATTCATCTTGCAAAGAACTTAGCCTTCCATTCTAAGACTAAACATATATAGATCAAGTACCATTTCATATGGTCTGTTCTAGAAGATGAAATATTGATGTTGGAAAAGATACACACTAGCCAAAATCCTACAGACATGTTAACAAAGGTGGTAACCAGAGAGAAACTGAGGTTCTGCTCGATTTCAGTTAGTATTCAAGTGTGAAGGTGAAGATGATAAATTTTCCATATCTAAGGTTCAGAGTATAGTTCAGTAAGTGCAGCAGTGGTGGATTTGCTATGATTAGTCTCCAAGTGGGAGATTGTTGGTTGTGGATCTTGATCTTCCTTATTTAGAGGTCATGTTTCAGCCATGTCTGGATCCCATCCCATGACGGGGGGTTTGGGGGATATTCCCCCCCAAATATATTTTCCATGGGGGTCAGGGGGGTGGAGACTAGTTTGGGAGCACCCCCCTGGTGGGGGTTCGAGGGTAGTGCCCCCAAAATTTCAAAAAAAAAAAAAAAGAGGTTGTAATTTCATAGTGACCATGACTTGGTCAATAATGGGTGATTTTTGGGCCCATGTTGTAATTTCATAGTGACCATGACTTGGTCAATAATGGGTGATTTTTGGGCCCATGTTGTAATTTCATAGTGACCATGACTTGGTCAATAATGGGTGATTTTTGGGCCCATGGTATTGGGTGTCCCATAATATTTTCCCATAGTAATACCTCTTTAAAAGGAAGGCATTGTAATACCGCTGTGTATTGTAGCATTGTAAAAAAAAAAAAAAAAAACTTGTAAAATGTTGTAATTTCATAGTGACCATGACTTGGTCAATAATGGGTGATTTTTGGGCCCATGGTATTGGGTGTCCCATAATATTTTTCCATAGTAATACCTCTTTAAAAGGAAGGCATTGTAATACCGCTGTGTATTGTAGCATTGTAAATATCTCTATGACTGTGTAAGAGAGATTGTGAGAGAGTGAAGAGGAAGTTGCAGCGGATGGTCTGCGGGTTGTATCCCTTCATTTTTTTGGATGGTATAATAATAAGGACTAGAAATTTCTGTGTGGATGTAGCCCATCTTGGGTGAACCACATTATATTGGTGTCTCTCTTGTATTGTGTTTGCTGATTTATATTTGCATCTTGTTTATTGTTATTGCTCTCCGATCTTGTTTTTCTAACAGCAAAGATGTTGTAGCTTGAAATGACACCTCTCCGTCTGTGACGACACTTGCTTCCATTGGTCACATGACGACACTTCTTGAGATCAAGTTCCAGTCACACAACAGGACATTTGTGGATGGAGGAGTCATTTGGGACACTAAAAATGGTTGAAATAATCTCATTCTTGACCCATTTGATGTATATGACCCTTAAGAACATTTTTCCAGACCAAACCATCTCCTGAAAATGAGCAGAAAAGCCTGTTTTTGGCCATTTTTCAATATGAGCACTCGTACACAAGCATGATAGTAGCGTGTATACCCTACTGAGCGCGACTCCACTGTTGAAATAGTAGCATGTTTAAGCGACTTTGTCTACTGTAGAGTAGCGTACACCCCTGTTTTGGTCAAAATCTCGAAATTCAAGTAAGTTAAGTTGGTTGGGAAACCTCTTGAGCGGTTGTAACTTCTTTTCCTCTTCCTCACTGACTATATAAGGAGGGTAGAAGGGCCATGTGAGGGGACCAGGCCCAATTACAAAGTTATGCTGGAGGAATGGAGACCCTCATCCCCCTCTCTTGTGCTTCAGTTTTGGTAAACCCTAGTACAGTTGCTTAGAGGCTGGGATCCTTGGAGAACGGAAGCAGGAGACCTTGAATCTAGGTTTCGTGAAGTGCCAAGCTTGAAAGAATGTATAATTGTATGTACTTGTTTTCATTCATCAATAAAGATCAGACGTTCTTCTCTTTCCAAATATGACCTATTAATGTGTCTCAGATTTGATTATAGTTTGTTTATAATCTGATGTCTTCTTCTATTATGAATATCAGTCTTATATATGTAGTCAAATGTGTTTGAGAAGGGTATCAAGTTGTTTTGCAGGTATGGGCATTGCGACACTGGATAAACATTGAAGAGCGAGCGAGGCAAAGCTAGGATCAACCTTCTGAATGAGGTGCCTACATATCTAAACCCTAATCTCTTCATTTATTTGTTGTACTTGCAGAATGCTTGTAAGTCTATCTTTATCACCGTAAGTTGGTAGTTTCTCCCCTGAACTATAGGTGCATTTTCCCCACAACAAAAGAGATGGGGGGCTTAGGATTTATGGTATATGCTTTCGATGGGGGGATTATGCTTTATGGTATATGGATATATGGGGGGTTGAGAGAGAGAGGGGGGGTGGGGTTATAAAGAGGGAGGGGTGTAGGATTATATTGAGAAAGAGAGATATCGCTATTAGTGTGCATGTGTTACTAATGTGCATGCGCTCCAAAATTTAAATTTTTTTGGTGTGCTTTTTTTTTTCCATTCCGTTTGTAATGACTTGGGAGCTTTAGTTCTAGGTTTGGATTGCCAAACCTTGTGGCTTGGACTGCATTATAGAAAAACACATCATGTTCTATAACTTAATGTTTTTCAACCTTGAATTTGTATATGCTCCACTTGTCCATTGTTAATGAAACCACACACACTTATAGAACTCTCTGTGCAGATTCCAAATATCTATTTTTTGAATAAATTTCTTAGTATTTTCTATTTTTATTCATTTTTGTTTGCAATCATTTCATATTTACATAAAACATAGGTCATGTATTTCAAATATAACTTTTTACTGGCTCACCTATTTTGAAAACGGAAAAGAACCAAACAAGTTTACTAGAATACCTACGTACTAAAAAAAGAGTAAATTGACTGTGTTAAGACCATGCTAGTGGGTCCTAACACTTGACCTTGTCATTTTAGGGATTCGATGAATTCCTTAATTTTAAAAAATATATAAAATTAGCTTGGAAAAATAGTGCTACATTAGAAATTCATGTTATCTACAACTCTATATATTTTTTTTACAAATTTGGACATTTTACACACCAAGCCTAGGCCTAATGCAAACATATGCATTATGTTTTAGAAAAAAAAATAACATACCAGTCTTAGAAGAACACCATTTTGGGGAGTTATTCCTATTTTCCTTATATAAATGTTATATATTCCAGAAGGTGATCCATCTGTCTATGTTTCATATTTTTACACCATGTTCTAAAACATTGTGTAGGTACCTCTAAAAATTAATTTTAATTGTCGTATTTCTATTTTTCAGGAAGTCCTTTGCAACTAACGCATCATAAGTGGGTATCATTACCTTGCACTAGCCCATATATGAGTCCAATTTGTGATTGTAGAGAATATTATTCGTGCATCAATTGTTTTGATCATCCTTCTTCAATGAATTTTTGTTGAATCTATTCCATTTGTTGTTCAAGATCCTTCCTGGCCTAGAATATATTACCAAAGATATCTTTATCCCATATTTTCAGACAATGTTTGAGATTTTTTAGGCACTGCTGAAACTGATACATTTTACTTACATTTAAAACCTTTGCTTCCCTCCACAATAATGCTATGTTTTTTTTAAATTCAGTGTGTTGTAGCTAGAATTGCTCAAACCTAAATGGTCAACTCCTGGGAAGATCATCCAATTCAATGGACATACATATAGGCCAATGATCCAACCTTGAATAATCCAAGATAGTGGCTTTGATGATAATATTCATGATGACGATGTATTGAGATAAGAAATTGTTCTAGATAACTAGTTATCTATTGAGTTCCAACTCTTTTATTATTCCAGGTGTATGTGCCATTGATAAAGTCTATATCAATCAAGTTGAGATCGTGATTGGTGTACTTAAACCTTTCACTTGTAGCTTCCAATCGTCAAATGACCCCTTTATTTTTTAAGAGGGAGGTATTTAATTTGAAATCACCCCAATTCTCCATTGTTGGGGTCCCAAGGGAGAATTTATAATGCTCAAAGATATAAGAAAACTGATCTTATCGTATGTAGTCTTTGGGCCATATACATTAGTGATAACACCACTCTCTTTTATTCCTAGAAGAAGGAAGGAGGATGAAATGGTTCTGGGGGTAGAAAATAAATATCCTCTAGAGTAATTACTTGGGGATCCTATAGGAGGCTATTCCTGCCACCATCCATCTAAAATCCAATACTATTACCTAAGAATTCATCCATACATATCTGACAATTATTTCTAACTTATCACTTCTGCATTTTGTTTCTTGTAACATGAGAACACTAGGTTTCTTAGGATGGATTTTGTTCTGCAACATTCTCTACTTTCTTTTCCATTAAGGACCCTAATTTTGCATGAAATCATATTCATGTAGAATAACTAGATGGGAAGGGAGAGAAGTACTTGGTATCCACAGCTACATACAACCCTAAATTAATCAAATTTTCACCCAATTCCTTCAGTACATGATGGTTAGTTTTCCTTCCTTTCCCTTTCTCTTTCTTTAGATGCCTTTGTTTCTCTTTCGGAGAAGTGATATTAACTCACAGGAGTGGACAACCATATATTCCCATAGGTTTGGACATAGTTGAGTGTGTTCTAGATTCTGCAAGAGATTTCTTAAGCAGATCAATTTATTTTGTTGGTAGGGTTTGGACCTCTTGTTTTTTATAAGCTTCCAGGATACCTTCCAGATCAAGGTCTCCCATATCCATATCTTCCCCATCCTCAGATAATGTGCCTTTGTATTCTACCATGTATATTTCTTTTGTAGCAATCTCAGAGGTTGGAGTTTATTGCTCTTCCAATCATCTATGTTTGTTGTGTTTGCAATTGCTATGGGATGTTTCTTCCTTGATCTAGCAGTTGCAGCTAGTCTACGAGATCCCATGAGTTTTTTTTTAAACCATATTTATTGGCTAAAACATCAAATCATTTTTTGGATTTGGGCTCAAATGCCATGGAAGGTTCGGATTTCCCCCCCCGGTGTCTTCGATTGGGGACAGTGGTGAAGACTTATAGGTTTGCATTTTTCTTTGACTTTCCATTTGAGGGTTTCTTGTTTAAGAGATAGTGTCAAAACAAATGGCCATTCTCATGGAACCATCAACAATGAAATGGAACATTCTCATAATCCACAGTCTATATCCATTCTGTATCTTGGTAACTTAAGTAGATAGGATGAGGTAGATATTGCGAGATGTTCATATACATGCATATTGGAGCATATGTTATACCTCAAATTGTCACTCTGTACACTATTGAGAGCCTTCATGCCATATGACCATGAATAAAATGATGTTCATACCTCCTAAGAAGTGTTGAGACCCATCCTCATCACGTTGGTCCCCTCCCTAGAGGCAAATCCATCTCTTAAGGTTCGAATGCCACTTCACCAAACCCATCGTGCCAATATTTTCGCACCCTTATAGTGGTGCAAGGCACGAAACTACAACATTTTCGCGCTCTGCATGCCTGCAGGGGTGCAAAAATTACAACCTTTTCGCGCTATGCTTGGACTTGAGGGTCGAAAATATCTTAACAACCATATTCCTTGATATTGGGATCTTGAATATCGAGGATATTTTCATGGGATAGGGATTCCTCTCGAATCTCATATCACCCTCATTCCTTGGTATGATTCATATCCTTGATCCATCTTTTGCTCATATAGATCCATCATTCTCTCTTAGTGGTTAGCCTTCCCAAGTCCTATAAGAACAAGGCATCCATGAGCTAGAGGGAGAAATTTTGGAGGCATCAAACTTATGATCTCAGAATTCTTGCAGAGGTAGCAAAGGAGAGATTGGAAGGAGGTGCTATCATCTTGGACATTAAGGTATAACATTGTAATTATCCTCTTTAGCTTTCATAAATATAACTTGGCTTATTCTCCCATATCTTTCCTCTTACCTTTTGATGCATGATATGTTATTATAGATTAGATTTAGAGTCAATACATCTATTGCTTGGAGGTTTTTGTCTTTTGTCTTTCTCAAACATGTTCATCCTTTGGGGATCAAACTTGAAGCTGGAGCTAGGACAAACGGTGAATTAGAGGTAAGTACCATTGTTTCCTTTCATCCTCATGTTTGATGATCTATGTATTGTGTTATATCTAGGGGAATAAACAACCATTTGTTTTTTTTTCTGTCTTAGATTAAACGTTTAGAGATCTAGTTTAATCTATGAGAGGGTTTAACTATTCATAGGATGAATTCTCTAACACACCCCCCTTTTTAACATAGCAACATATTAATCCACAACTTTAAATATCTCAGGTACTTACCACACAGACCCTGAAAAAATTCACTTTCTGCTGAACTATATGACTTAGTAGTGTCAATGGAAAATTCGGTAATGTACCCCTCTAATATACTATCCAGTCAGTAATCAACAGTGTGAGAAATCTTGTTATTCACACTTTTCAATCACTAGATCAACTCAGGTGTCCAAATTCTAGGCTCACCTCCTTGTAAAATCATCTTTTTCTCAGTTAACCTTGCTAACCATTCATGTAATATCACAAGAAACTCTCTAAATAAAACCTCATGAATATAAAAGAAAACATACTCATGAAGCCACACTTCGTCGTCCAACTGAAGGTGTTTGTTCTAGTCTCTAGCAAACTCTTTCAACTTTTGATCTACCCAATCCTGGATATCTAGCTTAGTCAGATGCCACATAAGCCACATTCCACTTCGACCAAAATCCCATTCCCGGCAATGGAACCATTTTTTGGTGCACTTTTACTTCAACCAAGTTTCAAACGTACAACAAAACACCACAGATACCGACCCGAAAGCATTTTATCCCTTTTGGAAACACCTTCAAAGCAGATGAGGTCTCACCCGAAGTACCTATGGAGACTGCAAGAACCAGGTTTCTGTAGCGCAAAAGCATAATAGCTCGACAGACAAATCATTAAGCAAACAACCCATAACTCGGATAGATCGTTAACTTCAACAAACCATTCACTTTGAAAAAACTCATGCGTTAACCAAAAGTCCTATAATATGCCCTATGCTTCACAATCATACATTTCTTCATTTAGGCGTAATTATTCATCCATTTATGCAAATCATAAGTAGAATAAACAAAACATAACACATCACAACACAAATAACACCATGATTTTAACGTGGAAACCCAAGACGTGAAAAAAACCATAGAAGAGCTTCTTTTGATTATGAGTGGCAACCAATAGATCAGCAGTTCACGTTTTACAGGATGGTAGACTTTTCTCAATTACAATGGATTTGTGCACACATCCTGCAAATCATGTGAATCGACTTCTCATATTACTCAATAACTTCAACATACAAAAACATTTCAATTTGTCAATTACAGATATAGACCAGCAATTTCCCGAACAACTTACTTTTTTCTAACAACTCCAAAATATCCCACTTATTACATATTTATAGGGTGCACACAGCCTACCCCACTCCCAATTGTTGATGTATTTGTAACTTCGGAAGATATTCTTCTATGTATTACACTTGTACTTGATTATATTCATGATGGAGATGTATTAGTCCTCCAATCAGAAGTGTCGTCATTTGTATTTATAAGTGTCACAAGTGTTGCAAGTGTCGCAACTTATATTTGATGGGTTATTAGGCTTCCTTAGGAAGTCGGCCCTATTAGGTTATTGGCAAGTTAAGTCAGTGTATAAATAGAGAGGTTGTCTCTCATTCTATTCATTCACTCACTCATCCAACTCGCATTAGTTGAGAGAGGAGTGCATACTTGTGGAGGAGGAGTAGCTGCTGGAGACATATATCTTTTGGGTTTGATCATTGTGATCTTGTATTGTGGCTTATCCTATCTCTGAGGAAGTTGTGGGGTTTTTCACCTTCTTGGTTTTCCCCGAGGACACTCTGTGTCTCTTGTGTTTATGATTGTTATGTTGTGCATGTTATTCTCTTAGTAGGATCCTAAGATAATGTTTGAATGAAATTATCGAAAAATTAACATGGTATCAGAGCTGACCTAAGAAGAAGACACTGTGCAGCTACGGAAGCTAGGGCTTCTTAATTTTTGGGTTTCTCTCCTCAGTTCATCAAATACAGGAGGCTAGGCTAACTCTCTTTGGAAGGGTGCATCTTTCTGTCGAGACATAATTCAATTCTAAGCACTTTTATTTTTTGGCCTGTCACTGCTGCGAGAAATTAGGGTTTTGAAAAAAGTTGGAATTTTTGGAATCCGAGACCACGACTGGATGCTCCTCAAGAAAATCGAAGTTTAGAGACCAAGATCAAATTTTTTGGTTGGGCAAAAGGCCCGGCTTCATCAAACCCTAAATCTGGATTTTGATCGGAAAGGTGGAAAATTAGGGTTTCTGCAAAAGTGGAATTTTTTTGAATCTGTGACCAAGATTGGATGCTCCTAAAAAAAAATCAAAGTTTAGAGCACAAGATCAAAATTTTTGTTTGGGCAGAAGACCGGGCTTTATCAAACCCTAGTTTGGGATCTTGTCTAGAAGATCCGCAAGTTTCAAGGCAATATTTGAGGGTTCAAATTTTGCAGATTTCAATTTTGAAGTATACCAGCTTGATCAACTCAGCAAGGTGCATCTTTCTATCCTTTCAGAAGTTTGGAATTCAAACTTTGAATTTTTAGGGTTTCTCTAACAAACCCTAATCCAGCTCCAGATCTAGTTTTCAGCAAATCAACTGGTAAGACCTAAATCTTTTGTTTCCATTTGAGTTTCTCATTAAGATGTCTAACCACACGAAGCTTGAGGATAAGCTTGAAGGAGCTGACAACTTCCGAACATGGAAGTATAGGATTGGGTTAATCCTAGAAGAGAATGATTTGGACACCTATATAAAAGAAGAGGTTCTAGTTCCAGAGGGAGATGAGGCTAAGGTCTTACACAAGAAGAACTTGGTCGAATCCAAGAGGATCATTGCTAATTCTTAAAAATACCATCTCATACCTCATGTGTCTTCCCTAAAGACACCTAAGGAGATGCTTGAATCCTTGACTAAGTTGTTTGAAGGAAAGAATATAAACCGGAAGATGAATCTGTGGAATCAATTGAAAGGGGTAAAGTGCCAAACTGGAGAGACCATCCAATCCTACTTTACTAAGGTCTCTCAAATCAAAGAACAACTTGAAGTTGTGGATGAAGTAGTGGAAAATGGAGAAATTGTCGTGACCACATTAAATGGCCTACCTAGGTCATGGGACTCCTTCATCCAAGGTATTTGTGCTAGGAAGAAATTGATCTCTTTCAGTAGACTATGGGAGAAATGTTCACAAGAGGAAGCTAGGATTGTGGCCTGAGAAGAAAAGATGGGAAGTGAAGACCAAGCCCTCACAACACATATTGAGGGAAGTAAGTTCAAGAGGGAGAAATCTTATAACAAGAAACACCATCACTTCCATCAGAAGAAGAAAGATATCTCTCGTGTTCGATGCTTCACTTGTGATGAGAAAGGACATTACTTCTCGGAATGTCCCAAGAATAAACAAAGATTCAACAAAAACAACAAGAAGAACAACAAGAAGAGATATCATGCTCATGCTGCTGAGGATGATGAACCTCCCAGAAATAAGGCTAGGGCAGAAAGTGAAGACTCTTCAAGTGACGATGAATATGTTTTAATCTCTGCTCTCACAGGTACTATTTCCCATGGGTGTGATGATTGGCTTATTGATAGAGGGATTCCAAACACATGACTCGGTTTAAATAATCCTTTATAGATCTATCTGAACATGAGTCGCCTCATAAGGTGAAACTTGGGAATGACTACCAATATCCTATAAAAGGAAGTGGTGAAGTCTTCTACAAACTAGACTCTAGGAAGTCTTTAAAGATGCAAGATGTTCTATATGTACCTGGACTCAAGAAGAATGTTCTCTCCATATCATCTTTGGATGCAAAAGGAATGAGAGTTGCATTTGTGGATGGCCAAGTACTTATATGGCCTAAAGGGACAACCTGAACATGCCATGGTACATGAATCCATGGAGCCAAGTGAAATTTGGAATAGAAGGCTTGCTCATGTGCAATATAGGGCACTACCAATTGTAAGAAAAGCAGTAGAAGGTCTTCTTGAAATCCAGTCAAAGCATGAAGGTGTTTGCAAAGGATGTGCAAAAGGAAAGAACACAAAGAAGGCATTTCTGAGTAGTGAAAGCAAGGCATAAGGAATCTTGGAAATTATCCACTCTGATGTATGCGATCCGATGTCATCCAGTTCTCTGAGTGGGTATGTATATTATGTTTCTTTCATTGATGATTTCTCTAGAAAGACTTGGGTTCATTTCTTGAAGAACAAAGATGAAGTATTTACCAAATTCAAGGAATTCAAAAGCCTTGATAGAAAACCACACTGAAAAGAAGATCAAGACCCTTAGATCCAAAAATGGTGGATAATTCACTTCAGAAGACCTCAAGAAGTTATGCAGTGATTCAAGGATTAAGAGGGAGTTGACTACTCCTTACAATCTACAATAGAAAAGAGTAGGAGAAGATACTTCAGATTCGGACTCCAGTAGCTCCTGCAAGGAAGCAAAGATTGAGAGGGAGTCCACCCAACAAACAAACAAAGATAAGTATTTGAATTGTCATTTCTTGTATATCTGATTGTTTAAATAATATTGTTCAATGATGTATATACTTATGTTCCTAGACTTAGGTTGTGTATTATACATATAAGAATAATTGCATTAATGTACAGTATACTACTAATATGCATGTGATGGGTAAGTGGCCTATGGCACTGTACAACATTCCATTGCTACTTATCTAGAATGGAACCTCTTTGCTGACATGTTGGGCGTAGTGAAAACCGTTAACAATGTTCTGGTAGAGATGGAAGGCATCTAGAAAGTTACTGTATGAATACGGGATATGGATGAATTTTGTATTGAAGCATTGCCTAAGATAATTGCATGATTGTATGACATATGCCTTTATGTGTAAGACTTTGTTCTATAAACTACAAGAAGTTTCTAATCATGCAATTGAATTTGACTTATAGGAAAGATCGTGTACAATCACCTACAAAAGAAGGACTACAACATTTGTTCCAGCAACGAAGTTCAAACCAAACTATCTATTGAAGATATTGAAGAATCTGAAGAATGCCATGATCAAGGAATACCAGTCGATCATGAACAATGATGTTTGGGATGTGGTCCCAAGACCAGATGGGAAGTCTATTGTGACTTTCAAGTGGATCTACAAGATCAAGCATGCTGCAAATGGTAGCATAGAGAAATGAAAGGCAAGATTTGTAGCTCGTGGCTTCTCTCAGAAAGAGGGGATAGATTATGAAGAGAATTTTGTGCCTATAGCCAGATACACTTCCATGAGAATAGTACTTTCTCTGACTGTAATGATGAAATGGAAGATACACCAGATGGATGTCAAGACAACTTTCTTGAATGGTGTAGTCGAAGAGGAAGTGTATGTGGAGTAGCCACTTGGTTTTGAGACACATGATAGGGAGTCATATGTGTGCAAATTGAAGAAATCCGTGCATGGCTTGAAGCAAGCACCTAGGACATGGTATGAAAGGATAGACAGCTTCCTGTCCAGTTTTCACTTTACCAAGAGTAAAGCATATTCCAACCTTTACTACAAGGTGTTGTGAGGAAAATACACCTATAGTTCAAGGGAGAAACTACCAACTTACAGTGATGAAAGATAGACCTACAAATGTTCTGCAAGTGAAACTAGTAAGCCAATACATTTAAGGTTAGAAGATGAGTACCTTATTATGAAGGTTGATCCCAAGCTTCCTCTTCCTTGCTCGTCAATGCTGTCCAATATCGCAATGCCCACACCTGCAAAACTACTTCATACCTTTCTCAAATACCTTTGACTACATATATAAGACCGATATCCATGACATAATAAGACATCAAACCATAATCGAACTATAATCAAATCTGAGACACACATGAATAGGTCACATTTGGAAAGGAAAGAATGCCTGATCTTTATTAATGAATGAAGCAAGTACATCAAATTATACCTTCCTTCAAGCTTGGCACTTCACGAAACCTAGATTTAAGGTCTCCTGCTTCTTTTCTCCAAGGATCCCAGCCTCTAATCAGTTGTGCTAGGGTTTATCAGAAACTGGGGCACAAGAGAGGGGGATGAGGGTCTCCATTCCTCTAGCATAACATTGTTATAGGCCTCACATGGCCCTTCTACCTTCCTTATATAGTCAATGAAGGAGAGGAAAAGTAGTTATAATTGATCAAGAGGTTGCCAAACCAACTCATTTCAACCAAAATTCAAGATTTTGACTAGTTCAGGAAAGTGCCCTAATCTTCCTACTGCAAACCAGTGCATTTCTCAAGGTGTATGCTACTTTATTGAAGCAGAGTTGCATATTTATAAGGGTGTGCGCTACTTTATTGAAGTGGATTTGCATATTTTCCAAGGTGTGCGCTACTCTATAGGCATAAGAGTCGTGCACACATCCTAGTATGCCCTACTCTATGCATAGGAAACCAACGGTTTTGGAGAAAAATGGCCAAAAACAGGGTTTTCTGATGATTTTCAGGAGATGGTTTGGTCTGGAAAAGTGTTCCTAAGAGTTATAACCATCAAATGGGCCAAGAGTGAGGTAATTTCAACAATTTTTAATGTCCCAAATGGCCCTTCAATCCACAAGTGTCCTGTTGTGTGACTATACTTGATCTCAAGAAGTGTCATCATGCGACCAAGTGATACAAGTGTCGTCACGGATGGAGAAGTGTCATTTTAAGCTATAACAGATGCCCCCTAATGTATGAGGTCAGAGGGAGTGAGGGAAATGATGGCCGAAATACATTATAAATAACAAAGAGTTGAATCATGGAGGAACCAGAGAAACCAAGAATCATAGGCTCAAATGAAGTACCTGAAAGCAAAGGCAATGTCAGACAAACTTATCCTTGGGGTAACTGTCCATGTTCAAATAGTGGAACATGACCTCCAAGAGGATACAATAATGATCCAAATATTGATGCATATATCATGGCCACTAAAATACAAGCGTGGATCCATGAGGAACATAAGTGTAAACATAGCCACATAAATACAAGGTGGATCTATGTCAAAACTGGAGAACATAGCCATAGAAAACAAGCTGGATCTATTTCTCTTCAAGAGCCAAAAAGAGTGTGGCTCAGTCTTGTGCAACTTGGGCAATAACATAAATGAGGTGATGCTATCGAGGATCCCAAGGTCTTCATCCAAAAACAACCCAAGGTACAAACCTATCCATGCAAATAAATGAGTTGATGTCAAACATGGGAGGTATTGTTTGATTACTGGTCATTGATGTATACCATTAACAAACGCGAGGGTGTCCACCAATAATGAAAATGGAACCCAAGGTACCTAGTACATTCAAGCAAGTGCGAATAAATGGTCTTGCCGTCGAACACTTGAAGAATCCATTGGATAGGAGACATTGATGTATTCCCATCTATCCAATAGTAAGGGAAACTGCCACTAATGACTGCAATCCCCAAGGTACTAACCGAAACTCTAAACTTCATTCCCAGAGCACAATGAGTTGAAGTCAATGGAAAGAAGTCCATTGGAAGGGAGGCCTTAATGCATCCTCCATCATCCAACACGAGGGACACTCAATAGGTATGAGTTGATTTGGAGTAGGACTGAACACATGATGAAACATACTCACACCAAGGGATGGCCGACGCATGAGGTCAAGGCAACTGCAGAATGGCTAACATAGGTTGTACCTTGAACAGTGAGCACGACACAAGAGTGACTTAGGCAGCTTTTAACAGAAAGAGACCGTGATGAAAATCTGCAATGTAGGAGACATTAATAGATTCTCCGTATGATTGGATGACTAACCAAACAGAGGAGTAAGAACTCTGAGATCAGGTTTATCCTAAGGCCAACACTAAAACCCAACTTGTTTGATAGACTCAAAAAAGGTGTTTTGTTTAAGGAGATAGTAGACTTGCTGCCATCATATTGAAAGATATTTTAACATTCTTCCCTTCCCTTTCCTTTTTCATGTTTTACCGAGCTTGACAAAGAACTAAAGCATGCTTGACGGTATTTTCATATTTAAGGAGTCTGAAAAACCTAGAAGAAAACTCCATACACCTATCTGTGGATTTTATATTGAGCCCGAATTGGTCTGTGCTCGGCGGTGTTTTCTTGCTTATAGAGTTGAAAAACTTAAATAGTCCTCTATCAACCATCTCGTGGATTTTACATCGACCCTAAGTAGGTGAATGCTCGCTTGGTGTTTTCACATCTCGAGAGTCTGAAAACCCTAAAGACGACTCCAAAGGTCCTTTTTTGTAAAGTTAGTCTCCTTCCCGAAAAAGTGTAAAATAATGGAAGAAGAACTCTTCTAGTGCATACCAAAGTATACCTAGAGTATACCTTTTCCGTAAATTATCCACCAAGGCTCGGAAAAAGGGTAATTCTATACCTAAGTGGATGTCGATTCAGTTATTTTAATGAGCCCGAAAAGAAAACTATGCTCGGCAAACTTTTCCTGTTTAAGGAGTCTGAAAAGGGATTAAAAGAACTCCATAGGGATCTTTTTCGTAAAGGTTTAACAAGCCCGAAAAAGTAAACTTGTGATCTCCTTACTGCTTTTAACGAGCTCAGAGGATATGCAAAAAAAGCTCATAACTTCCTTAGTGTTTTTAACGAGCTCGAAGTGAAGATGAAAGAAATGCTCATAGCCTCCTTACTATTTTTAACGAGCTCGAAGGAAAGGTGGAAGACTGCTTGTAACCTACTTATTGTTTTTAACGAGCTCGAAGTAAAGGTAGAAGAATGCTCGAAACCTACTTATTGCTTTTTAACGAGCTCCAAGTAAAGGTGGAAGAATGCTCGAAATGGGAGGAGACGAGTGTCAGGGACATGCAAAACTAGCTCCAAGCTCATGGAACAAAGCTATGCCTAATGCAAGGAACATAAGCAAGATAAGGACACTCGGGGTATGTCTCCTCCAGGTAAAAGGTGTCAAATTACGAAGGCAAAATGATACAGGGCTTAGTGGAAATGAGATCAGAGATGGAGGCTTATACAACGAGCTAAAAGCGTGGAAGCTGGCATCAAGCTCATTAGTGCAAGCGGGATCATAACAGATGCATATGCAACTTAAGCACAAAGATGGGAGCCTTATTAGGTATGGCCAGAAATATATGAGGAAGAAAGATATGAGGCTTCTTCTCAAAGTCATGGTAAATCTACAAAAGGCTCCCGAGCCTATGAGAAAAACTCAGCATGGGCACCAAAATGGCATAAGGGTGCTGACTAGGGTGACCCATGTTAGGTAGGCTCTGCTGTCAGAATAGTGCACAATGCATAAAGAGATGGCTAACACACCAATATCCAACAGGTTCGACCCTATGGCGAATTCGGATGGCAAAAGGTTCAAATGCAACATAACAGTGGGGAAGCCTAAACCTATATGCAAGGTTCTGAATATACCTGACATGGTTGCACAAGGTGTCGAAAAGGACCAATAAGCAAGTATAAATCCAGCTAAGAATCCTGTCTCCAAGAAACATTAGTACCAAGATCATATCTAAAACATATGTAAAGAAAGACCTGATACAAGTCACTGTGGTAGAAATACTTTCAACTTCACTATCATCAACAACAGGCATAAACAAGGTAGAGTTTTCAAATGAAGACTCTATGGTACCCAAGCTCGAGGACTTATAATCAACAAGATTGACTTCAAGATGAAGATCAAAGCTGAAGGACATGATGGAATCTACAGAAGCAAATTCATCATCACGGGAGTTGAAAATTCTAGAAGCAGAATCAAACTCAGCAGGAACACCGATTTGCAGATCTATAGGAGAGCCCAAAGACTCAATAGTAGGAAGATTAGACTTTAAGGTCAAATTGGGGCTGGACATAACTGGGACTAGATCAACATCCAAATGAATGGCAGATTGTATTATGGACTCTAGGAAAACTTCATCAAAAGGAAGTATATCGTCCCAGATAGAACACATATCTAAACATTCAGATGGAGGTGTCACTTGGTCAAAAGCTGGGACTAAGTCTCGAGAAGGTAAGCATGAACTCAGAGACTTCTTCTCAATAGTAGTTGAACTCAAGGAACAATATGCCACATAAGTCCCATGTGACATAGTGGTACCTAATGACGAGGTATCAAACTGGTCTATAGTTGGGTAATAAGGAGGATCAACGAATGCAAGCTGGTCGATAGTGACAATGCTTTCGTTATGAGGAAAATGTATCACACGAAAGAGTGTAGACACCACAGCATGCATAGCATAAACGTAATCACGCCCAAGGATCATATCAAAGTCCCTATCCATAGGGTACTTTAAAACCATAAAATCAACTAAGACTATTTTTCCACCCAAAGTAATAGGTACCTGACGGAGGAATCCGATTGGTTCACTAGGTCTTTTATCGAAGGTCAACGGCCAATTAACAGCTGGAATAACATTAGGGAAACCCAAATCTCTCCAAGAATAAGCGGATAAGATACTAACAGAAGCTTCTTCATATACAATGCATCGATCAACCGTATGGTTCTTGATATCAGCCTTTATCTGGAAAGGTGTCGAAGAAGGAAGACAAGGTTCGGCTAGACTATTCCAATGAAAGGAAACGATCCTAGGGCTTGGTAGGGGTTGACATGGCACAGATGAAGTACTCCCTTTTTCAGGAACATCCAAACTGGTAATGTAGAAGACTTCTGCAGTAGGTGCATCAATCTTTGCAGGACTGATGGGATCGGTTGAAGATTGCATCGATTCGATCACTTCACTCTCCGAAGGAAGAGTGGGGTTGACCAAAGATTGCATTGGTTCAACCACTTTATTAACCAAAGGTTGATCTGACTGTAGGGAATCTATAGACAAATCAAGAGCAGAGATTCCTTCTAACATGGACCACACTCTTCATGCCTCTGGAATGGCAGGGCATCGGTGAGTAAGGTGATCTCCCTTACAAAGTTTACAAGGTAACTTTGGTTTTCGTCCTATAGGTTGAGACTCCTTTACAACATCAATACTCTTAGCATGACTAGCATTGGCTGACAGCTTTCCCCCAGCATGACTTACAGTGGCTGGTTACTCAGAAGCATAAGACTTTTGAACTAAGGACCACACTTTTTGCACTTCTGGAAGTACAGGGCACAAGTAAGTAGAGTGGTCTCCCTCACAAAACTTGCAAGGTAACTTATACTTCTGTTTGTTTGGTTTGTCGACAATGTCAAATCCCTCAGCATGACTTGTAGTGGCTAATCTGGTGTCTCTAGTATGACTCACAAGAACTGGTGACTTGTCATTAATATGACTAGCAATGGTCAATGATGTGTCCTCAGCATGACTGACAGTGGTTGAAGAAAAACTTTCAGTGTGATTTTCAGTAACTAAAAGTTTTCTCCCAGCATGACCTCCAGAGGCTGGGTAGGTGCCCCCTGCATCACTTGCAAAGGCAGGGTGCTTGCTCCCAGCATGATTTCCAGAGGCTGGGTTGCTGCCCCCTTGTTTTGGCATCTTCTTCCTATTCTTCCCCCATCTATTCCTTTTAGACTGTTGGTTACTAGTATTGCTACTTTCACCACATGAGGTAGAAGGAGGAGGAGAAGATGTTACTGGCAAAGAAGGCACGGGATTCTGATGCTCTTGATTTGAGGTGCTCACAAAAGAAGCGTTAGGAGCATGCAAGGCATTTGGAGTGGAGAACAACCAACCAGACAGCCCTATAGTGAATCTAGGAAGATTCAGGGTAGCCATTAAGGGAGTACCAAAGTTTCCAATGAATGGAATAGCACAAGGATCCCGTGGAACAGGGATACCTTGATTGGTGCTCGTCGGAACGCTAGACATAGTTTCCTTCTCAAATGAACAAGAAGTTCTCTAAGGCAAACTAAGACAAGTAGCACAAAGAGCACACCACTAAAAAAGGTCCTAGGTAAATCAAACCAAGAAAACAGATGCCTTTCGGAGAAGATTTTGGGATGATGAGGGCCCAGAACAGATCAACGAAGGAAGAAGAACAGTTACCCGGGGTCCACAATACAATGACTAAGGGTGCAAGCGCTGGAATCACCCAACTGCCCACCAAAAGACCTGCAAGGGATTTCCTGCCACGTCTATCCTACATACAACAGATATAACCCTCTGCCATCACCTATGTATGATCCTATGGTCAGATACTAAGGATACCACCACACCGAAAACTCCTGGGGGAATAGTCTCTGGTTGAATCAGAAGGCGTGGGCAGGGTAACTGAGCCCAAAACTTAAAATAGTCCCCAAACGCGATCCAATCCTAGTATATGCTCGAAACAAAAAGTAGGAGGTTTATTCCTAACAATCTAATCTCACAAGACCTACTGCATAGATCCCAAACAAACTTTGAATGAGGTGGGTTTACCTGCGATAGTCAAACTACGATTTTTGTGTAATGTGTGATCTTGGGTGGTTTAAGGTGTTTTAAACCCAAGATCCTAACCAAGACTAGTTGGTGAATAGTGTAACCTAGAAAAGAAAATGTTACTAATACATTTTATTAGGGTTCATTTTAAAGGTTACTTGCTTACTCAAAAAGGTAGTGGGTGTGTGAGGGTGGTTATAATAGAGATAGAATACTGAAATGAAATGTTTACCACTAAACAAATATTTTATTTTCAATGCAAGTCTTAAAGATACGATCTAGAATGCCTGTGCAAATGCAATTTTTAGTCTTTTCGAATGTAAAAAAGATAAAAATAAAGTCTAAATGTACAAAATTAAACTCAAAACCTAAGAATGCAGCTACTCAAACGAATAAGTATGCAAAATAAAACTTCTTCTTTTTGATGCAAAGCACTCTTAAATCCTTTAATCCACTTGCAAGGTACTCTATTCAGAAAATAAGTCAAAATGTTTTATGCTTTTCAAAGGTAAGAAACAAAACTGAAATTGAAACTAACCTACTATCAAAGTAAAAGCAAAGAACTTTCAAGTTTCCTTATTGAAACAATAAAAGCATCCAATACGACTTTCAGATTCTTATTGATGTAAGCGTGCCAACCATTGGGAAAAGCATATGAAAACTACTTTTAGACCCAAACAAAGAAAATGACCTACAAAGAATTATGGTTTGGTAAAGTCAGGTCTGCACACGAATAGTATAGCCAAGGTCCTGAACAACAACAAAGACACTTGAGCTTTCACTACAAAAAGAAAACTAAAAGCATAAGGGAGGATAAGAAACCAATCTAAAGAGAAATTTCACTCAAATAGATACAAACAGGGTCAAGTAGACTCAAAAGGATTCAAATCCAGTGGAAATGGACCAAGTAGATTCAGTCAGACTCAAATTAGGGTACAAAACACCAAACCGGTCCACAACCCCCCAACTTGGGTCAACAAGCCCCAAAACTTTCCAAACAAGCCCAAATTGATCAAAAGAGGTCCAAATCATGAACATAGGATCAGTACAAGGATAGGAGACCACTTATAGTGGTTTAAATCATACCTAGGGTCATCAGGGACCCCAAAAAATGCAGCCATAGCCCCCCAAAACAGGTCAAAGCCCAAAAAAATCAATCCCAAAATGTGTGCACTACTGTGTATGAGGAATACCAGTGCCTAGAATAGGGGAATGCGCTACTGTGCTTCACAATAGTAGCGCACATGTGTGAAAAGTTGAAAAAATGGGGTTAAAACCCCCCACACTTGAGCCAGTAAGGGTCTGAAAGGGCCAGGAAGGGTCTGTAAGAGCCAAGGAGGGTCAAACAAAGCCTAATAACTGATTCTAATCAAGAAATTGAACAAAGACCTTCAAACAAAACTGAAGAAATGACCTTGGATACCCCTAAGCAAATAGGCTTTCCCCAGCGGAGTCACCATTCTGTTGTGAGGAAAATACACCTATAGTTCAGGGGAGAAACTACCAACTTACAGTGATGAAAGATAGACCTACAAATGTTCTGCAAGTGCAACTAGTAAGCAAATACATTTAAGGTTAGAAGATGAGTACGAAGGTTGATCCCAAGCTTCCTCTTCCTTGCTCTTTAATGTAGTCCAATATCGCAATGCCCAAACCTGCAAAACTACTTCATACCTTTCTCAAATACCTTTGACTACATATATAAGACTGATATCCATGACATAATAAGACATCAAACCATAATCAAACTATAATCAAATCTGAGACACACATGAATAGGTCACATTTGGAAAGGAAAGAACGTCTGATCTTTATTAATGAATGAAGCAAGTACATCAAATTATACCTTCCTTCAAGCTTGGCACTTTACGAAACCTAGATTCAAGGTCTCCTACTTCTATTCTCCAAGGATCCCAGCCTCTAATTAGTTGTGCTAGGGTTTATCAGAAACTGAGGCACAAGAGAGGGGGATGAGGGTCTCCATTCCTCTAGCATAACATTGTTATAGGCTTGGTCCCCTCACATGGCCCTTCTACCTTCCTTATATAGTCAATGAAGGAGAGGAAAGTAGTTATAACCGATCAGGAGGTTGCCAAACCAACTCATTTCAACCAAAATTTGAGATTTTGACTAGTTCAGGAAAGTGCCCTACTCTTCCTACTGCAAACCAGCGCATTTCTCAAGGTGTGCGCTACTTTATTGAAGCAGAGTTGCATATTTATGAGGGTTTGCACTACTTTATTGAAGTGGAGTTGCATATTTTCCAAGGTGTGCGCTACTCTATAGGAATAAGAGTCGCGCACACATCCTAGTATGCCCTACTCTATGCATAGGAAACCAGCGGTTTTGGAGAAAAAAGGCCAAAAACAGGGTTTTCTGATGATTTTCAGGAGATAGTTTGGTCTGGAAAAGTGTTCCTAAGGGTTATAACCATCAAATGGGTCAAGAGTGAGGTAATTTCAATCATTTTTAATGTCCCAAATGACCCTTCAATCCACAAGTGTCTTGTTGTGTGACTAAACTTGATCTCAAGAAGTGTCGTCATGCGACCAAGCGATACAAGTGTCATCACAGACGGAGAAGTGTCATTTTAAGCTATAACACAAGGTTGAGGAAGGCAATCCAGTGATACTCCTTTTATATGTGGATGACCTTTTTTCGACAAAAGAGGATAGATTGATTTCCAACACGAAGAGGAAGCTTGCTGCCGAGTTCGAGGTGAAGGACTTGGGCATGATGCATTACTTTCTAGGTATGGAGGTGTGGCATAGTGCAGATGGAATCTTCCTTAGACAAGGGAAGTATGCAGTAGAGATCCTAAAGCAGTTCGGGATGATGGATTGCAAGGCCATGGCCACACCTATGGCATCGAATCTGAAGCTATTGAGTGATGCTTCATCAGAGTTGGTTGATGTCACGGTGTATCGTTAGATGATTGGGTCCTTGATGTACCTGACGAACATGAGACCAGATATTTTCTTTGTGGTGAACACCTTGAGCCAGTTTCTGACAGATCCTAGACATGCTCAGCTAATTGCTATAAAGCATATTCTGAGGTACCTGAAGGGTACGATTGATTATGGGTTCAAGTATGATGTGAATCAAAATTTTATCCTAGAAGGTTATGTTCATTCAGATTGGGCAGGCAGTGCTGCAGATAGCAGCAAGCAGTCCTATGTAGCACTGAGTACAGCCGAAGCAGAGTATGTCGCAGCTTGTTCGACCAATTGTGAGGCAGTATGGCTGAGGAAGCTACTGTCTAAGTTATTTGATCTCCCGTTGGATGCTACCTGTACCTTTTGTGACAACCAGAGTTGTGTAAAGTTTTCTGAGAACCCGGTGTTCCATGATAGGTCGAAACACATCGAGATCAAATATCACTATATCAGGGATATGGTGCAGAGAGGAGCAATGAAGCTTCTATATGTTGCGACGGATGAGCGGATTGCAGATGTGTTGACCAAACCACTAGCTAGAGTGAATTTTGAGTACTTCAGAGAGAGACTTGGTGTTCTTCAAATAGAAGATACTTTGAGGAAGAAGTGATGGGACACATTTGCAAGATCCATTCCAAGCATGGTGGTAGGAGGATCCTTCCCATGGATGTGGATGTAAGCGCTGTGTGATGAGCATCAAGACGATGCTCAAGTTTCTGCTATGATGATGATCAGGATGATCATGTGATGATGATATGCATCAGGATGATGTTGTGTATATGATCAGGATGATCATGTGATGATGATATGCATCAGGATGATGTTGTGTATATGATCAGTGTGATCATGTGATGATGATGTGCATCAAGATGATGTACTATATGATGATGATCAGTATGATCATGAGTATCAGGATGATACTCCACGGAAAGATTGTACATGTAGGATGTAAAAGATCCCGAGAGATTCGATAGTTTGTGCTTGGATTCTCTTTCGAGGTTTTGCTACAGATAGCATAGAAAATATCCTGGGAGATCCGATAGTCTGTGCTCAGATGCTCTTTCTAGGTTTTGCTACAGGTTGGCCATGGACAGGTTGTGCAGGTAGCATAGACAAGATCCTGGGAGATCCTATAGTCTGTGCTAGGATGCTCTTTCGAGGTTTTGCTTCTAGAGGCATGTAATCAATCTTGGAGATCCGATAGGTTGAGCTATGTGCTCATAAAATTTCTGGGATGCTCTTTAGATTTCTTACAGGTTGCAAGACACTATTTTAAGGTTTTTCCTAACCACATAGAAAAGATCCCGAGAGATCCTATAATCTGTGCTAGGATGCTCTTTCGAGGTTTTGTGGTGGTGGTCACATAGAAAATAGCCTGGGAGATCCTATAGTCTGTGCTAGGTTTCTCTTTCAAGGTTTTGTGACGGTCACATGTAAAAGATCCTTGGAGATCCTATAGTCTATGCTAGGATGCTCTTTCAAGGTTTTATTGACACACGTAATCAATCCTGAGGATTCTACAGTATAGACAAAGATGATGAAGACCTACAAGAGGCTAGGCCTACAACCAGCATGAGATAGGGCTAGCTCTGTAGAAATTCCTATGACGAGAAGAATTATGAGATAGCCTAGTGATCGAGATGTTGATGTATAGCAGTAGTGATGATGATGCTTCATTATCCAGTGACGATGATCCAACTCCAGAATTGAAGACTTGTGCCAATATGTATTAATGACCTGTGTCTAGAAAATACCTTCCTAGTTAAGAGGGAGTGTTGATATATTTGTAACTTCGGAAGATATTCTTCTATGTATTACACTTGTACTTTATTATATTCATGATGGAGATGTATTATTCCTCCAATCAGAAGTGTTGTCATTTGTATTTATAAGTGTCGTAAGTGTTGCAAGTGTTTCAAGTGTCACAACTTATATTTGATGGGTTATTATACCACTAATGTGGGGTTGGCCCTAGTTGAGTCATGTGGATGGGTTATTAGGGTTCCTTAGGAATTCGACCTTGTTAAGTTATTGGCAGGTCAAGTTAGTGTATAAATAGAGAGGTTGTGTCTCTCATTCTATTCATTCACTCACTCATCCAACTCGCATTAGTTGAGAGAGGAGTGCACACTTGTCGAGGAGGAGTAGCTGCTGGAGACATCTATCTTTTGGTATTGATCATTGTGATCTTGTATTGTGGCTTATCCTATCTCTGAGGAAGTTGCGGGGTTTTCACCTTCTTGGTTTTCCTCGAGGAAACTCTGTGTCTCTTGTGTTTATGATTGTTATGTTGTGCATGTTATTCTCTTAGTATGATCCTAAGATAATGTTTGAATGAAATTATCAAAAAATTAACACCAATACCCCACTAACCAATTATTCGATTGTTGGGCCTATCTTTTTGGAGGTAGTTTTGGTGTGGACAGAGTCAAAGCAGAAGTAGTTCGACGAATCGATCAACCCCGACGAAGTGGCCAAGAAATCAAGAAAAAATGTCATGTTGATCAAGCCAAATGGGAAAAGTTCAGTAGTTAGTTGGTTTTTGTCCACTTACATTAATGAATCAATTAAGCAGTTAGTGGGTTAGTGAGAGTGGGGAAAGCTAAATGAACCCTATAAATATGTAATAAGGGAGAAGTTTTGGGGGGGTTTCTATTATTTCTATTGTTAGTTGATGAGAGAATATGATTTTTTTGGGTCTGTAATGAAGTATTATGCTATATATGTCGAATCTATTTTGAAGAAGCTGAGTCCCTAATCTGCAGGTTGTGGGTGCAGATCCTTTGTAAGTCAAGAAGAAATCTGTAATGTTGGAATATTCTCACCATCATTATTGTATTTGCATGCATTCTGTATGCATGCATGCATCAGTATGGTAGTCTCCCAGCACCTAGTCCTTATTTTTGAGCCCCATGGAGCCTGTCTCTAGCCATCAGTAGGACTCCTACCTACCTAGTGCGCATTTTTTTCATCATATGGATACTAAGGTGCCCTACTACACACATATAGGACCTCATCAGTGAGTTCATACATTGATCAGTCAGTTCTTGAATTGATTGCCCAGTTAACTGATTGTAGCTCCTAGTTGTCTATATCGGAGTGCCACTTGACTACTGATAGTATGTCATGTGACCTTGGAGTCTCCTTTCCTTGATTAGTGCTCACATGCATCAGTTAGACTCAATTAGACTCACATTTGACTGATCTTTGACTATCAGTGGCCACTACCACTGATTGGGTGGTGGTTCCAATGCAGTCCAAGCCATCCATTGAGGAGAATTTGAATCACCTTTGCGGTAATCGAATTCATTCTATTGCACTCTCATATTTTTTCCAGCTTATAGATGATGAATGAAATTACAATAGTTTTCCACATTCTTTGAGTTTCATGTGTGAATATTGATTCTATTCTATCTCTTATTCTCTGCAATTCTTGAGTGAAATTGTGAGGTTTGTTCAAGCTAAAGTGATCTTCACCTGTAGAAATTCACATGTAAGTCATAAACTGAAGTGATTATTTGGATGAAACTCATAATAAAAGACAAGTGCTTTCATGGTTTTTCCCAAGATGGGTTTCCACATTAAAACATGGTGTCCTTATGCGATGTGATATGTGTTTCTTTCCTTTGTTGATTAATTAGAAGAATGCATGTCATGATAAGTGTGAATGTTATGATGTGAAATATAATATAATCTATATAAACCTAGCAATGTCATGGGTTCTGTTGAAGTTAATGATGTGTCAAAGCTCTGAGTTTATCGATGTTATAGAATAATTCATGTATTTGATTGCTTAATGGATGGGCTATTTATCGAACCATTTCCTGTCACGTCCTCGGTCACCTTGGTTCCCTTCAAAGGCGATGTGATACCCACTGATACATTTTTTTTCAACAATTAAATATGTTTTCATACACAGCCGTAATGGCCTCCAATCTGCAATCCACAATTCACCCTACCACAATCCGTTGTTGGAATTCGGATTTCCCAAATCAACTTCTCCAATGAAATCGTGCTCCCGACTTCGGCAATCCGAAATGCGGAATCCAAAAGATGGAAGTCAATTCACGACCTCGAAATTACTCGCCTAACTTCCGCAATTCTGCAATCTGCATGTAGAACTTGGAAGTCGAAATCCTCCAATCGTCATCCTAGAGAATCTACTCCTCTGCAATTCCACAATCTGCAACCTACGTTGCGGATGTCAGAAATCGTAAGCTTCAAATCACCTCCCTAGATATTTTACTCCTTTGAAATTCTGCAATGTGAAACCCATGTTGTGGATTTCAGAAATCGAAAACCTCATTTCGTATCCCGGGTAAAAACCACCATCCGACTTCCGCATTCTGCAATCCACCTTGCGGATGTAGAAAGTCGGAAATCCAACATACCAATCCCCATGGAAATCGCCCTTTCAAATTCCACAATCCACAATCTTCCTTGCGGATGTGGAAAGTTGGAATGCTAACCACGCCATTCCAAAGGTCGGTCCCTAACCTCCATAATCTGCAATCCGCATTGCGGATGCGGAAAGGTCGGAACCACAAACCCCTGCCCCTGCAAACTTCCCAAGATTATAACTTCTTCATCCTTGGGATAAATTGGACAAGGCCTTTACCATTGGAAATCTCTTGGAGATCTCTATACACTGGTGTGATCCCCTACCACATATGAATACTCTGACTTGGCCAAATTTCCAACTGAAACATAGTTCAAACTCCCTCAAATGCCCCTTTACCCTTCTACAGGGGACTTTTCCTAACTTTCTACCATGACTTCTCCCTTCACCTGACCTACAGAGGGATCATAAAACACAACAAGGGCTATCTAATTCCTTCCCAAAGTCTTGATGAAGCCAATCATTCCTTCTCAAGGGTGAATGCAATGCATACTAAACACATACTATGAAACCAAATCTAGTCAATGCATCCACAACCTGCAAAGTTAGTAGCATAATAAACTCAAGCAAATGATGAAGCATTCAGACATGAACTCAAACACATACTCAGACTTATACATATCTCCCTAGAAAGCACTTATCTTGGAATGAAGTTGTCCAAGAAACTGGCTAAGTGAGAGCAACTTTCCACCCAACCTTAGGTCTTTGTCCAGCCTATACTCTTTCAGCTGAGAGACCACCCCGAGCTGGGTTGTGTATTCACTAAGGAGGACTAATTAGGATCTCTCACAGTCATGGTTCCATCCCAATGCCAAGCCAACCTACAGTTGGATTTATAAATCATACAAGGGAACAGGGAGGATGATGCTATGCCAATGATCTCAACCACGGAGCTGCAGGAATCTCATTTACTCAAAAAACATGGCACCCACATTACCTACCTCACCCAACATTAGGAATGCCCTCTTCTTTTATGCATAGTACCTCAAGGCCCCTTCCCTCTAGTGCTCTTCAGGTTGGTCATAGAAAGGTCCAAACTTTTTCTTTCATGAGACATTAGCCTTGAACGGGTTTATCAAGCAGATCCAACCCTAGGTTTGACCTTCTTCTCTATTATTCAAGATGGGCTCTTCTCATGGTTATGACCTAAGCTCTTCCCTGCAACTTGGTATTTTGCAAACAGATGTAAGTGTTCTCACGGCTTCACTAAGCTTCTCACACTCTGTAATTCATCTCGGGGTTTGATCCAATGGTTTCCCTATCGACTTCACTTCCTATGTAGGGTTTCTTTGTATCCTCGGCTTTGCAAATTTGGCTTCACACATAATCGCGATTTTTCCCCTTCTGCTTGACGATTAGGCTCTGTAATGTGTGATTTATAAGGTTGGTTGGTCAAAAATGGGATAGGGATTAGGGTGAGTGAATTCCCAAGTGTAGAGTGGCTTAAGGAACAACTAAAACAGAGCCATACCTTGCCATACAGATTGCAGGTCTATTCCATACTCCATTGACTTCATGGACTGGTTTTCTCAACTACCATCTTAAAACATAATTAAATTTTAGCATGGGAGTCAAATGGTTTCACAAATTGACATATGGCAGCATGGGTTCCAATCCCACAACCCCCTGTACCTCTCCCTAGTGGATACACATGACCCCTTCTCGTTGGTTGCATTCTTAGCCAGTTTTCTTGGTATTTTTATTTCAATATTTAATGTTTACATCATTTACCATAATTCATGGTTTAATAACACATGGATAATCAAAATGTCAAATACTTTCCTTCTAAATAAAAACTAAGCATCCACTAATGGGGCCTTGGCCTTGATCTCCACACCATGGAAAACACACATTGCATGTATACAATATTTATATTGAAGCCAATAAACCCTAAGGTTTAAAATAGGGGTATTACAACTCCCTCCCCCTTAGAACAACACCATCCTTAGTGTTCTCAAAACTGAACAAAAATGGGAATGCCTCTGTCATGGCATCCTCCAGCTCCCATGTAGCCTCATCGGGACTAAGGTGCTTCCATTGCACCTTCACCTTTCTGATGGCTCTGTTCTGGAGAAAAGTGACCTTCTTGTTGAGGATGCACATAGGATCCACTTGGAACTCTCCCTTTGGTTCCACATGTATCGCATTCCAATCAATTATGTGATTAAGATCATGTACATATTTCTTAAGCAAAGAAACATGGAAAACATTATGAGTTCTCATGTTAGCAGACAATGATATTCTAAATGGCACTGGCCCTATCCTATCAAGGAATTCAAATGGCCCACAATATCTTGGTGCCAACTTGGCACAACTCCCCAAATTCATGGAACTTTTCCTTGGTTTCACTCTAAATGGTGCCCAATCTGAAATTCTTTATGCACTCTTTTTAGATATGCATAACTCTTCTACATGTCCTATGTTGCCTTCAAATTCTACCTGATCCTAACAATCTCTTGCTCCATCTCCTTGATCATACCGGGTCCAATCACTACCCTGTTCACTGGGTTGTCCCAATTCACTGAAGTCCTACATCCTTTTCCATACAATACTTCAAAAGGATTCATTCCCAATTATGCATGATGTCCATTGTTGTATGCAAATTATACCAAATGCAGGTATTCTTCTCACTTGGATGGTTTATCCATCACATACATCCTTAGCATATCTTCAAGAATCTGATTCACCCTCTTAGTCTGACCATCAGTTTGAGGATGATATAATGTGCTAAACTTTAGCTAGGTTCCCAATTCCTGGAATAATCCCTTCCAAAAATTGGAAGTGAATTTTGTATCACGATCTGGAATTATTGCCTTGGGCAATCCATGCAATCTGAATATATCTTTCATGAATATATTTTCAATGTCATTGGTCTTATGAGTGGACTTGACTAGAATGAAGTGAGATACTTTTGATAGCTTGTCCACCACTACCATGATTGAATCATGATTCCTTTTTATCATTGGAAAAACTATTATAAAATCCATAGAAATCACTTCCCACTTCCATTATGGAATGGGAAAAGGCCGCAATAGTCCTGCTAGATGTTGATGCTCTGCCTTGACTTGTTGGCACTTTTGACACCTAGCAATGTACTCTACTATGTCCTTCTTCATCCCATGCCAAAAGTACTGCTTCCGTGTTGCTGTTATGGTCTTTTGATATCCTAGGTGTCCAAAATATGGCATTTGATATATCTCATCCATCACAAGCTTCAATTCTGCACAATTTAGGATGTATAGTAACGGGCTTTTTAATTTCCTTCTAATTACTTAGAAAACAACTAAGAAGTGTACATTAATTGTCAACCCGGGGTTCATTGAGAACTTGCGAGTTACCGTGCACTGTATGTGTAAACCACAATCTCCTCTTACAATGGTTTATCTACTTGAAGTTGTAGTTCAATAACCTTACTTACAAATAATGGTATGAGCAGTTACATTGTCTTGGCAAGAAACTACCAATTAAACAACTACCAAACTAAGTTGCATGGAAAGTAAATCACGCGACATGAAAGTAAATGCTAAAATTAAATTCACGCTTGAAAGTAAATTCTAAAACTACATTCACAATCTGCAGAAAAGTAAATCCTAGAACTATGTCACACTTTGCGGGAAAAGTAAATTCTAATACTATGTTCACACTGTGCAAGAAAGTAAATTCTAAATCTAAGTTCACAACACACTCGACATAAAGGTAAATTCTAGAAATAAAATCTAAAAGCTATCCTTGCCAAATACAAGTTACTGTTTATGATCCAATGGAGTAAATAACATTATTGCATTAAGCTCAATGATTGTAAAATAAACATTTAAATCTCTATCCATTCATTGAAATCAAATTGCATAAATAAATGTAACGTCCTCTCCTATCATACTAGCATGATAGAGAGGATCATGATGCTAAACTGGGGAATCTATCCCCATGTACTTATTAAATAAGCATTCACATAATATAAAAAGACATATGGAGTGTATAATTATAGAAAAATTCAGCGGAAATAATATCATTAACATATCCATCATTCATTCCAATATTCATCAAATAATAAGTGCAAGGTTAACAGAAGAGAATACTTATCTTAACAAGTAGTCCCAAGCAACCAGCTATGCATCTGCAACGTTCCTCCCAACCATAGGCCAGTTGTGCTTATCAACCTCTTGATACAACTGCCACCCCCGAGCTGGGCATGATTACTACAAGGAACCAGGGAACAACAGACTCACACATAGCCAAGCATACACCAAGATGAGCTAATCCAAACTACAATTGGGTTTATCAGGCTACTAGGAGATGGAAAGGAAGAGTGGCTAAGCTAGTGAGCTCAAGCACAGAGCCAGGGGTAACCATACAAGATCTATCTAGCTTGGCACCCACAATACCTACACACCCAGCACAAGGAAGTATTCTTTTCACTGCTGTACAGTCCCTCAAGCCATACCTTTCCCATCTAGTGCTCTCAGGGTGTGCATAGAAGAGTAGCCAAAGCCCTCTTGATCTTCTTGAGAGGTTATCTACCCCCACTAGGTTTATCAAGCACTCTCTGTCCACTACCACTCCAATCTCTTGCTTACAGTCTCCAAATCAAACAGGGATGTAGATGACATCAGAACCACAATTATTGGGCATGATAAAAACGTTTGTACATTGATAAGCATGAAAATGATTCCCTGAGCTTCAGAAAAACGTGGGGAGGCTAAAAATGAACAATGGAGGTTTGGAAAAACCCCATGAAGCAGAAATTGTTTTTAGGAACAATGCCCATGGCAATTATGGGATAAAACAACCTCCATACAGTCCCAAATCGCAGCCCCTTCTTCCCAGCTATTGTCCAAAACCAAAAATGAGTTTCTGGGCAAGGAAAACCCTGCATTTTTTATGAAAAACGTGAATGTAACTTCCAACAGTCTCTATCTGTGTGAGAGGATGAAAAACTATATGTTTAGAATGGCTTTGGGCACCATTTCATGGGTGTTTTCTTTCCCAAGGAGACAAAATATGATTTCCCAGGTTGATGGCTTTCCCATACACGAAATTGGCTGCCATACCTCTTCATTCCCAAGGCATTAACTACCTCAACCAATTCTTGGAAGAATTAAATGATTGGGTCCATAACCCAAAATGGGTAGTTGAGGGTTTATGGGTTTTCTCATTGACACATGGATTAACACCATTGGCTCAAGGGTTTGAATAATTTCCCTCCCTATTCCTTGTAGAATCATACCCCATCTCTTTGTTGCATTGCATAGCTAGTTGTGGGTATTTTCATTAAAATTCGCATTTACATGATGTCTTATTTACATTGTGCCTATCTAGCACAAGAACCATAGGCATCGATTCCTCTAATTGCCGATACATAAAACGCTAAATCAATGGTGGGGCCTTGGCCTTGAGCTCCTCACCATGATTAAATAACAATATTTACATCATTTACGATTTAATGAAGAAGGGGGTCAAAATGGGGACATTACATTCCCCTCCCCTTACATTAGAACTGTCCTCAGTGCTCATCCAAATTGAACAGAAATGGATATGCCACCCTCATGGCATCCTCCAGCTCCCATGTAGCCTCATTGGGACCGTAGTGCTTCCATTGCACCTTTACCTATCCGATGGCTCGGTTCCGGAGCAATGTTACCTTCTTGTCTAGGATGCACAACGGATCGGTTTGGAATTCTCCCTCGGGTTCCACCTGGATCACATCCCAATTAATCACATGGTTAGGATCATGTACATATTTCTTAAGCAAAGAGACATGAAAAACATTATGAGCTTTAGTGCTAGCAGGTAATGCAAGTCTATATGCAACTGGCCCTATTCTTTCAAATACTTCAAATGGCCCACAATATCTAGGTGATAGCTTGGCACAACTCCCAAGCTTCAAGGAACTCTTCCTTGATCTCACTCTAAGATACACATGGTCCCCAACATTGAATTCCCTATGCACTCTATGTTTATCTGCATAGCTTTTTTGTCTATCTTAGGTTGTTTTTAAATTATGTCTGATCTTGGCAACTTCTTGCTCCATTTCCTTAAGAAATTATGGCCCAAGTACAATTCTGTTCACTGGATTGTCCCAAGTCACTGGTGTCCTACACCTTCTGCCGTACAAAACCTCATAAGGACTCATTCCCAACGATGCTTGTTGCCCATTGTTATATGCAAATTCTACCAAGTGTAGATAATCTTCCCACTTGGATGGTTTTCCATTACATACATGCGGAGCATGTCTTCAAGCACCCGATTTACTCTTTCTGTTTGCCCATCTGTTTGAGGATGGTATGTGGTACTAAAGCTTAGCTGTGTACCCAAATATGCAAAGAGACCTTTCCAAAAATTGGAAGTGAACTTGGTATCCCTGTCAGAAATTATTTCCCTAGGCAACCCATGTAATCGAAAAATTTCCTTTGTGAAAATATTTGCAATGGAATCAGCTTTATGCGTGGATTTAACCGGTATGAAGTGTGCTGCCTTTGTTAACTTGTCCACCACAACCATGATGGAATCATGTTGTCTCTTAGTCACTGGCAATCCTGTAATAAAATCCATGGAAATTATTTCCCATTTCCATTCTGGAATTGGCACTAGAAGCAATAAACCTGTTGGATGTTGGTGTTCACTCTTCACCTGCTGACATTCCATGCACTTAGAAATGTATTCAACGATGTCCTTTTTCATCCCTGGCCAGAAATAATATTTTCTTGCTGTAGCAATTGTTTTCTGATATCTTGGATGACTAGTTTATGGAGCTTTATGGATCTCATCCATAACCATTCTCCTCAAATCTATCACATTTGCAATATAAACACTATTCTTATAAGTAAGAAATTCGCCTTCTTCCAAATGATAGCCCTCATACTTCTTTTCAAGGTTTTGTTGCTGCAATTTGCCCTTTATCTGCTCATACACTTCATCCTCAACCATATGGTTAACAATCTGCTGCCTCAAATCTGGTTGGCAAGTACTAAGTGCTGCCACATACATTTCATGTACCTTCCTGCTGAGTGCATCAGCCACCTTGTTTTCTTTCCCTTTTATGTGTTTGATTTCAAAATCAAATGCACACAAAAATCCCAACCATCTAGCTTGCCTAGCATTTAAAGTTGGTTGATCAAACAAGTATTTCAGACCATTAACTCAAATTTTCTTCCCATTAAGTAATGCCTCCACGTTTTTAAAGCATGTACTATGGCTGCAAGTTCTATATCATGAGTAGCATAGTTCTTTTCATGCTCCTTCAACTTTCTTGACTCATAGCATATCATGTGGTTATCTTGCATAAGAACTCCTCCAAGTCCTTGATTGCATGTATCGGTACATACCAAAAAGTCTTTTTCTGGGTCTACAATTTTCAAAATTGGTGCACTTGTAAGAAAATTCTTCAACCATTGAAAACTTTCCTCACATCTTGGTGACAATTCGAATTTTACCCCTTTCTTTTGCAAAGAAGTGATCGGGTTTGCAACCTTGGAGAATCCTTTGATAAACCTCCTGTAGTAACCAGCAAGGCCCATAAAATATCTCACATCGGTCACATTCCTTGGAGTTGGCCAATTCATAATGGCTTCAATCTTCTCAGGGTCTAGTGATATTCCTTCGTCGGAGATGATGTGACCCAAATAATGAATTCTATCTTTATAAAAGTTACATTTTCTCAACTTTGCATACAGCTTATGCTCACTTAGTAATTGCATTGTCATTCTCAAATGTTCTTCATGCTCTTCTTCATTCTTAGAATAGATGAGAATGTCGTCTAGGAATACAAGAACAAACTTGTCCAAATATTTGCTAAAAACATTATTCATGAGACACATAAATGTAGCTGGTGCATTTGTGAGACCGAATGGTACCGCTACAAACTCATAGTGTCCATACCTTGTTCTAAAGGCTATTTTATGGATATCTTCTTCTTTGATTCTTACCTGATGGTAACCAGACCTTAAGTCAATCTTTGAAAATACATTTGCTCCTCTCATTTGGTTGAAAAGGTCATCAATTCGGGGCAATGGGTATTTGTTCTTCACAGTGACTTTGTTCAACTGCCTGTAGTCAATACATAACCTGAGTGTTCCATCTTTCTTTTTCACAAATAGAACAGGTGCTCCCCATGGGGACACACTTGGCCTAATATATTTCTTTTCCAGCAACTCTTGTAATTGCATTTTCAATTCTAGCAATTCCGGTGTACTCATCCTATAGGGTGTCTTAGACACTGGTGCTGCTCCTGGCACAAGTTCAATTGTAAATTCAATGTCTCTCTTTGAAGGAAGTCCTAGAATCTCATCAGGAAAAACATGCCTAAATTCTTGCAATACATGATAGTCCTCCAATTTAAGAGTTTCATTCTCTGCCGCCTCTAAAATGTGGGCTGCATACAATTGACATCCCTTCCTACAGAACTTCTTTGGTTGCATGGATGAAACCTGTCAAACAAAAGTCACCTTTGGAATGTCTTTTACAACTCTCGGGTTTCCTTCTTTGTCCATGCATTCAAATGTCTTATTGTAGCAGTCAAGTTTAACCCTATGTGCTTCTAACCAATCCATTCCAATGAGAATATCATAGGAACCCAGTGGTAAAATATTCAGATCTGCATAAGTGAATAGCCCATCCATCTCTAATGGACATTTCTCTACTATTTCACTAACTTTTCTCTTGGTTCCAGTGGCTAGTTGAACTAACCATGATTTACTATGCTTTAATTTCTTGAAAGCACAAATCTCAACAATTCTAGGAGTGACATAACTGTGAGTAGATCCAGGATCAATCAAAATAGAAGCAGATTGCTTAGCAATCTTACCTTCAACTTCTACCACAGTTGACTGATGATCTGCCTGGCAGTCTTCTACTGCTGCATAGATTCTAGGGATTGCTCTCGCCACTTGACCCACAGTTCCAGCTCCTTGGATGTTGTGAACTTGATTTGCATTCCCATTCCGATGTGGACAGTTCTTAAGCATGTGGTCTCCTCCACAACCCCAACATTGAAGTGGTTCTCTTGGTTCCTTGGGATCTCTTGGCTTGTCTCCCATCATCCTAGTTGGCTTAGTCACAACCTGTGATGGTTGCCTTTGCTGATTCCGGAATTGAGGAGGCTTGAACCCCTTCTTCCTTTGATCAAAATTTTTCGTTTTTCCTATCCTTCCATGCCTTATGGAATTCTGGTTTGCTTCTGTTTTGATCAAAGCAATACTTGGCCTTTCTTATGGCCTCCTCTAGAGTTCGAAGTTCATCGAACTCAATTCTGTCTTTATATGACTGGGGCAGTCCACTTAGGAAACGCTGAATTTTTACCTTATCATCTCGAATGTACTTGACATACCTCAGCAGCTCCAAAAACTTGTTTGTATATTCTTCCATGGTCAATTGTCCCAATCTCAGCTCATGGAACTCTTTGATCTTATCATCATAGTACCTATCAGAGAGGTACTTCTGCTTGAAGTATTTCTTGAACTGCTTCCACACAATCTTCCTTTCATTGATCTTCTTCACTTGCTTGATGTGTTCCCACCATATAGATGCTCTTCCATTCAAGTTGAAGATGGCTACCCTTGCCTTCATATTTCCAGAGTAGTCTTGGACTTGGAAATATTTTCTCATCCCAAGAAGCCAATCTTTAGCTTCTTGACCAAACCTTGCCTCTCCATCAAATGTAGGAGGTTTTGCCTTCTTAAATTCCCCATGCGAACTGTTCTTGTAGTGCTTCTTCCTCTTACTCCTGTGAGATGGAGAGCTTGAACCCTCAATGGATTCTTCAGAGTCAGATGATTCATTAGAAGAGATTTCTGGAGTATAAGTTCTGTCTGTAGAAACTCTTCTTGAGCTACTGGCCCTCTTACGGGAATTTCTTCTAGAACTACTCCCACCCCTTTCTAGATTTGATGTCTGATGCCCAGAGTTTATTTGCCTTTGGATGTCTGTCAAACTCTATAGCATGGCTGCATTCAACTGATTTTGTTCTTCCTGAGCTTTAATCATCCTTTCGTTATCTTCTCTATAGCTTTGCAACTCCACCATTAGGCTTCTCATGGTGTCTGCAATACCTAGAAGAGTCTCTTGATTTCTTCTCCCATTAGATTCTATTTCAGCATTTTCAACATGTATGTTTTCCCCATGGCATCTGTCTCAGGTTCATAGGGATCCTGTGCATCATCCATGATGTTCATTTTCTTGGCCCAACCAAGATCCAAAACTTTCTAACTGCATTATCTAAAGTGCTGCCCTGAGGTAACTGTGATTCTACAAAATGTGTTCATCCACACAATTGTTAGTTGCATTATATTCTCAGAATTCATAACTTACCTTCATGCTCATGGGAAAAGGTTATATTGACAATTTGTCAAATCATCTAATTCTCTTACAATCAATGACATATGATGGTGGAAAAACAAAGGGGGTCAAGGGGGCTTGCCCCCTTGTGGCTCACCACTGCAGGGTGGGTCGAGGGCAGCGCCCTCGTTTTTTTTTTTTTTTTTTTTTTTTTTTTAGAAATCTTGCCGCCGTTGTCATGCGGTTCGCCCAACGCTTCCGCAATTGCGGAGCAATTCGCCGAATGCTTCCGTAGTTGCAGAGCGATTCGGTGAATGCTTCCGCAGTTGCGAAGCGATTCGCCGAATGCTTCAGCAATTGCGGATCCATTCGCCGAATGCTTTCGCAGTTTCGGAGCCATTCACGGAATGCTTCCGCAATTTCGGAAGACACTAGGAAATTCTTTCTGCAGTTTTGGGGCGGTTCGCGGAAGCCTTCCGCAATTTCGGAACAATTTCCCGAACTCTTCCGCGTTGCGGAACGATTCGCGGAATCCTTCTGCAAATTTCAGGGAACTCTTCCGCATTGCGGAACGGTTCGCGGAACTCTTCCGCAAATTTCGAAACGATTTCCCCAACTCTTCCACGATTTCGGAAGACATTCCGGAATTCCTTCTGCAAATTTTGGAAGAGAATTCCTTCCGAAAATTTCCTTTCGACGCCGAACACTTAGAAAAAAATTTCACTGTTTCGGAATAGTTCACCGAATTCTTCCGCGTCGCGGAACAACTCACGGAATCCTTCCGCAATTTCGGAAGAGAATTCCTTCCGCAGTTTCGGGGTGACTTCCCGAACTCTTCCGCGTTGCGGAAAAACTCGCGGAATGCTTCCACAGCTGCAGAAAAACTCGCGGAATGCTTCCGCAGCTACGGAAAAACTCACAGAATGCCTCTGCAGTTGCAGAGCAATTCACCGAATGCTTCCGCAGTTTCGGAAGACATTCGGGAATTCTTTCCGAAACAGTCTTAAACAAAAATTTTCAAAAACACTTAGGAAAAAAAATTGAAATCTTTCTTTCTTTCAGTGATGAATGCTGCTCAGTAGGAGGTAACTTTACCTCTGCAAACTATCCAATTTAGCAAGTTTAAGCCCTATGCTGCTATCTGTGGTGATTAGGAAGGGACCTTCCCATGTGACTATAATTGGATTTGGCCCATAGAGGTCCAATGCTGCAACTAGCAGCTCTGATATCAAAATGTAACGTCCTCTCCTATCACACCAGCATGATAGAGAGGATCGTGATGCTAAACCGGGCATCTAGCCCCATGTACTTATTAAATAAGCATTCACATAATATAAAAAGACATATGGAGTGTATAATTATAGAAAAATGCAATGGAAATAATATCATTAACATATCCATCATTCATTCCAATATTCATCAAATAATAAGTGCAAAGTTAATAGAAGAGAATACTTATCTTAACAAGTTGTCCCAAGCAACCAGCTATGCATCTGCAACGTTCCTCCCAACCATAGGCCAGTTGTGCTTATCAACCTCTTGATACAACTACCACCCCCGAGCTGGGCATGATTACTACAAGGAACCATGGAACAGCAGACTCACACATAGCCAAGCATACACCAAGATGAGCTAAGCAAAACTACAATTGGGTTTATCAGGCTGCTAGGAGATGGAAAGGAAGAGTGGCTAAGCTAGTGAGCTCAAGCACAGAGCCAGGGGAAACCCTACAAGATCTATCTAGCTTGGCACCCACAATACCTACACACCCAGCACAAGGAAGATTCCTTTCACTGATGTACAGTCCCTCAAGCCATACCTTCCCCATCTAGTGCTCTTAGGGTGTGCATAGAAGAGTAGCCAAAGCCCTCTTGATCTTCTTGAGAGGTTATCTACCCCCACTAGGTTTATCAAGCCCTCTCTGTCCACTACCACTCCAATCTCTTGCTTACAGTCTCCAAATCAAACAGGGATGTAGATGACATCATAACCACAATTATTGGGCATGATAAAAACGTTTGTACAGTGATAAGCATGAAAATGATTCCCTGAGCTTCAGAAAAACATGGGGAGGCTAAAAATGAACGATGGAGGTTTGGAAAAACCCCAGGAAGCAGAAATCGTTTTTAGGAACAATTCCCATGGCAATTCTGGGATAAAATGACCTCCATACAGTCCCAAATCGCAGCCCCTTCTTCCCAGCTACTGTCCAAAACCAAAAATGAGTTTCTGGGCAAGGAAAACCCTGTGTTTTTAATGAAAAACGTGAATGTAACTTCCAGCAGTCTCTATCTGTGCGAGAGGATGAAAAACTATATGTTTAGAATGGTTTTGGGCACCATTTCATGGGTGTTTTCTTGCCCAAGGAGACAAAATACGATTTCCCAGGTTGATGGCTTGCTCATACACAAAATTGGCTGCCATACCTCTTCATTCCCAAGGCATTAACTACCTCAACCAATTCTTGGAAGAATTAAATGATTGGGTCCATAACCCAAAATGGGTAGTTGAGGGTTTATGGATTTTCTCATTGACACATGGATTAACACCATTGGCTCAAGGGTTTGAATAATTTCCCTCCCTATTCCTTGTAGAATCATGCCCCATCTCTTTGTTGCATTGCATAGCTAGTTGTGGGTATTTTCATTAAAATTCGCATTTACATGATGTCTTATTTACATTGTGCCTATCTAGCACAAGAACCATAGGCATCTATTCCTTTAATTGCCGATACATAAAACGCTAAATCAATGGTGGGGCCTTGGCCTTGAGCTCCTCACCATGATTAAATAACAATATTTACATCATTTACGATTTAATGAAGAAGGGGGTCAAAATGGGAGCATTACAATAAAATTCACACTTCATAAGAAATCACAACTAAGCAAGGAAGTATAACTACATAAACATAAAATAAATGAGATCATATTGCAAAAGAAATTATAAAACTAAGATCTAATTGAATCAAAATGAGAGTAGAGCTTTATTTCATCATCAATTGGACTATTGATCTATGAGTCCTCCCATAGAATGGAGAAAGAACTCTTGTTTATAAATGATTTCTCCATAACAAATAATAAATGAGGATCCAAAATATCTTCAACAAATTCCTAAAAGTTTGGATCTCAAAACTAATCCAAGATCCTTACTAACTACATGCTATTTAGAATACCTTTGAAGTCAAATTCGAATTTAGAGATAGAGGCTATAATAAAATAGTCAAAACTCATCCCAAATGTCTCTTAACAACTTTTGACTTCTTAGGTCCATCATATATTTGATAGAGATCTTCAAATCTTTGTGAATAAGCCAAATATGCACTCATATCCACCTCCATTTACCAACTTTAATTTAACATCATGATTTGAGACATATAAGAATAATAGAAATAATGGATTTATAAAAATCCATTACTCCTAATGAATATCTTTCTCCAAAGTTGGTGGTTGAAGGTGAAATTTGAATTATTGACTTTCTGTAATGCTGCAGATAGAGTTTCCATAATGCTGCAAATAGAGTTTCTGTAATGCTGCAGATAGAGTTTCCATAATGTTGCAAATAGAGTTTCTGTAATGCTGCAGATAGAGTTTCCATAATGCTGCAGATACCTGTGGAGTTTCCGTAATGTTGCAACAAATATTTTGCACTACTACAGAACTCCCTCAAATATGTTGTAGCTGCTTCCAACAATGGATTCAATTTTGAAAGCAAATACATAGTACACTAATTCCCTCAATGTTAGTAAAAATCAAATAAAATACTAAGACATGTAATGGAAAAATTACTTGAGCATAAAAAACGGATATGAGGGTATGAAATGATTAATGCATGAATATGGATAGGTAAAAAGAATTATAAATAGGGTGAAATGGTGGTAAAAAGATGCTAAATCCAAGGCTCGTCATCTCCCCCAAACTGAAAATGTTGCATGTATGCATGCAACCCTGTGTCAACCAAGCTGAATGATGTTCCTTTTTATGCATGACTCAAAATGTATCATCAACAAGCCACCACCGATGTATCTGATCATCAAGAGGTATGAAATTTCATCCTAAACAATCATCCATGCCAACTTAACATTTTTATTGCAAAAATGCAAGAAAAATATATTTTGTAGCCAATGGACTAGCAATTTGCAGTTTTCACAAAATATGTCATTTTTCCAAAAATGTGAATTGGGTTTTTACCAAACTTTGCAGGGGTGTTAGGAATGCCATTATGCTTCTCCCAGCCAAAAATTGGAGAAACCCACATCACGGTTTTCGAGAAAATGGCTGTAAGTGACTATGCTTGATTTCTCAAAAAATATCAATTGGGTTTTCACCAAACTTTGCAGGGGTGTAAGGAATGCCATTATGCTTCTCCTAGCCAAAAATGGGAGAAACCCACATCACGGTTTTCGAGAAAATGAGAAAATGGATGTAGGTGACTATTCTTGATTTTTTGAAAACCGTGCATCAGATTGAGCTGAAACTTGGTGTATTTATTCTTCTTACCCTAATGCTTATCTCCACCAAGTTTCGGGAAAACCCACTTCATCGTTTGGGAGATATCTTCATTTCAATTTGTGCAATTTTTTTTTATGCTATAAATAGCTCCATTGTTGCACATACATTTGCCAAGTGAACTGCATGAAAGCTTGAACTAATAATGATTTGGATATGAAAATCATGGAAAACCTTGCTCCATCGTTTCCTCAATAGGATGACAACATAATTCTTTTAAATATTCCATTACCAAAGCATGTAAATGTCATGAAGTGTACAACAGACCTTTCCCATGTCCCCCCACACTGAATGTTTTTTTCATCCCTAGAAAAAGACATAGTAGGAAAAGTGGAAGAAATAGGCCCAAAAGGGCCCTGCTGAGACCTGTGGAGAAAGCTTCATTCTTTTTGCTGCACTTTGATGATCCACCAAACCTATAGGAATGTTGGTTTTAATTATGCGTTGCCCTTCATCTTGTTGTTGTAACATACTGGAAAGATAGCTGAGAAATTTTGTAGTCACGTTTTTCTTACTACCCACCAAAACTTGCAGCTATCCATTTCATAGAATTTAGAAAGGATCAAATCATTTTCTGCACATAATTTGCAATCTGAAAAATACCAGCAAATCAATTGTGCAAAATATTACTCAATTTATCAATGTAAATTTTTCTGATGAAATTCCTTTTTACACTTTGTCCATCATCATGTAATGATTGTCTTTCATTCGGCAATGTTGGCTATCAGCTCTGCAATGTGAGCACAATCAAAACTCATGAAGCAACTCTTATGTAAAAAGAAAATGGTTCACATTTGATAATGAAAATTTTCAGTCAAGACTCTGTCATGAATATATAAAGATTGGATGGATTGCATTCATTACTCAAGCTGATTCTGTGCATAAAGCACAATATATTTTATAATAAGCAATCCCAATGTTTTCTTTGTTGTATCTGCAACCATTGAAAAGAAGTCTTTGTAGCCAACAAAAGGAAACCGTTATGCTCAAGGATGGAACCACAATCTTATCTTAACATTGCCTCCTCTCCATTGAAAATTTGTGTTCAATCTGTGCACCATGCATAGAAGCAGTAGTGATCAGCCTTACAAAAGAATTAGAACAGACCTCCAATTGTTCTAATTTTGTTGACTTGGAAGTTGGAACAATAAATGCAAGGGCGTAAAGTATTGTATCTGATTTTGGCATTTCATTTTGCTACAGAATTTTCTCTTTGACAGTGACATAAAAACCAAACACGAAATGCATTAATTGATTTCCCTGGTAGGACACAATCATCCTTATTTGCATTGACAGAAAATTTCATTATGGAATTCAAGGCAGCAATGTATTCCTCATCGAAAGGCTAGTGGATCCATTGTGTGGCAAATATTTGCAGTGAAGAAATATGGTTGGTATTGGCATTGGAAGTGTCTTGAAAGAAGGCCTACAAATAACTATGATAGATTGGAAACTGATAATTTATGCTACTGTTAATGCTATTTGCAAATGTAAAAGAAAAAATAATAATGAAAATGAGGTTTTCCCCTCTTTCCATAGAACCAATGCCACTACAACCATCTATATTTTGAGCATATTTATTCATTTGAATCTTCTTATGGTAGCTATATATAACCTATCCAAAACTCCATATTCGCCTTCTCCAAATACTAACAATGGATCCATATTCAAGATATTGCTAACCAACCCAACATCCCAGCAGCAAAACATACGACATTCAACAACCATAAACCATATCCATTATAGTAGCCTGCAAATATTCTGTAGCAACCTGTAGATAATATGTAGCATGTATTCCTGTGACTTTTTTCAGAGATTGTAGACATTGCGGTCTAGCATCCAAACACTCCATGATGCTTATTATGTTTTATAAAATAACTCCATTACTCTTCAAAATGGTGCCATGAACTGAAGGTATGATTTTTATCTATAAATTGCAACTTCAAAACACTAGCAATATTCATTTCCCATAAACAAAACCAATGTCAATAAAAGCACAACTGACCTTACTTCTTCCCATGGGTTGTGGTCTCTTAAGTCTGGACTCCTCTTCAAGTTTTGAACAATGTGTAACAATCTGTTCCAATGATCCTTTGTTGGCAGGAGTGGCTCTATCTCAAGGTGCTCAATCTGACTATCCTGTGTTAAACAACTTATGTTTTCCACCCTCTTGTATGATGGTAGATTTTTATGTAGGAATGGCTTCTACAACAGCTTATTCTGCTGTAGGGTCTTGTGGCCAGCCTATTCCCTTCTTCCTGTAGTGTTCTTGGCTTGTAGATGAGCTGCTCCCTTTTTCCTATTGTTGTTTCTTGTGTGACAACAGTAGGTTTCTTCTTCAATCAGCTTATTTGGCTTATGCACCAGATGTTATTTTCTTCTCACTGCTGGTTCTTGTGTGGCAGCAACAAGATTTCCTATTGTTGGTTCTTGTGTGACAACATCATTTTATGCTTGGGTGCTAGGAGATGTCGGAGTGGGCTTAACTAGGGTAGTAAAGATGAGGTAATTTTTAAATGGAAGGGTGAAGGTTTGGGTTGAGAAAAGATGGTAGAGGATGGAAATGAATGATGACAAGTAATGTAAGGGTAATGGTGTGTTCACGGTAGGTAATGGTGTAGTCATGGTAGGTAATGGTGCGCCCCTTCCCCCAAACTGAAATCTTCTACTACCCTTAGAAATATAGGAGGAAGTAGTGATAACGGCTCAAGCGATTTTCCAAATACAAATCTATAAGATTCAATGAACTTGACTAACAATAAAGAAAAGAAGCATACCTGTACCTACCTATGAATATCGTGAAATGTGCAGTAGCATCCTAAGAAGCATGAGATCTGATGTGGTCCACAATGGTGTAGAAACTGACAAGAAAGAGCAATGCGGAATCCGGAGCTTGGATTTGGAGATGAAAAATGATCTTCTGATGTAGTAGCAAATCTTGGAACTTTATTTAAAGAGCATGATGGAATACTTTATTTCTCACTTATTTGCAAACCTTATCCACTAGCAAGCTAGTTTTCAGACAAGATCTATCTGACTGTGCCCAGAGGGTTTTCACAATCAGAAACTTTTTATTCCCAAGGGATGCCCACCAGCAAGTTGGTTTTCAAGCATTCCAAGGCCTGATGGCGCCTGAAACAGGTTTTCACCATCAAATTTTATTTGGAAAGAGGGTAGGGAGGTGAGGGAGCTTGACATTGTAAGTGAGCCAAGCTGCTTTATTGTGTGGGTTAGGGATGGATGGAGCATAAAGTCATGGGAGAAATGGAATGGTGGGGGATGAAGTCAATCTGATGATAGTGGTGATATAGATTATGTTCATGACAAAAGCTTATCAACCACATAAGGAAATGAAAGATTAACTTCAGCAGGCATGCATATCAAAATGGGAAAATGAAATGCATAAGCATACCATGGTGCTAGTGAATGAGCATGATGAATGTTAGGTCTTCTGAATGGATTCTTTACTGAAATCATTGTTAAATTTTTAGAATTTACTTCAATCTGATCTAGGATCTTAACTGAGAGAACAACATGTACAACATATCTACAGCATATCAATCATGGAGACAATAATGCAAGCACACAAGAGACACAAAGATTTACTTGGGGAAAACCATAAAGGTGAAAAACCCCAATAACTTCCTCAGAGATAGATAGAGCAATGATACAACCAACCAAGAGAGATAGCCATAACCTAGCAGCAGATCCTCCTCCTCCATAAGTGCGCCACTCCTCCTTGAGTGCATGTGTGAGAAGTGAGTAAGTAAATAGAGTGCCTCCCGCACTCTATTTATACTTGACTTGACTTGCCTTTTTACCTAACTCATGTAGGCTCGAACTTAACCACATAACATAATGCTGAGTGGGATGACCCCCAATAGGGTGGTCTAATAACCCTTTGACCCACATGGCCGACCCCCAATAGGGTGGTCTAATAACCCTTCGACCCACATGACTTATACAGGACCGACCCCAACAAGGTGGTCTAATAACCCATCAAGTATAAGTTACGACACTTACAATATAAATGACGACACTTCCGTATAGAGGAATAATACCATCTCTATAGGAGTACATACATCATACATATATGAAATACATTCCGAAGTTACATATACATCAACACTCCCTCTTAACTAGGAAGGTATTTCTCGGCATAGGTCTTCTAGCACAAGTCATCTTCTCTAGATCATCGTCACTGGATAATCGTCATCGAGTCATCATCATCGTCACTGCTGCTACTATCTCAATCAATCTCTGAATCTACTCGTCATAGGAAGTTCTACAGAGCCAGTCCTTTTTCATACTGGATGTAGGCCCACCACCTGCAGGTCTTCATCATCACTGGCCATACTGTGGAATCCTCAGGACTTATTACGTGCGTCACAAAACCTCGAAAGAGCATCCCAGGATGTTACGGGTACACAACTCCAACCTGTAGGATCTCCCAGGGCGCTATTACATGTGACCCCACCACAAAACCTCGAAAGAGCATCTCAGGATGTTACGGGTACACAACTCCGACCTGAAATCTCCCAGGGCACAAATTACATGTGGTCCACCACAAAACCTCGCAAGAGCATCTCAGGATGTTACGGGTACACAACTCCGACCTGAAATCTCCCAGGGCGCTATTACATGTGGTCATGGAAAAACCTCGAAAGAGCATCTCAGGATGTTACGGGTACACAACTCCGACCTGAAATCTCCCAGGGCCCAAATTACATGCCATAGGACAAAACCTCGCAAGAGCATCTCAGGATGTTACAGGTACACAACTCCGACCTGAGATCTCCCAGGGCGCTATTACATGTCCTCCCAGAGAAATGTCTCGAAAGAGCATCCCAGGTTGTTACGGGTACACAACTCCGACCTATAGGATCTCCCAGACATGCTCATCTGCACAACCTGATCCACGGCCACAGAGTATCAACCTGATACTCACCATACATCATCCTGATGTACTCATGATCGTCCTGATCATCATCACTGCAACGTCCTGCTGCATGTCATCTGGAGCAACATCCTGAAGCTCATCATCCATGATCATCCTGATCATCAGTGCAACATCCTGTTGCATGATCCACCTGACCATCAATGCATCCACCTGATGCATACCAAGTATCTACCTGATACATATCATCATACATGATCCACCTGATCATCAATGCATCCACCTGATGCATACCAAGTATCTACCTGATACATGATACATATCACCATACATGATCCACCTGATCATACAATGTATCCACCTGATACATATACAGATACATGGTCCAAGCATCCAACATGATGCATATACAAAATAAATACACATGATCCAACTGATCATATCTAGCATCAACATGATGCATACATACATAAATGATCCAGCTGATCATATCCAGCATCCAACATGATGCGTATATACATACATAAAAATGATCCACCTGATCATATCCAAGCAGAAACCAGAACATCATCCTGATGCTCATCATCCAGCGCTTACATCCACATCCATGTGAAGGATCCTCCTTCCAACATGCTTGGAATGGCTTCAGCAAATGTGTCCATCACTTCTTCCTCGAAGTGTCCTCGATCTGAAGAACGCCAAGCCTCTCTCTGAAGTACTCGAACTTCACTCTGGCTAGTGGATTCGTTAGCACATCTGCAATCTGCTCGTCCGTATCAACATATAGGAGCTTCACAGCTCCTCTCTGCACCATATCCCTGATATAGTGATATTTGATCTCTATGTGTTTCGACCTGTCATGAAACACTGGGTTCTCGGACAGCTTCACACAACTCTGGTTATCACAGAAGATACTAGTAGCATCCAACGGGAGATCAAATAACTCAGACAGTAGCTTCCATAGCCATACTGCCTCACAACTAGCTGAACATGCTGTAACATACTCAGCCTCAGCTGTACTTAGTGCTACGCAGGACTGCTTCCTGCTAAACCAAAAGATCACACCTGATCCCATACTGAAGCAACACCCAGATGTGCTCTTCCTATCTGCAGCACTGCCAGCCCAATCTGAATCAACATAACCCTGCAGGTTAAACTTTTGATTCGCTTCATACTTAAGCCCATAATCCACTGTACCCTTCAGGTACCTCAGAACATGCTTTACAGCAACCAGGTGAACACTCCTCGGATCCGTCAAGAACTAGCCCAATGTGTTCACAGCAAAGAAAATGTCTGGTCTCGTGTTTGTCAGGTACATCAAGGACCCAATCATCTGACGATACATAGTGATATCAACCGGCTCAGATGAAGCATCACATAGAAGCTTTAGATTTGATGCCATAGATGTGGCCATGGCCTTGCAATCCATCATCCCGAACCTCTTCGGGATCTCTACTGCATACTTCCCTTGTCCAAGGAAGATTCCATCTGCACTCTGCCACACCTCCATGCCAAAAACAAATAGTGCATCATCCCCAAGTTCTTCATCTCGAACTCGGTAGTAAGCTTCCGCGTGTCGGCAATCAATCTATTTTCACCTGTAACAAACAGGTTATCTGCATACAAAAGTAGTATCACTAGATTTCCTTCCTCAACCTTGTAGTAAGGGTTGGAATCCGCTTTACTCTTAGTAAAGCCCAAACTGGATAGAAAGCTGTCTATCCTACCATACCAAGTTCTGCACACATAAATGACTACACCATGCTGTCTTGAAATCCATCTGGTGCATCTTCTATTTCATCTCAATGCTGCCATCTGCAACATGCTTGATCTGATAGTTCCATTTGGAAGTCATAACAAACTTCCCTTCACATCTTGGGACTGCAACCCAAACATCATTCTTCATGATCGACGGATCATTCCATTTCTTCATCCCAGATCCTGGGAACTTCAATATCTTCAATAGATATCTTTATTGCTGAACAAATGTTGTAGTTCTTCTTTTGTAGGATATGGCATACGATCTTTCCTACACAACAAGTTAAATTGCATGATTAGAAAACATCTCATAGTTTTCAGAACAAATTCTTACACATAAAGAAATATGTCATACAGTCATGCAATTATCTTAGCCAATGCTTCAATACAACATTTATCCATATCCCATAACTTTCTAGATGCCTTCCAATCTCTACCAGAACATTGTTAAGAGTGTGCACAACTCCCAACATGTCAGCAAAGAGGTTTCATTCTAGATAAGTAGAAATGGAATGTTGTATAGTGCCATAGGCCACTTACCCATGTATATTAGTAGTATACTATTCATCAATGCAACTATTCTAATATGCATAATACACAACCTAATTCTAGGAACATCAGTATATACATTATTGAACAGTATTATTTAAACAAACAAATATGCAAGAAATGATGATTAAAATACTTATCTTTCTTTGTTCGTTGGGTGGACTCCCTATGAGTCTTTGCTTCCTTGCAGGAGCTGTTGGAGTCCTAATCTGAAGTAGCTTCTTCTACACTTTTCTGTTGTGGAATGTAGAAAGATGGTCAACTTCCTCTGAATATCTGCATCCTTGCAGAAACTACTGAAGTGTGCTCTTTTTCTTTCTTGCAGGAACAACTGGAGTGTGCTCCTTTGCTTTCTTGCAGGAACAACTGGAGTGTGCTCCTTTGCTTTCTTGCAGGAGCAACTGGAGTGTGCTCCCTCTTGATCTTTGCTTCCTGAATTACCTGTTCTTGAATTCATATTCATCCTTGGTCCCTATGCATGCTTATTAGTATCATGATTGTGTTATCCTTGTGATTTCATATAAAATCATACATTCATTAGTATACTATTAAAACACAATAATTTCAAGCATGTATAGTCATGATCATTTCAAATAGAATAATAAGCATTAGCATTCAAGGTTTATGTGGGATTCTTATGGTTAGTCAAATCATAAGAAGCATAACATGTCTAAACCTGTAATTACTCAAACCTATGACTCTTCAGGTTAGTTGAATCATCAATCAAGATAAGAGATATAATATGCATAAAACCTGTGATTATTCAAACCTATACCTTCATGATTCTTCTGGTTAGTCATATCATCAACAGTATAAGATCCTAAACCAAGGTAGGATTCTAGCTTGATATAGGAAAAACATACCTGGATTAGCATGCTAGCTAGTTTATGTCTAACATACCTGCATAATGTCTTCTGGTTCTCTTCAGTGACTTGTTCTAGTAACCTGCATGTCTCATATGTTAACCATTACAAAACCAAGTTATACATACCTCATAAATGGATCTTCTATGGGATCCATGACAATGGATGAATCTTTGTCCTCATGTTATCATGACCATATCTTCTTGGACCAGAACATGATTTGTCTTTCTTGGTGTACCTTTCATGTTAGTAGACAACATAAACCTCATACAACACCATAATGCATTAGTACAATCATAATTGTCAATACCCTAATCAATGAATATTTTCTATCGTGCATTCATAGTTTTATTAAGGTGATACAGCAAACCTAAAATCAAGATTGTACTAACCGTAATAACATGAAGACAAACATACCATAAACTTAATCATGGACAAATATCGAAACATACCTCGATGAGTCATACCTGTCGAGATCGCTTGTAATCTTCTTATGTAAGGCCTTAGCCTCATCTCCCTCTGAAACAGGAACTTCCTCACTTATGTAGGTGACCAATCCATCTTCTTCTAGGATTAACACAATCCACTTGAATTGTAAGAACTGGACCTGGAGCTGGATATGGGTTTGTCAGAGAAACCCCAAAAATTCAAACTTTGAATTTCAAACTTCTGAAAGGATAGAAATATGCGCCTTGATGAGCTGATCAAACTGGTATATTCAGAATTTGAAAACTGCAAAGTTTTTCTCCTCAATTTTGCCTTTGAAACTTTCGGATTCACTGGACATGACCCTGAACTGGGGTTTGATGAAGCCCACTCTTATACCCAATAAAAAGGTTTGATCCAAAGCTCTAAGCTTCTATTTTTCTGAGGAGCTTCCAGCCGTGGTCACAGATTTCAAAAATTCCCATTTTTATAGAAGCCCTAATTTTTCACTTTTCTGATCAAAGTCCCGAACTAGGGTCTGATCAAACCCGGCCTTCTTCCCAACCAAAAATTCTGATCTTGGTCTCTAAATTTTTATTTTGATGAGTAGCATTCATCCGTGGTCTCCGATTACAAAAATTCCAACTTTCTTCAAAGCCCTAAATTCCGGAAGCCATGAATGAAGGTACTCAAAAATAATTCTGTTTTGACAGAAATATGTACCTGATTTTTTCTGGTGTAACTCCGAAATTTTTGATCCACAGGGTCTGAAAAAAATTTCTTGAGATAGCCTGACCTGTTACCTTTCCATCCTGACAGGTCTGACCTCAATTGGATTCTCTGAGAGAGAGTTATGGCAAATGTCGCAACGTGACCTGTTTTAGGATAATACAGGAGTGCGAACTTGTACGGCATGCCACATGTCATTGTTTGAACTTCGGCCTCTGAAAAAGTTTTTTGAGATAGCTAGTCCTGTTATCTTTTCATCCTGATAGGTATTAACTCAATTGGACTCTCTGAGAGAGAGTTATTCCAAGTGTCGCAACGTGACCTGTTTATGGGATAATACAGGAGAGTGAACTTGTACGGTGTGCCACGTGTCACTGGTTCACCTTCGACCTCTGAAAAAGTTTTCTGAGATAGTACAGTCTGTGTACTACCTGTCACTTTTTACGAAATTTCATTTGGAGCTTCCTATCCCAAGTTATGACCTTTTTTCCAAGGTCACCTGATTTTGACTCAGATCTGGAAGAGGCAGAAACCCTATATTGCACAGATCATAAATCACAAATTACAACGAATTAGAGGTTTTCCTTTGGACACAAGGTACCTGGAGATTTAATCTTCGTCCTGTAACAATTTCAGATCCAAAAACTTCGCCAAAACGGATTTATAGCAAAAGTTCTACGATGACTAGTTTTTGCTATATCAAGCCCTAGCATCGTAAGTGCAACAAGTGTCATACATGCCATATCATGCCTTCTTTCAGGCTAGCTCTGATACCAAGTTAAATTTTCAAAATTTACTTCAATCTGATCTAGGATCTTAACTGAGAGAACAACATGTACAGCATATCAATCATGGAGACAATAATGCAAGCACACAAGAGACACAAAGATTTACTTGGGGAAAACCATAAAGGTGAAAAACCCCAATAACTTCCTCAGAGATAGATAGAGCAATGATACAACCAACCAAGAGAGATAGCCATAACCTAGCAGCAGATCCTCCTCCTCCATAAGTGCGCCACTCCTCCTTGAGTGCATGTGTGAGAAGTGAGTAAGTAAATAGAGTGCCTCCCGCACTCTATTTATACTTGACTTGACTTGCCTTTTTACCTAACTCATGTAGGCTCGAACTTAACCACATAACATAATGCTGAGTGGGACGACCCCCAATAGGGTGGTCTAATAACCCTTTGACCCACATGGACAACCCCCAATAGGGTGGTCTAATAACCCTTCGACCCACATGACTTATACAAGGCCGACCCCAACAAGGTGGTCTAATAACCCATCAAGTATAAGTTACGACACTTACAATATAAATGACGACACTTCCGTATAGAGGAATAATACCATCTCTATAGGAGTACATACATCATACATATATGAAATACAGTACGAAGTTACATATACATCAACAATCATGGATGTGGCAATGGGAATGTGAGAATGGCACTTGACCTCTAGAACATTGGTCTTCAGCTTCTTCATATCAATTCTTCATATGCCTTTTTCTGGATCCATCTGCCATCTTTGATAAAAAGTCTTTTGGTTGTTGTCTCTCGGTGAGATACTATTGGATCAGGCTTCTAGGAACTTGAACTTCAAAAGTAGCACATATCATGCTAATGAATCTTCATTTTTTGATTTATGGAGATAATTCCCATCAACATTAAATTTAGTCTTCACAAATCACTTCATACATAGATTAGCTTTCTTTAATCTTCCAAGGACCTGCAATAAAATGTGAGCTCATGGAAGAAGAGAGGTGATCAGTCTCTCTTAATCTCAAACATATGCAAGATAAATATAACAAATTCTTATAAAACAAATCCAAGGAAGATAAAACAAACAAAAATTCATTTTTTACCTGTTGGAGAGCGGTGGCCACCTTAGACAACCCAACAGTATTTTGTTAATAACTTCTTCATTTCACAACCGATTTGAGTGATTCCAAGGCCAAATGAAAGTGGATTTATAGGGATAAATCCAGTAGAAACAGGTTTTGAAAATGCATTAATATGGTACTCCAAATCTACTAAAGAACATCATGTAAGACAGACAGGTTGCAATTTCTAGCCTAGACCAACAATCAGTGATTTGAGCATAACGTTTTTTTTTGTTGACGCATTGACTCGATTCCACTTAGAGGTTAAAGTAGATTCCCATATGTATCTCTGATAGAAGCAGGTTTTTAATTCAATAAGAATTGATGGGTTGAATATTCCAAAGAACAGCCGATGAGACAGAGTTCCGGGAATGCTGATTTATGACAGGCAGTTAGTATTTTGGGCATAACTTCCTCGTATGATATCGGATTTGAATGATTCAAATTGCGTTGTAAACTACATTCATAAGCAAATATTTCTTAGAAACAGGTTTAAAAAATTCATTCATTTAGGCACCTAAACATTGACTGTCCCAACCGTGTTCTTGAGCTGTCTACCCTACACCCAGTCAGTATTATGACCATAACTTTTTCGTTTGACATCTAAATTGAAAATTTTAAATTGCGTTAGAAACTATATTCCAAGGGCTAATTTGGATAGAAACAGGTTTTAAAAATGTGTCCATATGGTCTCTCAAAATAGGACTGTCCTAACTGCATTTTCAGTAAGCCCAACATGCCAAAATGCCGACATAGCCATTTTTTTCACTAAAATGACGATTTAGATGGAAGTGAATGTTTTTATGGATATAATTTCAATGTAATACATCAAATAACAAATAAAATCAACAATCCAAACCCTGAGTTGAACTATCCATATGTTTTTTGAAGGTTCCGCAGTTGAGCTACGAATCCTCAAAAATTGAAACTTTTGAAAGATATGAATAAATGATTATAGTCAAATTTCAAAAATTGTATTTTAGTGCTAAATGATGTATTTTTACGAATTGAATAACATATTACATACCCCTTTTTGAAATTTTTGAGTCTTGTGTACTCTTTCTTCAATGGCTTCCCCTCGAATCCTCTTGAATCCTTCAATAAAATCTTCATTCGCCAAGCCTCATTCCTCTTTCCAAGCTTTCTGCAAAAGACAAATTAGTAATATGTGTGGCTCATACTGCACCACATAATCATCATCTTGAATCTTTGATTTTTTCATGAAAATAGAAGGCATAAACAAATATAAAATTATTAACATGGTTCAGATTTGCAGAGACTTGCGGCAAGCTATTACACTATAATAATGCTACAGTGAGGTCTTCTTTGCATCTTACTTGTCTCCATGCCTCCATCCTTCAAACAAAAACATATGCATGTATAATGAAAAAAACAAATAGCTCACTACCAAAAGAAAATTTACTCAAGCAAAAAAAAGACAGTGGTTGTGGTAACTCCCTGGCAATGGCGCCAAAATGACGGACTTTTTAATTGCCTTCTAATTACTAAGAAAACAACTAAGAAGTGTACATTAATTGTCAACCTGGGGTTCGTTGAGAACTTGCGAGTTACCGTGCACTATATGTGCAAACTAGAATCTCCTCTTACAATGGTTTATCTACTTGAAGTTGTAGTTCAATAACCTTACTTACAAATAATGGTATGAGCAGTTACATTGTCTTGACAAGAAACTACCAACTAAACAACTACCAAACTAAGTTGCATGGAAAGTAAATCACACGACATGAAAGTAAATGCTAAAATTAAATTCACGCTTAAAAGTAAATTCTAAAACTACATTCACAATTTGCAGAAAAGTAAATCCTAGAACTATGTCACACTTTGCGGGAAAAGTAAATTCTAATACTATGTTCACACTGTGCAAGAAAATAAATTCTAAATCTAAGTTCACAACACACTTGACAGAAAGGTAAATTGCAGAAATAAAATCTAAAAGCTATCATTTCCAAATACAAGTTATTGTTTATGATCCAATGGAGTAAATAATATTATTGCATTAAGCTCAATGATTGTAAAATAAACATTTAAATATCTATCCATGCATTGAAATCAAATTGCATAAATAAAATTCACGCTTCATAAGAAATCACAACTAAGCAAGGAAGTACAACTACATTAACATAAAATAAATGAAATCATATTGCAAAAGAAATTATAAAACTAAGATCTAATTGAATCAAAATGAGAGTATAGCTTTATTCCATCATCAATTGGACTATTGCTCTAAGAGTCCTCCCATAGAATGGAGAAAGAGCTCTTATTTATACATGATTTCTCCATAACAAATAATAAATGAGGATCCAAAATATCCTCAACAAATTCCTAAAAGTTTGGATCTTAAAACTAATACAAGATCCTTACTAACTACATGCTATTTAGAATACCTTTGAATTCAAATTCGAATTTAGGGATAGGGGCTATAATAAAATAGTCAAAACTCATCTCAAATGTTTCTTAACAACTTTTGACTTCTTAGGTCCATCATATATTTGATAGAGATCTTCAAATCTTTGTAAATAAGCCAAATATGCACTCATATCCACCTCCATTTACCAACTTTAATTTAACATCACGATTTGAGACATATAAGAATAATAGAAATAATGGATTTATAAAAATCCATTACTCCTAATGAATATCTTTCTCCAAAGTTGGTGGTTGAAGGTGAAATTTGAATCATTGACTTTCTATAATGCTGCAGATAGAGTTTCTGTAATGATGCAGATAGTTTTTTTAATGTTGCAGATATAGTTTCTGTAATGCTGCAAATAGAGTTTCTGTAATGCTATAGATAGAGTTTCCATAATGTTGCAGATAGAGTTTCCGTAATGCTACAGATAGAGTTTCCATAATGCTGCAAATACCTGTGGAGTTTCCATAATGCTGCAACAAATGTTCTGCACTGCTACAGAACTCCCTCAAATATGTTGTAGCTGCTTCCAACAATGGATTCAATATTCAAAGCAAATACATAGTACACTAATTCCCTCAATGTTAGTAAAAAATCAAATGAAATACTAAGACATGTAATGGAAAAATTACTTGAGCATAAAAACCGGATATGAGGGTAAGAAAGGATTAATGCATGAATATGGATAGGCAAAAAGAATTATAAATAGGGTGAAATGGTGGTAAAAATATGCTAAATCCAAGGCCCGTCATATAGTCTGGTACCCTAATAAATGAGAACATCATTTTCACCAATCTGATATCCTGAACACTTTTCATCTACATTTCCCTGCTGTAACATCTCCTTGATTTGAAGGTAAGCTTCGTCACTGGTTTAAGATTCAAGAACCCTTGTCTTCAAATATGATTTACATATACTTACTGTTGCAACATGAAATCTCCTGCTAAGTCCATATGCAACCTTATTCTCCTTGCCTTTGACATGTTTAATTTCCAAATCAAATTCACAGAGGAGTTCCATCCACCTATTTTTCCTAGCATTCAGATTTGGCTGGTCAAATAGATATTTAAGCTCATATGATCTGTTTTGAGCTCAAATATTCTTCCCAAGAGATAATGTCTCCATCTCTTGATATCATGAACTATGGTTGCTATCTATAAATCATGTGTGGCATAATTCTTCTCATGCTCTTTTAACTTTCTTGACTCATAAAAAATTGCAAATACTTCTTGCATGAGCACTCCACCTAGCCCTTCAATGCAAGCATCTATGCACACTACAAAATATTTCTTTAGATCTGCAATCTTCAAAACAGGAGCACTGGTAAGCAACCTCTTTAACTACTGAAATATTTTCTCACATCTTTCAGACCATACAAACTTGATATTCTTCCTCTACAATGAAGTGATTGGGTGAGCTATCTTGGAATATCCTTCAATGAACCTTTTGTAGTAGCCTACAAGACCCATACAAAGTCTAACATCTGTAACATTCTTTGGAGTAGGTCAATCCATTATGGATTCTATCTTTTATGGATCCACTGCAATTCTTTCTTCTGAGATGACATGACCCAAATACTATACCTTCTGCTTATAGAAATCACACTTACTCATCTTTGCATACAGTTGGTGTTCTCTAAGGACTTGCAACACCATTCTTAGATGTTCATTATGCTCTTCTTAATTCCTTGAATAAACAAGAATGTCATCCAAGAACACAATTACAAACGTATCCAAATACTTGATGAAGACAATATTCATGAGACACATGAATGTGGCAGGTGCATTGGTAAAACCAAATGGCACCATTGTGAATTCATAATTTGGCCATATCTTGTCCTGAAAGCTGTATTGTGAATTTCTTCTTCCTTTATCCTCACTTGATGGTATCCATACCTTAATTCAATCTTTTAAAACACTCTAGCTTCTTTCATTTAACAGATCATCAATTCTGGGCAATGGATACTTGTTCTTGATTGTCACTTTATTGAGCTACTTGTAATCAATACACAGCCTCAAAGTCCCATCCTTTTTCTTGACAAATAAAACTGGTGCTCCCCAAGGAGATACACCAGGTCTGATATACTCCTTGTCCATTAATTCTTGTAGTTGCATCTTCAACTCTACCAATTATGGTGTGCTCATTCTGTAAGCATCTTTGGAAATTGGTGCTGCCCCTGGGACAAGATTGATGGAAAAATCAATATCTCACTTGGGTGATAGCCCTGACACTTCATCTGGAAAAACATCTTGGAACTCTTGCAATAGCCGAAAGTCTTATATCCTTGGTCCCTTATTTTCTGGTGGATCTGATATATGCATGACATATAATTGGAAACCCTTCTTATAAAACTTTCTCAGCTGCATGTCTGAAATCTTCCTTACTGAAAATTGATTGGGAATTCCTCTTACCAACCTTGGCCTTCCCTATTCATCAATGCATTCCAGTACTTTCTCATAGCAGTCTAACTTGGATCTATGTCTTTGAAACCAGTCCATACCTATCAGGGAATCATAAGATCGTAATGGTAGGAAATTTAAATTTGCTTGTGTGAGGAGTCAATTCAATTCTATGGGGCACTCCATCACTACTTCATTTACCTTTCTCTTGGTACCTGTGGCTAATTGAACTAGCCAAGACTTACTATGATTTACTTTACTAATATAACAACCTTCAACCACCTTAGGAGACACATAACTTTGATTAGATCCTGGATCAATAAAAATAGCAATAGATTTCCTAGCAATCTTACCTTCAACCTCCACCACTGCTGATTGATGGTCTTCCTGATGATCATCCAATGATGCATAAATTCGAGGTGCTTCCCTTGCCATATCTTCCACTATAGTTTCTTTTTCTAAGATGTTCAAGCTTCAAGGATTATTCCTCCGATCTGGACAATCTCTAAGCATGTGGTTTCCTGCACATCCCCAACAATGAAGTGGCCCTTTTGGTGCTCTTTCTGCTGCCACTTTTGGTTTGAATCCTCTTTGTGCTTGCTAGCCATGTGGAAAATTTCTAGGCTGATTTATGAATGGTGGCTTGAATCCACTTTTATTTTTTTCAAACCTCCCTCTGGGATTTCCTTTCCAGGATGGTTGAACTTCTGATTTACCTTTATTCTTCTCATAGCAATGTATTTCCATCCTAATGGCTTCATCCAAACTTGGTGGATTGACAAAATCAATCCTATATCTGAAATTCTGAGGTAGAATACCAAGGAAACATTGGATCTTTAATCTTTCATCCTTGATGTAATATACATACGTCAACAACTCCAAAAACTTATGGACATGCTCATCCATGGAATTCTGTCCCAATCTGATTTCATTGAACTCTTTGCTCTTGTTGTCATAATACCTAGCTAATAGGTATTTTTCCTTGAAGTACCTTTTAAACCGCTCCAAGCTAATCCTTCTTTCACTGGTTCTTTTCACTTAAATGAGGTGCTCCCACCATATTGAAGCTCTGCCACTTAGGTTGTAGATGGAAACTTTGGCCTTTTCATTTTCTGAATAATCATGCATTCTAGAATACTTTTTCATTCCAAGAATCCATGCCTCTTCCTCTTGACTTGTCTTGCTTTCTCCATCAAATGTGGGAGGGCTTTCCTTCCTAAATTCTCCCCATGGGATCCCTCTGAATTTATTTCTTCTCTCCATTCTGCTGGAAGTATTCCTTGGACTTATTTGAGAATCTCTGGATTCATATGACCTACTGGAAAGAGATATTGGAGAGGGTTTTCTATGCTTTTCACTCACATAAATCCTTCTAGGGCTTGGAGTAATTTTCCCAGAATGACCTCTAGAGTGACTACCTACATCTATTCCTTCTCTTCCCACATTGCTTGGGTTAGACCCAAGATTTATCCTCTAATGCATATCAATGAGGCTCTGCAAGATGGTAGCATTGAGATGGTGCTGCTCTCCCGAGCTTCATCAATCTCTCATTGAGCTCACCATGGTTTCAACCAAGTTTGGTGGAGTTATTTTCTCCCTTATCCCATTGGATTCTGTATCAGTATGTGCTTCTTTCACATTTTATCCTAGCATGTCTTCCTCCTGCTCATAAGGATCCTAGGCATCGTTAGTGGTCACCATTTCCTTGCTTTCCTGTACGTTGCCCCTGCTGTACAATTCAACTACTAAGCACTGCAACCACTGTGCATTACAGAGACATTTATTAGACATAAGAACGCATATAATACACAAGCATCCATACAAATATGGAAATTACTCATTCAGGCACAACAACAATACAATTAATTATCAAAACCGCACCCTTGGAGCAGGGTAATTTTTAAGGGCGAAATTTCGCCATTTGGCTATTTTTCGGGTTTTTTTTCAAAAAATAAATTCGCTATTTGGTCATTTTTAGTCTCTAATATCGCCTATATTTACATAAAATATGTTTTTTTATCATAATATTCACCAAAATTTACACAAAATATGTTTTTTTATCATAATATTCGCCAAAATTTACACATTTCAGTAGTAAATTGTATGTTTCATATTTAATATTCGCCTATGTATCTATATACCAGTTTTTTTCAATCCAAAATAATCGCCTAGGATACTATACTTAAGTATAATATTAGAGACCTTAAAAATACCCTTCCTTGGAGCGATTCCTCTTGTAAATTTGTTCACGGTTAGGCCGAAATAAGCCCAGTGCTGCAACTTGAGCTCTTATACCACTCTGTCACATCCTTGGTAGTGTTGTTGGCCTTCAAAGGTGATGGGAGACCCACCGATACATTTTTTTTTTCAACAATTAACTTTGTTTTCACACACAACTGCAATCGCCTCCAATCCGCAATCCACAATCACCCTGCCACAATCTGCAGTCGGAATTCAGAAATTGGATTGCCAAAATCCACTTCTCCGATGAAATCGTGCTCCCGAATTTCACAATCCTGAGGAAGTTGGAAGCCATAATTCAACTCATGACCTCGAAATTACTCGTCCGACTTCCGCAATTCTACAATCTGCATGTGGAACTCGGAAGTCAGAATCCTCCAATCGTCGTCCCAAAGAATTTACTTTTCCACAATTCCGCAATCCTCAACCCATGTTGCGTATGTGGGAAATTGGAAACCTCAAATCACCACCTGAGATATTTTACTCCTCCGTAATTTCACAATCTGCAACCCACGTTGTGGATGTCAGAAATCGAAAACCTCATTTCGTAGCCCAGGGAAAAACCACCTTTTGACTTCCATAATCCGCAATCTACCTTGCGGATGTGGAAAGTCAAAAATCCAACGCGCCAATCCCCGTGGAAATCACCCTTCCTAATTTTGCAATCCGCAATATGCCTTGCAGATGTGGAAACTCAGAAGGATAACCATGCATTTGAAAGGTCGGTCCCGGACCTCCGCAATCTGCAATCCGCATTGCGGATGTAGAAAGGTCAGAACCACAGACCCATACCCTTGCAAAGTTCCCAAGCTTATAAATTCTTCATCCTTGGGCCAAATTGGACAAGTCTGGTACCATTGGAAATCTCTTGGACAGCTCTATCCACTGGTGTAATCCACTACCACATCTGAATACTCTGACTTGGCCAAATTTCCAACTGAAACATAGCTCAAACTCCCTCAAATGCCCCTTTACCCTTCTGCAAGGGACTTTTCCTACCTTCTTCCATGACTTATCCCTTCATATGACCCATAGAGGGGTCATGAAACACAACAGGGGCTATCTAATTCCTTCCCCAAGTCTAAATGAATCCAAGCATTACTTCTCAAGGGTGAATGCAATGCATACTAAACACATACTATGAAACCAAAGCTAGTCAATGCATCCACAACCTGCAAGGTTAGCAGCATAATAAACTCAAGCCAATGATGAAGCATTCAAACATGAAGTCGGCCTCATGCTCAGACTTATACATAGCTCCCTATTGATCAATTTCATGTAATATTCATTCAATAACTTGTGCATAACAAGCATGTTATAACTCAATATTTTCCTGGGTTGTGGCAGGAAAGACCACGAGGTAACTGTTGCAAACCAATCTTTAGTGGACGGAAACTAGCCTTTCCAACCACAAAGAGGGATCTCTCTTTAGTGCTTCCAACAACAGGATATACCTTAAAATAGGCTGCTTTATTGGTAAAGTGGTGGCTAGACCTTCAAACAATGAATTAAAAGGGGTTTTTGGTTGGTTGGGGTTAAGAACAGGAGGACAGTTGGGCATGAAGTCTACTTCGGTGGGTTTACTGTCACCAATGACAGATTCAACCACAATTGCAGAGGCAAGAGGCAAGGTAGATGGCTTTCTTTCAAGTCAAAATAGTCAGTGGGTGGAGGCAAAAAAAGGGGACAAGTTCCATTACAAGGTTAGAGATGGATTTGCAAATGAATTCCAACCTGTAACTTCAAGAGGAAAAGGGTGGAATACTTAGTCATATGCATCTAGAGCATGTGGGCATGAATTCTAGACCATGTAGTCTTGATCTTTAGGTACTGAAGAAGTAAACAATCAACGAAAATACAAATCAAGAGCACATACACGGGAAATAACAGACATCAGAACCCACATCACAAGAATCTCAAGCTCCAAAATCGGGTCTACTCATTGAATTAAGAAGCCAAGTTCACTACAAGTGCAGAGTAGTAATCTCTCTAAATCTAAAACATCCAACCTTTTGGTCCTCTTCAGAACCTACCTTTATAGGCTTAAAAAACATCAAAATCATCTAATTGATTCAAAACAGACTTGGACTAGTAATGATGAGGTCGTTCGAATTGGGTCGCCTAAATCAACAACCTCTAATTATGTTATGCATGGAGGTAGGGAATCACTTGCGTTGTCAGTGCACCATTGGGCCACGGAAGCTACCTACTCGTCCTTCGAAGTAGGCCATTTTGGGTTGATTAGGACAGCTAACTAAAATAGGCCCCTTCGTCGCTCTCAAATGCGCCATTTTTCTATGAAAACATTCATTCCTGCGGTCGCAATTTTCTCTGCAAAACTTCTTTCGATCCATAATTTCCTTTCTGCAACGCGGACTGCGGAATTCAGAATCTCCATTTTGTGCCTTTTGAAAAATGACCTTTCTGCAATCTGAAATCCACAATGGGGAATGCGGGATTTGGAAACTCAATTTTGCGTTCCTGGAAAATTTCCTTTCCGCAATCCGCAATGCGGAATGCAGGATTCAGAAACTCACTTTTTTTGCCCCTTGGAAAATTGCCTTTCCGCAATCCGCAATCTGCAATGCAGAATGCGGGATTCAGAAACTCACTTTTTCGCCCCTTGGTAAATGACATTTCCATAGGGAATTAGAAACCTTGTTTTTATATCCTCGGAAAATTGCTTTTCCGCAATGCGGAATGTGGGACACCGGACCGGTGGGCTTGCGGAAAAGCAGAAAAGTCTCTTGTACCTACTTGCGGAATGAATTCTCAACCGCCGATCTAATACCGCCATTCAATCCTGGCCGTCCAATATTCTTTGGTTGCGGAAGAAGCCCTTATTGCTAGTTTTTTTTGTGGAAGAGCCCTATTGCCTTTTTTTCTCATTTTCTCACTACGGCTCAGTCATTTAGCTTGGATTTGCTTGACACTTTGCTATTTTTGGGTTTCCTGACTCTTTCTTTGGTGAAAAATATTGATTAGTGAGCTTGGGGCTTTGGTGAGGGCTTTCTTTTACCTTCACTGGTGGAAATCATATTAGTTGTTAACAGCGGCTCCAACCAGGGATGATATCCTCCCTGTGAGGTAGCAAGAACATGTAGACTAGTGGCCCTTACTCCCTTCCTCTTTTTCCTTCTTCGTATCACAAAAACTAAAACATGACTAACTGAAAATAAAAAATGGCAATGTACAATGGGGGTGGGTCGACGGACTTGCTTGTTACTTAAAATAATGCTTCAAGAACCGTCCGTTGATGGGTCTCTTGCCAAGTGGTTCATCATCCTCTCCCTGGAGGAAGAAAGCATTATTCCCATGGCAGGCGGTGATTGTATAGGGCCCCTGCCAAAGGTTATCAAATGTTTGGGCCTGGTCTTCTCTTATGGAGTCCCATTTTACTACCAGATCTCCCACCTGGAAATCATCCTTGGTCTTTCTGTTAAACGTATTCTCGATTCCCCTATGAGAGTTCGCAGCTTCAACCTATACTCTGTCTCTAATTTCTTATATTTCCACTAGCTGGTTAGCTCTCCTCAGTTCAGGTTTTGCCTCTTCTTCTTGCTCCTGTAGAAGCCTCATTACGGGCCCTCTGAGGGAATCAGGGAATACCACCTCCGTTCCATATACTAATTTGAAAGGAGAAGTTCCGATGGATTTTTTAGAGGTGATCCTATCATCCCATAGGGCAAAGGTTAGCTTGGTGTGCCAATCCCTATTATTTTCATGCAGCAATTTATTGATTATCCTCACCAGAATTTTGTTGGAGGATTCTGCCAATCCATTTCCTTGGGGATAGTAAGAAGTAGAATGGTCCAATTTGATGTGGAACTTGTCACATAATTTGATCATCTTCTTGGATTTGAAATCCTGTGCATTATCAGTGATTATTTTAATGGAGCACCCAAACCTATGTATGATATTCTCCTCTAGAAACTTGATGATTACTATATCTATGGATTTCTTGGTACATACTGCTTCGATCCATTTCGTGAAATAATCAGTGGCAGTCAATATCCACCTGTGTTGTCCGGAGGAGTTGGGGAAAATTTCGCCAATGAAGTCGAGCCCCCACTGCAGGAAAGGGGCTTCCACAGATATTGGTTTCAAAGGAAAGGACAAGAGCTTCCTCTTTCCTTTAAAAACTTGGCATTCATGGCAGTTGGTTATTTTCTTATAAGCATCCTTTAACATAGTAGGCCAATAGAACCCTGCCCTGAGAATTTTGTTAACAATGGCCTTCCAGTAATGATGTCCTCCACAGACACCTTTGTGAAACTCTTTCATTGTCATTTTGGCCTCATCTTCCACTATGCAATTCAAGAGGACACCTCCTAGGTCTTTCCAATAAACACAACCACCCAGTATGCAAAACTTCGCAACCTTCATCTTGGTGGATCTAGATTTTATTTTTTCCATCTCAGGGGGTGCTTGCAAGTTCTACAAAACATATATAACATCAGAATACCAAGGAGAGGACAAGAATTTGTCTAATACCTGAGGTAGCGGATCTTGGGAAGTTTCCTCCTGCATGTGTGACAACAATTTCATACTCATCGAGTCCCAATTTGACTCAGCCATGAGCCTGGCCAACCTTTTCCCTTTAATAAGATTTGTAGGTTTGATCTCCAGTTCATATTCCAGTAGCATAGCTATCCATTTTTCCCTTCTACGTTCTGGATTAGGTTGTGCAAATATATCTTTCACAGCAGCATTAGGAACATAAGATACAACATGGGAATGTAGAACATTAACTTTGAAATCCTTTAGATTTTTGACCATGGCATAGGCTTGCTTTTCCATGATGTTGTATTTGAGCTCAGCATATCTGAGAGCCCTGCTAAAGAAAGCTATGGGATGCTCATTTCCTTCCTGATTTTTCTATAAAAGCACACCCTCTATGGAGTGCTCAGAGGCGAAAGAAAACATAAGAAATTCCTTGTTGAAGTATGGGTTGATCAGTATAGGTGCTTCAACAATTGCTCATTTTATATCTTCAAATGCTTGCCTAGCCTCGGCAGTCCACCTAACCTGAGTGTCTTTCTTAAGCATGCAGGTGATCGTTCTCATGATCTCTACAAAGTTGGAAATAAATCTCCTTATGAAATTCACTGTGCCTAGAAAAGATTGGATCTCATTTTTACTCCTGAGGAGCTCAATTTCTGTATTGCATCTATTCTGTCTGGGTCAATTTTGATCCCATCTTTAGATATTATGTGGCCCAGCATCTTTCCCTCTTGCATGGGAAAATTTCACTTTCTAGGGTTTAAAGAGATTCCAAATTTTCTGCACTTGGTGCAAATGTTTTAGATGTTTTGCATCAGATTTAGAACATATAGTGATGTCATCCATGTAGACGACCACAAATTCGTCTTTCTCTCCTGCAAAATCTATATCCCTAGCTCTTTGGAAGGTGGATCCTACATTCAACAGACCGAAGGGAATCTTTGCATACATGAAGGTTCCCCAAGGTGTGGTAAAGGTTGTCTTGCTCTGGTCTTCTAGTTGCACCTTAATCTGATTGTACCCTGAAAATACATCTAGCATGGACATTATTACTTCCCCTACAACCTTCTGCAAAATGTGGTCCATTTTGGGCAGGGGGAAATTGTCCTTTAGGGACACCTTGTTGAGATTTCTAAAGTCAATACACAATCTGATTTCACCGTTCTTTTTCCTCACTGGGACTATGTTGGACACCCACTTCGAAAACCTCAAAGAGTATGATTTTGGACTCATACAACCTCTTTACCGCTTTTTCTATCAGCGGGAGCAGCATGGGATTCATCCTTCTCAGCTTCTGCCTGAATGGATTCTCCCCTGTCTTGACTGGTATGGTATGTTGGATGACAGTTGTGTCATATTCTTTCATATCTTCATAGCACCATGCAAACACATCAAAAAAATTTCTCATTAAATCCACACAATCCTTTTTGATACCTGGGGCCAAAGACTTTGATAATTTGACAATTTTGGGTTCTTCATCACTCCCAATGTTATAGTCTTCTATTTATTTTGGGTTTGGAGAAACCTTGTGATCCTTGGCCACATCATTTTCATCGAACAGTCTTTCCAGTGGGACCAAACCTTTGGGTATGTAGTTTCTTACTAGCTGCAAAATCTCTTTGCCTCCCAAAGTGGTTTGGAGCTTTGGTGGATCAGGCTCCCACTCCTCAACTTCACAATCTTCTTGATCAATCTGGATATTGGAAAATTATCCAGTCATCTCCATAAATTTCCCGATCTACTGGTCATCTTCAAATATTTTTCAATGCTTTTATTGTCCTGGATAGAGGGTCTATGCCTTATATTAATCATGTGAGTCCTAGTAGGATAGACAGGGAGTTGAAACCTGCTGGCGGAGTTGGCTAGGATGTCTGCTATTTCATTTTTCTCCCTAGGAATGAAAGAAATATGATGTTCTGTGAATAAATTTCCAAACAAATCCCATACAAAATTTCTATAAGCACTCAACATGGGGTGTTTCACCTCATAGTTTCCATTCACTTGTTGAATTATCAGCTCTACATCTCCATAGACCTTGATCTTCTTAGCTTTCAGGCCTTTGAGTACATTCAAGCTTAATAGCAGAGCTTCATATTTTTCCACATTATTTGAATAGTCAAAAATTATTTTGAAAGTATGAAATGGTGCATACATTTCCTTCATTTGGAGGGATGACCCATATTCCTGCTCCAGCTCCTTCTTTATTTACACCTCCATCGAATCGTGTGACCAATTGTAGCTAGGGTTTTACCCCTAGCTTGTGCCAATGAGCACCTACTAAGGAGAATGGACTCCTTAGTAGCAGTTCAATAATGATTAAATGATTAAGCTAAACAACAATTAACAAACTACTTTAAGCATTGCATGAGACATAAATGAAAGATGTAAAAAATGGTTTTATATTAATCTTACCTTGAGTGTCAAGGTTGATGAAGCCCTTTGCAGTGTCCAAGAGGATGCTCCAAGCTTCAGAATGCTCCTTTCTCTTTCTCCAATGTTGGGGATGGGCCAAAGGTGGCTCTCAAGGTGAAAATAGTTCAAAGGTGAACTAGGGTTTCGAGAGAGATTTTGGCAGAGTAAGGGTGCTTGTGATTGTGGATATGGAATAAGGGATCTCCATCACCTATTTATAGTTTTTTGGTGGTGGAGTGCTGACCCATGGTTTTAGGAAACACATAGTTTTGGGCAGCTGTATAGGGTTTTTTCCTCCTTTTCCTCATTATTTTATATTTTTTATTCCTTTTTAGGGGATTTTTGCTATTTTTGGAGGAAAAGGGGGTTTTTAAGCCTTTTTTAGGCTATTTTGATGGTTTTGTGGCCTTTGGGAGGCATTTTAGGCCTTTTGGAGGCTTTTTAATGGGATTTTTTGGGATTTTAAGGGAAAAATGGTAGGAAAATGGACAAATGAGCCATATAATGTGGTAATGAGGTAGTGAACACTTTTTGGGTGTTAACAGATTGCCCCCTGATGTGCGAGGTCAGGAGCTAATCATATGGCCGATGGACATCATAAGTCATGAATGGTTTTCCTGGGATGTGGAGAGAAGAGAAGAAACAAACTGGAGCCCGGAACAACGATCCCGAACAACTGCAGGAACTAAAAGTACATAACCTCAATAATGGATGAGGAATCATCTGATCATATGGACGAGGCGGGCATTCCCATGCTCGTATCAGGATATAATATAATAACAACAATGGGGTCCAAAAAATGGGGACCTGAAATATACATGACCTCAAATACTGTCTGAGGAATAATCTCAATATATGGACGAGGCGGGCATACCCATGCTCGTATCAAGATACATAAATATAACTGTAAGGTCCGAAAAGGGGGGACCTGTCAGATACATGACCACTGTGTACATCATAAGAGTCCAGAGGAGACACAAATCTGGGACATACTGCTGAGCGGATCATGTGTAATCTGAAGAACTGGTGCACTGGAATAATCAACAGTGCTACTGAGTGTGGTACCAAAGGAACTGATGAGCTGCTGGATCATAATGACTGGGGTCAAACTCTCCATGGTACACTGAACTGGAACTGAAACTGGGTACTCAAGGAAGCATGGAACTGGATGGCTTCCGAATACAAACGCCAACGCAGCCCGGACATCCACGGGAACATACAACTGGGCGTTCCGAAATGACTCACCAATGTGCTAGAGTCAGGGGAAATCCGGGGTCTTCGACGAAAAACTGATGGAATATAATCCTACGCGATCCTCAACGATGCGATCAAGGTGCTGAAGTCGAGCATGTGAGGAACAACCACTCGGAGAGGCAATGATGTCTCCTCTCGGAATGATCCGTAGGCACCTACCACAGATGGTGATAAGTCCAAGGCGTAGGGACCTCTGGGCCTATCCTCTGGAATAGAGGAGCTGTCGTCGACAGAGGGAGACCTGCAACTATCAAGGCAATGATGTTTCCTTGACAGGAGCGCGAGGTACGAGACCGAAATGTGATAGTGCTGATGGCAGGACTGATAAACTGTGGTGGGACAACGGGGCAAGTAGAGCGGGTGGACTCAAACTTCCTTTGTTCAGAGTATGATAATGGGAATGATCTGGAAGCATATGAAACTGACTAAGGGGAGAGGGATCATAGCTGTATGGGATCTGGGAGGATAACTGGCTGAGGGAGACTCAAGCTGGGCTACAATGGCAGGAGACTGCAGAATACTCTGAACAAAGGCGACCTGATTGGGGGTGCTGCCGAGATGATAGATCAAAGTGCCAAGAGGCACGGGGGAAAACTTCTTCATGGTTAAGGAACTAGAAGAAGTAAGTGGATAAAATGATACTGTCGTGTGGATTTTACGAGCCCAGGACAGTTCATGCTCGTGGTTGCTTTCAATTTTAAGGAGTCTGAAAGCAAATAAGAAGACTCTGAAGTGCTGGAATGGTACTGTCGTGTGGATTTTACGAGCCCGGGACAGTTCATGCTCGTGGGTGCTTTCAATTTTAGAGAGTCTGAAAGCAAGTAAGAAGACTCCAGGGGGTTGCTTTTTCGTAGATTTAGTCTCCAAGGCCCAAAGAAGCATAAAAGGATGCAATGAAGAACTCTTCTAGCCGGTGTGACTAGAGTATTCCTTTTTCGTAATTAGTCTACCAGGTCCGGAAAAGGGGTAAACTTATACCAGATAGATGCCCTTTCAGGTACTTTAACGAGCATGAAAGGAAGCAAGATTGCTCGGCGATCTTTTCATTCTTTTAGGAGTCAGAAAAGAGCTTAACGGAAACTCCCTAAGTGCCTTTTTCGTAAAGGACTTGTCCGGCCCGAAAAAGGGATAAAAGTATACCGAACAAAGGAAATGGCCAGGCAAGGAGGAAGTGTTCAATCAAGGATCAATAATGGTGACCAAGAACGAGGGTAGGTAGGAACACTGATGGGCCTCCTTGCTTGGTAGATGAAATGGTGGCAAAATAACGAAACATTTGCAGTATGACAGGAGTGAATGGCTCATGTAAACATGTGGAACAATCCGATAGCGGCCGATGTGGCACACACACCGAGGTGACGAGGGCGTTTAGGAAAAATACCCAAAAAATCGGGGGGTGAGAGCGAGAAATGATCTCAAGCATCATCACTAGCTCGGAAAAATGAACCCGATGATATAAAATAGACTAAAAACAGAGAGCAGCCGAAGTGGCACACAAACTGAGGTGACTAGTGGTGTCGGGACACAATGTTGATATTGGTCCTGGTGAGAGCGAGAAATGATCTCAAGCATCATCACGGGCACGGAAATATGAATCCGGCGGTGCAAATGGTGCGAAAAAATGGAGGGCATAATACTAGGTGTATCATGATGGCCCGCGGGGGCAGAATACTAAGTGTATAAAATCAAATCAAATCTACAAGTGATATGTGACCTCAAAAATGGTTGAGATCACAAATGTGACAAAGTGGGCAGGTTAATGACTTGCCCCCATGCTATGTGCATGAGGTTTGTGATTATGGATCACATATGTGTTGGTTTGAACGATGGGTTCATGGACATGCTGAGATAGATGTGATGGGGTAGGGTCAAAATGGTTGATCATGCCCCCTATCCCAGGGTCAAGGTAATCTATGGTGTCAATGTGGTGCTCTATAATGGTGGGGTCAAGACTGGGCCTCTCGGTATAGGACCAAGCAAAGACGTCACGGAATTCTCTGAAAAGTTTTATGTAGGCCTCAATCTCTTGTTTACTGCAGAATGCTCCTAAAGTAATAAGTTCAGGGGCACGACCTGGAGCAGCAATATCAACTTGGATGACAAGTGAGATGTTGGCCATGTTGCCCTCCTCGAAGGCATCAGGAGCAGGAATAGGGTCCTTGAACCAGTCAACCTTAGTGGGGAGGAAGTCTTTGGATTCGACCGCGTATTGGGTAGCGGTGCTAGAGGAGGATTCTTCTGGGATGGAATAAGAACGGTGGTGCATATCATCCCAAGGATAATCCGGGGCAGTAAGGGCCTCAAGAATCTCCTCATCAGTACGGAACGTTTGCGTCGTCAAATCGGTTGACGAGGGAGTAGTGGTGGAAGAGATCATATAGATGGTATTAACCTCTCCGGAAGGTGAAGAGTCTGGGGGGTAGATCTCCTCAATGGTAGGTGGTGCCGTCTCAAGATCCAGATTGTTCATCTCATAGAGAGCCGCTCTGTAATAAGGGAGATCGGGACAATGATGTGAATAGTGCCCGTAAATACCGCAGATGGCGCAGGAGTGGTTGGTACGTAGGGACTTATCTTTAGGCTTAGGAGTGGGATTTAGTTCGACAGTTGGGATGTTGGGGTCATCATCGAGCATTTGCATGTGCTTCTGCAATGCGGGTAACTGTGGGCATTGGTGGGTCGCATGGCCCAACTCGTCACACAGCGAGCATTTGGGAGGAGCACGAAACACTGGAGGGTTCTTGACTGTCTTTGGAGGTGGTACAGCAGTGTAAGGTTGAGGACCTCTGCCCCCAGTGGGTTTGGGAGTAGGAGGAGGTGTCGTGGAGGACGAAGGGGTAGAGACACCGGGAGGTGGCTGAGTGGTAGTAGCCATGGGTTGCACCGGATGGAGGACGACATCAGGTGTCGGCGGGCGAACGGGAGGCGAAAGATACCATACAGGTAATCCCAAGGTTAACCCAGGGAGGCTAAGGGTAGCCATGACCGGGGCGCTTACTACTCCCGATGGAGGGACTAGGAAGGGGATCGTATGGATCGGTGTAACACCAATGTGGCTAGGTACCAATGGTGGTTTAGGCAACAAGGGTGGTTGAGTGTTAGGTGGTAGATTGTCGTGGGACAAGGTACATAAATCAGAGACTTCGGGCGTAGATGACGGCGGAGGAATGGATTGAAAGGTGGAGGTCATCGGCGCGTCTGAGTAGACTCCAGGCCCCGTAGAGGAAACGAACGAGGTGGTGGCGGGAGAAACAGGTTGTTCAACCATGGGGAGAACATTTTCCGGTGCCGCCGGAGCACTGGGATCATAGTAGGTGAGTTGGTCAATCTTAACCACGCGTCCTTCATGGGGGAACATCATGGTGCGAAAGACAGAAGAGGCAACCGCCCGCATGGCATACATGTAGCTGCGGCCAAGTAGAAGTTTGTAATCCAATTGGGCATTGATTACCTCTATGTCAATAAGAACGGTTTTACCACCTAACTGGACTGGAACGTTGGGTAGAAGGCCTTGGGGCTGGGCCGAACGACCATCGTAGGCACGTAACGCAGTGGTGGACTGCTGGAGAGGAGGGGATCCTAGCTTCTGCCATACAAATGTAGACATAACGCATGTGGAGGCACCCTCATCGACGATGCACCGATGGATAACAAGATTCCTAACGGAGACTGTAACTTGGAAGGCTAAGCTGGAAGGTAGGCGTGGTTCAGACTGGTCTAAATCAAACGCCATCAAATGTGAATCAGTTGGGTCAATCCCCCCGATGGCGGAAAGTAAAGTCTTGCGCTGGGAAGGGAAGTTCTTCAAGACTTCCAACGCAGACATGGCTGCGGGAGATTGGGCTAGGTCGTCTACGATGTTGTAGTTTGACGCAGCGCGCGCGTTAGGGTTATTGTTGATTCGGTGAAGTGGGAAACGAGGTGATTTCGCAGCGCCGTCTATGGGAGGCGGAGGTATACGTAACGCCTGATCGGTGGGATGGGCGTTAGCAGGTTTATCCGTGGGAGTGGCTTCAGAGGTGGAGCCATATTGGTTCCGACGGGTCTGGAGGTTGACGTCAGTGGATGACATCATCAGTAAGTGGTGGGTACCTGAGTCAAACATGGGTTGATCAGGAGCAGCGTAGGTGATCTGTTGTTGTTGGGCCGCATTGGCTTGATGGGGAGCCAACGGCTGAGTGTTCACTACACCTTGGGTCGGTAAGGGGTTTTGCAGCACCAAAGGGGGTTGCTGAGGTTGGGGGGGGTTGGGCGGTGCTTGGGGAGCCGCATGCCCTTGGCGATGGGCCTCGTCAACCCAAAGCTGCCGAGCTCTCTCCAAGTGTGGGCAAGCATGGGTGTAATGTCCATAGACTCCGCAAATAGAACAAGGGTGGTTTGTTCGCAGATTGGGGTTTTTGGCCTGCTTGGGCGGGCGATCAGGGTTTTGATTAGCGGGGGCCTCATTGTTATTGTCAGGGGGATTAGCCGGTTGACCAGCTTGGTCTGTAGGTTGGTTGTTTCCCCTATTACGGCCCTTGCCGCGGTTCTGTTGGCCCTGGTTACGTTGGTTATTCTGGTTTTGCTGCGGGTTTTGTTGGGCGTAAACTTGCCCTTGGGCAGCAGGTGGATTTTGAGGTTGCGCAGGTGCAGGAGCAGGCTGCGGAGGATGATATGTAGGTTGAGGCTGAGCAGGTGCAGCAACTTGAGGGGGTTGCTGATAGGACTGCGGAGCAGGTTGTGGATGTGCCGCAGGGGCTGCCTGTGGCGGATAATATGCTGGTGGGGCTGGTGAAGGCGCAGAAGCTGAGGCAGCCTGCTGATGGTAGTAAGGCTGAGGGGCGACTGGAGGAGCATAAGCAGGAGTTGCATACCCGAAGCACTGAGGTGGACATGAGGGTCCATGGGCATGGTGATGTGTCATGGGAGCATATGAGTTGATTGCTCCAGACTGGGAGGTAGCCCTCGACAGGTCGGGGCCAGGGGTAGGTCGTGCTATAGAAAATGGTTGGGGATGCGAAGAAACACGACCAATGATACCATCTGCAGCGTGGGATGCCCCCGGCGCATCATGCTGGGGGACTCGCCGCGAGGGGCGTCAGGTATAATGGTATAAAGGTAACCCGATTGGGCGTAAATGAGGTCGAACTGTTGTGCCTTAAGGATGGCTTCTTCTTCAGACTGGGGTCTTTCTGTGGCCACATCCTTAGCAATAACAGGGAGAAGGGATTTGAGGAACCAATCTAGGAAGATACGGTCGTCAAGTTTGATCTTGCATAAGCTACGGCGTCGACGCCACTCATGGATGTGGTCCGTGATATGGGTAGCCGTGTTTTGTCTACAAGATAGAAGGATCTCAACGCCCGCGTCATAGCGGACAGGCAACTGGAAGAACTGCAGGAAGGTCGAGGCCAGGGAAGCAAAGGTGGCGTGGGTGCCATGAGGCTGCTCAATATACCACTTGGCTGCAGAGCCAGTGAAAGTGCGCTGTAAGAGACGGAGGCGAACAGAGTCATCCACGATGGAGTTAGAGGAACACCATAGGTGGAAAGACATGATATGGTTTTGTGGGTCCTCACCGGCCTTACCCTCGAATTTAGGGATGTCAGAGGGTAGTTTGGTAGGCATATGAGGCCACATAGGGTCGTGTCGAATAGGATCGTTGGTCAATCTGGCCAGGTCAGGTAGGTTGAGGCTAGCCATGAACGGAAAACTGGAAGAAGGCTGTGACACAGTAGTGTTGTGGACCAAGTTGGGGCCAGTGCCCCCAAGTGGAGGGACAAGATGTGAGGTGGTGCCCCCAAGTGGGGGAACTGAGGTAGTGAAGGATGGTCCAGCACCACCATTGGTAGTGTGAGCCACTGATGTAGTGGGGATAGGTATTCCCGTTGTGGGAATAGGTACCGTGAGGGGAACGGTAGATGGTTTCCCCATGGAGGGCATACCCAAAATAGGTGTAGTAACTGGTGTAGTGGTGGATGTGCCACCAATGGTCCCTATGACAAATGGAGTGGAAGTCGTGCCAGCCATGGGGCTAGTAGGGGCAGTATAAATAGGGTTCTCAGACTCTTCGTCAGAATCAGAGGTAAAGTAAGGTGCGTCACTATCTGGTGACGGAGACCTACGTCGCTGACGAGTGGAGTCAAGTGACAAGGCTCTAGATCTGTGATGAGTGGGATCAACGGACAATGATCGGAATCTATGACGAGTGGTGTCAAGAGAACCGTGCGGTGGGGGCTCGCCCCTGAGGCGCCGAGAATGTCTCGGGGACTCAATGGTGATGGATGGTGTCAAATCTCTGTGGGTTGAGGTGAGTATAAAAACAGCTCAAAAATCCTAATGCAACCGAGTGTGCAGAAGGAGAGCTAAAAAGCAAGGCACTCAGGCCAACAACCAACTCAAAACACCCACTGCAACAGCTGTGCTACAATAGGTGGAGTAACAACAAAGATGGTCAGAATACCAACAAGCAGCAGGTTTCCTAAAAAAGAAAAATGGTGGACTCACTAGACCAAAGGGAGGTAAAGGAGCATGCAAACACCTAGCTAAAAGTATTCTGACTCAACTAAACATATCCTCTGCAAGGTGATGAAATCCAAGTCAGACAATATGAGTAGGAAATCCAAGTGGCTATGATATCCCCCTACCGGGAGGGACACCGGGTAGTCAATCCTAGAAGAATGGAAACTAAGATACCCCGTTCATGACACGTCCAGAAAGGTGAATCTGCCGTTTAGTTCGTTGACCGCAATACCCCTATACAGGGATATCCCGCGAACCGCGAAAGGTAGCCCTTCGGTTACTGAATGGAGTGCGGTATTCCACTCAGGCCTCCGGAACCAGTCTCCCGACTTCAACCCTCCTAAGGGAGAGGCCCTCTGATAAACTGGTCGTGACCGTGCCAAAAAGTACTAGGGGATTTTGGTTCCCTATTTGGACAACAACTATGTCTCAAGTGAAATAACCAAGGGGTGTTATTGGAAGCCTATCCCCCTGATCCTACCTAACTACAATGATTCTTTTGTGTTCCCCAAGTGGGGTTAGAATGTTGGTTTAGTTAGGTACTTTTTAAGGCTCACTTGATTTTATGTGACAGAGTGTGTGCTCGTGAGGTAATGATCCCAAAAATAGAAGTGCCACAAGGGAGGGCAACTTCCAATCTATCAATAATGCTGAAATTGATTCTTTGAACTTGCAAAATTTTCTGAAAATAAAAATACTGAAATTTTAAAAAGATTCTGTAAAAGGAACAGAAATTATGTTGCAGAAAGGCTGTAAGGAAGTGGGCTGCAGGTGGGACAGAGGGCTGTTCAAATGCAGAAAATATTGCAGCAAGAGGGGCTGGGCTCAAAACAGGAAAAGAGCAGAAATCAGACCGCGGGTCTGTGGCGAATCAGAACAGGCCGACCGCGGGTTTGAGGGAAACAGCGGCGGTCAGGTCGCGGCTATCGGGCCAACAGAGGCAGTCGGGACGCAGGAAACAGGGGAAAAGACACAGTCGGGTCGCGGCTATCGGGCCAACAGTGGCAGTCGGGACGCAGGAAAAATGGAAAAAGACACAGTCGGGTCGCGGCAAAAAGGCTAACAGGCGCAGTCGGGACGCCCGAAAGAGGCAGAAAGCCGCAGTCGGGACGCGTGAAAAAGGCCGACAGGCGCAGTCAGATCGCGGCAAACAGGCTGATTAGCCACGGTCGGATCGCAGGTAACAGACTTGAATCCGCCGGCAGAGCGTCGGAAGCAGTCTGAGAGCCACGGTCGGATCGCGGGTAAAGGCCTGAAAGGCGCGGTCGGGACGCGACTGTAGAGGGAAAAAGACGTGGTATGCGGCGGCCGAAAGGGACAGCCGAAAGGAAAAAATTTAAAAACGGAAACCAGAAATTCGAAAACTAGGGGAGTCGCCAAAACTGTAGCTAGGGTTTTACCCCTAGCTTGTGCCAATGAGCACCTACTAAGGAGAATGGACTCCTTAGTAGCAGTTCAATAATGATTAAATGATTAAGCTAAACAACAATTAACAAACTACTTTAAGCATTGCATGAGACATAAATGAAAGATGTAAAAAATGGTCTTATATTAATGTTACCTTGAGTGTCAAGGTTGATGAAGCCCTTTGCAGTGTCCAAGAGGATGCTCCAAGCTTCAGAATGCTCCTTTCTCTTTCTCCAATGTTGGGGATGGGCCAAAGGTGGCTCTCAAGGTGAAAATAGTTCAAAGGTGAACTAGGGTTTCGAGAGAGATTTTGGCAGAGTAAGGGTGCTTGTGATTGTGGATATGGAATAAGGGATCTCCATCACCTATTTATAGTTTTTTGGTGGTGGAGTGCTGACCCATGGTTTTAGGAAACACATAGTTTTGGGCAGCTGTATAGGGTTTTTTCCTCCTTTTCCTCATTATTTTATATTTTTTATTCCTTTTTAGGGGATTTTTGCTATTTTTGGAGGAAAAGGGGGTTTTTTAGCCTTTTTTAGGCTATTTTGATGGTTTTGTGGCCTTTTGGAGGCATTTTAGGCCTTTTGGAGGCTTTTTAATGGGATTTTTTGGGATTTTAAGGGAAAAATGGTAGGAAAATGGACAAATGAGCCATATAATGTGGTAATGAGGTAGTGAACACTTTTTGGGTGTTAACACCAATGATCTTTGTTTTGGAGGGTGACCATGGCCTCTATTTCAATTCTGATTTCTTATTACTTCCCTCTTCCATTCGTTGCCCATCATTCTCTATGTTGGTTGAGCTGTCAAGGCATTGTACCCCATTCCCACCATTAGCTTTATCATTTGGTTCAGGTAACTTGGAAACTTTCACACTTTCTTCCTCTGAACCTAGATCATAGCAGAGAATTGAGGAACCTACATCCGTGTCTACGGAAAATATGGGGTGGTTATCAGGCATGTCTTTTTTGCTTACTACGTACCACAACCTATGATCCATGTACAACCTTCTGCTTTCCCCAAAGACGGGGATGGTGGCATAATACATGTACATTTGCACGGTTCCCTTTAGATTTTTTTTCCACGACCTAGACAACAACATCCCAAACTTAGGTGGAATATCAGCCACTACCACATCCCGATGATCATATTCTTCTGAGGTATCTGAGTCAGTGAGACCACCATGTCTTTAATCATCCCTACACATGGATTTCTTCTAGAATCAAAGGAGAACAAATATTTATAGGGTCTTGTGATTTATAACCCTAGATTCTCCACCACTGAACTTGGTATGAGGTTATGAGAGGCTCCTAAATCAAACATGGCATTGTCCAGGATATGGTCATGTATGTTGAGACTGATATAGAAAAAAGGGACATCAGTTTCTGAGGCATTTTCAACACGGGGACCAAACAAAAGAGTGGGTTTTTCATCATGCATATTCAGAGTATCAGGTTTCTTTCATTCTCCACCATTCACTACTTTCAGAATCCGGTCTTTGTATTCTGAGTTTTTTACCAACTCATTCAAGGTGATGGAGATCTTAATCTTAGATATTTCATTTTCCAAACTGAAATTAGTATGGACCCTCTCTGTTGTCTTTGTATTACCTTCATCTCCCAATTCTGGACTCTTTTTAGGAGGCTCTTCCCCCTTCCCAAGAGTCTCATCAGAGATTGTAATTTTTGGGTCCTTCTTCCAAGAGATTTCTTTTCTTTGTGGCTAAGGAGAAGATGGATCAACAACAACCTTTCCTTAGTCTACTGTTTTTTTTCTACTCTCAAATTATGTTACCTCTCAAACTCACAGATTGCATTGTGGAGCCCTCTTTGGTATTGGTCAGATTCTGATTCTCCTAGGACATCATCTGATTGCAGGGAAGACCGGTCATGTTCATCTTTAGTCAAATAGAACTGTGGTTGGATCTTATGAAAGAGATGGATTTGGTCTTCAGCATGTCTATCTTCCTCTTCTTCATCTATGAAGTTCTCAGCAAAAGGTGGTCTGATTGGCTCATTCTCGAGATTTCTAAGGTCTCTTGGCTCTCTAGGTCTTCTTTGTGGGGCAGGGGGTCTTCTAAGATTGTTGTTTCGAGCTTGAGGCTCTGGGTTTTCTCTGGAAGGAGGCCTACTGTCAAGGGAGATCCTATCCACTAACTTTTCCATAGTTCTCATCATCTTCTCAAATTTGGCATCCATGGATTGGGATGTGGAAGGCTGCACTGCTTCATTGCATCTCTTTTTCTCAACTTCAATTATGTGCTTCATTTTACCCGAGGCCATCAAGTTGGCTTCCACTTCTAATACATCTTTCAGTATATCAGGGAGAGTGGTAGATCTCCTTTCTCTCAGCATGAGAGCAAAGTCACTATCAAAACAATTTGCAAAATGAAGCTTGGATGCCCCCACATGAGGTTTTATGTCCACAGGGATAGAATTGTACACTCTCATGAACCTTGCTGAGAATTCTTAAACAGTCTCAACATTTTTTTTATTTGTATTTTCATACTGAGCGAGGATCTAGAGAGGATTCTGTTTATCCTTCCATCTGGATAGGAAAGCTTCTTCAAATATTTCATAGGTAGAAATTCCTCCATTTGGAAGGGCCTTAAACCACTTCTTCACTTCTCCTGCAAGGATTTGGGAAAACAGCCTCATCTTAACATGATCTTCATCCGCCTCTTCTAGGTCCGTGAAATCATTGAACTGGTCTATATGCTGTTGCGCAGAAAAATTTTCCCTCCCCATCGAATCTCATGAGGCATTGGGCGTAGCCCACGGGTAGGTCATCGAGATTGGCTGGGAGGGCTAAAGGGGCATATCCGGTAGCCATGGATCTTAGGTTTTTCTTGGGAGTAGAGGATATTTTAGAAGTAGCAGGAATAACAATGGGTATTAGAATAGTAACGTTGGGGACAGCCGAAGGAATATTCAGGACTTGGGTACTTTGGCCAGCAGCTTTAGCGAAGGGAAACAGGACACTAGTTTCTTTCCGGTCTTGTAAATTTTCTTACAAAGAACTCAAGAAATGGGTCTGGAATCTTCTCTGGTCAAACAAGTTTTCTCTTAGATCAGTCTCAGACCTAGATTTGAATGGGGAAGACTAAGTCCTTAAAATTGAAGGGACGCTTTCTACAGTATGTGCCTCTCTTTTAGGTAAAGAAAAGGACCTAGTTAATGGAGAAATACCTGTTTGGCCTTTCTTTGCTTTCTCGATGACCTTCTCCGGGTTCGAAGTAACCTTTGGTAGCTCAGGATATGGGTGACTTCTGATAGGTATCCTCCCGGGATCCATACTTCCTCCTCGGAGTTCACCGATTCAAAAGATGGAGTTGCCAAGAGAATAATACACTATCCTATTGATGTCTTGCTACTGTTCATCGTCAGCAACTGGCTCTGATCTGATACAAATTTTAAAATAAGCTCAATCTCCAGTGGAATCGCCTGTTTGAAATTTGGAGTCACCAGGGAAAATGATACAACCTTGGAACTTCAGACACTCTATTTTCCCTTAGAGGTCCGATTTGATAATGTGAAAAACATAGATTCTCCCCAGTGGAGTCGCTAGAATGTTATCACTCAATATTTTCCTTGGTTGTGGTAGGAAATACCATGAGGTAACTGGTGCAAACCAATCTTTAGTGGATGGAAACTATCCTTTCCAACCACAGAGAGGGATCTCTCTTTAGTGCTTCCAGCAACAGGATATAGCTTAAAATAGGCTGGGTTATTGGTAAAGTGGTGGCTAGACCTTCAAACAATGAATTAAAAGGGGTATTTGGTTGGTTGGGGTTAAGAACAAAAGGACAGTTGGGAATGGAGTCAACCTTGGTGGGTTTACTGTCACCAATGACAGATTCAGAACACAATTGCAAAGACAAGAGGCAAGCTAGATGGAGTTCTTTCAAGTCAAAATAGTCAATGGGTGGTTGCAGAAAAAGGGGACAAGCTCCATTACAAGTTTAGAGCATTTGTGAATGAATTCCAACCTGCAACTTCAAGAGGAAAAGGGTGGAATACCTAGTCATATGCATCTAGAGCATGTGGGCATGAATTCTAGACCATGTAGTCTTGATCTTTAGGTACTGCAGAAGTAAACAATAAATGGAAATACAAATCTAGAGCACATACACAGGAAATAACAGACATCAGAACACACATCACAGGAATCTCAATCTCCAGAATTGGGTCTGCTCATTGAATTAAGAGGCCGAATTCAATACAAGTGTAGAGAAGTAATCTCTCTGAATCTAAAACATACAACCTTTTGGTCCTCTTGAGAACCTGCCTTTATAGGATCACAAAACATCAAAATCATCTAACTGATTCAAAACAGACTTGGACTGGTAATGATGAGGTCGTTCGAGTTGGGCCGCCCGAATCAAAAGCCTCTAATTTTGTTATGCGTGGAGGTACGGAATCACTTGTGCTGTCAGTGCACCATTGGGCCACGTAAGCCACTTGCACGTCCTTTGTATTAGATCGTTTTAGGTTAATTACGATAGGTAACTGAAACATGCCCCTTCACCACTCTCAAATGCACCATTTTCTGTGAAAATATTCATTCCTACGACCCCGATTTGCTCTGCAAAACTTCTTTCGATCTGCAATTTCATTTCTGCAATCTGCAATGCAGACTGCGGAATTTAGAATCTCCATTTCATGCCTTCTGAAAAATGACCTTTCCGCAATCCACAATCTGCAATGTAGAATGCGGGATTCGGAAACTCGATTTTGCATTCCTGGAAAATTGTCTTTCCGTAATCTGCAATCCGTAGTGCGGAATGCGGGATTCGAAAACTCACTTTTTCGCCCCTTGGAAAATTGCCTTTCCGCAATCTGTAATCAGCAATCGGAATGCAAGATTCAGAAACTCACTTTTTCACCCCTTGTAAAATGACCTTTCCGCAATCCGCAATGTGGATTGCGGGAATCGGAAACCCTATTTTTATATCCTCATAAAATCACTTTTCTGCAATCTGTAATGCGAAATGTGGGACACTAGACTAGACGGCTTATAGAAAAGAGGAAAAGTCTCTCATACCTGCTTGCAGAATGCATTCTCAACCACTGATATGATCCCACCATTTAATCCTGTCCATCAAATCTTCTTTGGTTGTGGAAGAATCCCTTATTTCTAGTTTTTTTCTGCAGAAGAGCCCTATTGCCTTGTTTTTTCTCATTTTCTCACTGTGGCTCGGTCATTTAGCTTGGATTTGCTTGACACTTAGTTATTTTTGGTTTTCCTGACTCTTTATTTTGTGCAAAAGATTTATCGATGAGCTTAGGGCTTTGGTGGGGGATTTCCTTTACCTTCCCTGGTGGAAATCATAATAGGTGTTAACAACAAGCATAACATAACATAGGGAAATTAGCATCATTTAACACCATAGAAAGCACTTATCTTGGAATGAAGTCGTCCAAGCAACTGGATAAGTGAGAGCAACTTTCCACCACCCAACCTTAAGTCTTTGTCCAACCTATACTCTTTCAGCTAAGAGACCACCCCTGAGCTGGGATGTGTATCCACTAAGGAGGGCTAATTAGGCTCTCTCACAATCAAGGTTCCATGCCAATGCTAAGCCAACCTACAGTTGGTTTTATCAAGCATACAAGGGAACATGGAGGATCATGCTAAGAGAATGAGCTCAACCACAAAGCTGCAGGAATCTCATCTACTCAGCAAACATGGAACCCACATTACCTACCTCACCCAACACAAGGAAGGCCCTCTTCTCTATTGCACAGTCCCTCAAGGCCCCTTCCCTACAATGCTCTTCAGGGTGGGCATAGAAAGATACAAACTGTTTATTTCATGACACTTTAGCCTTCAATGGGTTTATAAAGCAAATCCAACCCTCGGTTTGACCTTCTTCTCTATTATTCAAGTTGAGCTCTTGTCAAGGTTTCGGCCTAAGATCTTCCCCGCAACTCAATATTATACAAACATATCTAAGTGTTCTTACAGCTTCACTAAGTTTCTCAAACTCTGTAATTCATCTCAAGGTCTGATCCAAGGGTTTCCCCATGGGATTCACTTCCTATGCATGGTTTCTTTGTATCTTCGTCTCTACAAATTCGGCTTCACATAGAATCACGATTTTTTCCCTTATGCTTCACGGCTGGGCTCTACAATGCATGATTACTGAGGTTGGTTGATCAACAATGCGATAGGGATTGGGGTGAGTGAATTACCAGGTGTAGAGTGGTTTAAGGAACAAGTAGAACGGATCCATACCCTGCCATACGAATCGCAGGGCTGATCCATACTCCATCGAATTCATGGACTGGTTTTCTCAACTATCATCTTACAACATAATTAAATGTCAGCATGGGAGTCAAATGGGTTCACAAATTGACATGTGGTAGCATGGGTTCCAATCCCACAACCCCCTCACCTCTCCCTAGTGGATACACATGGCCCCTTCTCATTGGTTTCCTCCTTATCCATTTTTCTTTGTATTTTTATTGCAATACTTAATATTTACATCATTTGCCATACTTCATGGCTTAATAGAACATGGATAGTCAAAATGTCAAATACTTTCCTTCTAAATAAAACCTAAGCATACACTAATGGGGCCTTGGCCTTGAGCTCCACACTAGGGAAAACACACATTGCATGTATACAATATTTACATTGAAGCCAATAAACCCTAAGTGTCAAAATAGGGGTATTTCATTCCCCTTCTGTGTTGCAGAAATATGGTTCATGCAGTCTCCATAGGTACTTCGAACGAGACTTCATCTACTTTGTAGGTGTTGCCGAAAGGGGTTAAACTCCCTTTTGGGTTGGTATCTGTGGTAGTGTTTGTTTGTGATATGTGGAACGTTTGAACCCCGATCGAAGTAAAAGTGCGCCAAAAAATGATTCCATTGTCGGGAGATAGATTTATGTGAAGGGGAATGTTGTGGCATCTAACTAAACCAGAGATCCAAGATTGGGTAGATTAGAAGTTGAAAGAATTTGCGAGGGAATAGAACAAGCATCCTTGATTGGACAACGAAGGTTAGTTAGATAAGTATACTTTTAATGATATTCATGAAGTTTTCTTTGGGGATTTCCCTATCATATTGCATGAATGGTTAGCAAGATTGACTGAGCATAAGAATAATTTCCAAGGAGGTGAGCCTCAAAGTTGGACACCTGCATTGATACAGCAATTGAAAGGTGTGAATAACAAGATTTTGCGCGTAGTGGATTACTGGTTAGACAATGTACTAGAGGGGTACATTACTGAATTCGTTGTTGACACTATCAAGTCATATAGTGCAGCAAAACGTGAGTTCTTTGAAGGTCCATGCTGTAAGTACCTCAAATCGTTGAATTTGTCGATCAAGAAGCTACTTTGTGAAAGAGGGGTGATGCAAATGGAATCTGAAGAGTAGACTGATTATGCACAGTGGGCATGGGTATTATATAGAGGAAGTTCTAGATGAATAAATGGGAGACGAAACTGAACCAAATGAAGAGTGTGGGTTTCTATGGAGTGGGAGATAGTTTCGTTCAAACAAGAGGAGGAGAACCGCGACAAGAAAGAAGGGTTGCAATTCGATTGAAAAGAGAGACTACGATCCAGTACCACAGATCGATGAGGATTCTAGTAACAAGGAGGATGAGTACTAGCTCATTTCTGAGGAAGAAGAAGGAACTGCAGAACCATTCTAGACCCAAGGCTGTGATATACCCATGACCCCAAGTACATCTCCAGAAACTGAGGTAAAACCTACCAATTCTTCACATTTCTTTCAGACAATTCAAAGTAGTGAAAATAATTCGAATAGTACTCTACCAAGTGGGAACGCTCGAAGTAGTGGTCCATTACTAGTAAATCAGACAAATCCCCGGAGGTCCATAATGGCTGGGGATGACATGAAGTTACTGATTTTCAATGGGAATGGATCAAAGGATGCAGAGCAACGCTGGTTTTTATGCAATGCAGTATGGACTGTAAAACAAGTGCTAGACGACAACATCAAGTTAACGCAGTTAATCATGACCTTTAGGGGTTATGCCTTAGACTGTTTTATGAAATTTTCTAAAGTTACTAGTAATCAACCTACAAAGACCTTAGCAGAAGTCAAGGAAGGACTGAAAACTCAATTCAAGAAGCCAAAATCTGAATCTCAATGTATCATTGAACTGAAGGAGATCAAGCAAGCGCCGAATAATTTTGTTTGGGACTTCAAGCGGCGATTTAAAACCTTAATGGCTCGTGCGATTTTTCCGATGAATGATTTACAACATAAAGAGTGGTTTATAGCTTCCTTATTTCCTCACATCAGAGTTCCTCTTATGCAATAGAAAATTCCAACTTAGATAGAAGCTTTGGAATTGTCTATGAAGTTATAAGCATCACCTGTCGAGGAGACTAGAGCTGGTATGGCTCAAATCCATTCGGAACTTATCTATTCAGATTCAAGACATTAAGAAAGGTAAATAAAAGAGACAATAATTTTGGTGCACTAGTTGCAAGGACGAAGGATATTCTAAAGATCAATGTATGACATTTCAATATTATCTTAATGCTGGTAGCCGGAGTCCATTGAATCCGGGTGGATGGTGCATAATGTGTCAAACTAAAGGGCATCGACCAGAAGAATGCTACTTGTCATAGAAGATGGTGAGTTCTACTCATAAATTATGGTGTAAGTACTGTTGATCTGTCGGACATGACAAGAAAAATTGTTGGGCATATCAGTTGCTTATTGAGCGCACTACATATACATTCCTTATGAAGTGAGAGGGTTATGCTGAGAGAAGTGATACACAATTCAATAAATCGCGAAGTGGATTCAAAGGCCTTGGGTGAGGAGGATTTGGTCGAGGCAGAGGACCGGTAATATGCTATAATTGTGGTACCCCTGGACACTATGCTCGACAATTTTCAAATCCTACTTCAAATTGCACATATTGTAGGGAACTAGATCATACCATTGAAGACTGTCTATAGCTTATAGCAAAATGGCAAATGAAACAAAATCATAATCATAAGCATAATCAAAATGTGCAAAATATTTTAGTAGAACCATCGAATCAGCACACTATCGATGTGTTAATAAGAGGTGGAGCTACGATGAGTGGAGATAAGAATGATTATAATAATTAGAGAGATTTGAGAGTGAGGTCAGTATCCCATAAGCCACCACAAGTTGATGTTCAAAAGGAGAAAGTCATATTATTTGAATCTCACAATGAAATTATGAAAGGTACATCAACGTCCTCCTCACCACCTATTATAGAAGAAGGACTTGTGTATGACATACCAACTCGCTTCGATAAGTCTGTGCCAAATAAGATCCTAGGAAAGGAAAGTGCTCTCCAATCTTTTCTAGGAAGTTGTTTAGCTCTAATCAAAGATGAAAATGCAATAATGGAACTACACAAGTTAATTGGGGAACCTGAGGAAGAAGTGAGGTAAAAAATAGTTTTCAATCATGTTTAGAAAAGAAAAAATACTGGTCTACGACTCAATGCGTAGATTGGTGACTACGACATGAATTTTTTCATTCTAGATTTGGGTTCAGATGTAAATATTCCGACTAAACAGACATGGGAGAATATGGGCAAGTCGAATATAGTATTGTCACATATTCAGTTGCGGTTGGACAATCAACATAAATTTATACCATTCGGTAAGATGGTTTGGGTCCCTATCGAAGTTGAGGGACTACGAACTTTTGCAGACTTTGAGGTGATAGAGATTGTTGATGAAACTAATATGTACCTTGCACTTTTGGAGATAGATTGGGAAATTTAGAATTAGACCATATAAGCTTTAAGAAGATAATTTTAACATTGTAAAATGAAGAGATCAGAGTTGTCGAACCTCTGGATCCACTGGAAGGACATAGGTATGTCGAACCAGTCAAGGGAGATTATGATGCTCAATATTTAAACAACATTTATAATGTATCCTCCAGGATAAATGACTACATCAATCCTACAACAGATGGTATTCTCAGTTGGCGAAGCGTTATCTCGTGTTATTTTGATTATGTCGAAGCTCTAGAGAATTGGCAGAATTGGCTACATGAAGTATCAATGTGAAGATGTGCCCGTGTGACAAAATCATTGCATTGGGTTGGAAAATAGGTATGCAATCTTCCTACTTATGAAGGTAGACCTAATGTGGAAGAGTTTATTGATGAATTTGAATATAAGGTACTTGAACAACAACATTTATTAGCCTTGGATGTTGCTTTGAAAGCCACTCTAGAGAGGTGGTGGGATGTACACCAACAATCCATAACCAGTTGCTTACAGTGCTGAAGATATTTAGAAATCTGATGTAGTGAATGAATTCCTTATATTGGCGAAACATATACTGGGATTCCTAGTCCTGTTGATCATCTAGCTACCTGTAGCACAATCTGGTAGAATATACATAAGCAGGACTGGGTACATATGTTCATTCATACACTGGATACTATACCAAGGAATTGGTATACGTCACTCAAGCTGTGACAAGGAAATATAGAGTGGGAGAATTTAGAAATAAGCTTCAAGCATACATTCAATTATGAGGATGAAAGTCCTACAATAGATGCAGCTCTACAGATTATCAAGGAAATTTTTTTTGAAGAAATCTTGGGACCAATATCTAACTTTCCGCAATGGACTGCGATAGTAGAAGAAATGACAGAGTACTACAACATTAGTGGAGGACTGGAGGATGATTAACCAAGGGATATTCATATTCCAAAAACTGAAGGAAGTCGTGATAAGAAGGGACAAAATATTTCATCTAACAAATTCCTTTAGCCATTGAAGATTAAAAAGGTAAATATTGGCTCTACTAATAATCTGAAGTTCACAAATATTGGAGATAACTGGGATGATGAAACGGTAGGAAAAATTACTAACTTGTTGCATGATTTTAGATATTTATTTCTCGCTAAATTTTCATAAATGAGAGGTATTGTTGGTGACTTGGGTGAAATGAAGATTCTGCTAAAACCGGGTGCTAAACCTATTAAGTAAATACCGTACAGATTGAATCTATACTATAAGGAAAAGGTCATAGCAAAGCTCGACAAAATGCTTGATGTTGGTATTATTGAGTCTGTTAAGTCATGAACTTGTTTCCTTCAATTTTATATTTCGATTGTGATTTTTATTTTAAGTTTGCTCATTTGCTTAGTTTTTCCATTTGCTTCCTTTAGGAAATTTTTGGTTTTAAAGTGAAACTTTTGATTTTTGCCTTTAGATTTTTATTATTTTTTTCTCTTAAGATTTGAAGGGATCTATAGGACTTATATTGATTAAAGATGTCACAAATATATTCAAAGATCATATTTTATCATTTAAATTTGATTTAAAATGAAAAAATGGTTGAACTAGTACCAAAATAGAATGCAAGTTATTCTTGTAGCGCAATCATAAAAAATCAAGACAGCGGCGCTACAAGAATATCGCGCTAGCCGAAAGCACCATTTTTAAAACTAAATTTTCGCATGAGTTCCATTTCTAAGTGACTAATCGCATGATTTAAGGGTGTTGATACGTTTTGCTCCAGTAATCATCATGAAAGCAGGTGTGACTGTGTCGTGGAGGAGATCGTGGTAATCATCAGCTGGAACAGTGCATATCATGACAGGAGGAGGTGTAAGCCGAATTTGATGCGAAAGGAGTTATTTCACATATGCGTCACGAAACTGGAGATTAGGTGGAGAGAGGACATGTGCCTGAAAGCCGGAAGTTGTAGTTACAGAGAAATTAGGGTTTGCTCGTTCTACCAGCTGGTAGCGAATTGGAGACCTGAAGACACTTGTACAATTAAATTGAACAATCAGGTAGCTAAAAAATTGATTTAAACTTCTACTGCAAAACGGGAATAGGGTATTCCGCGTTAAATCGATAATGGCTGCTAAATTGGGGTTTTTTCTCAGTAAAGCTTGTTTTCTTAAAATTCATTAAGAAAAACATAAATGTAGGCTCTAAACAAAGCTCCTGTCAAAGATAGATCAATTTAAGAGTTCTTTGAGACGCTGTGACAAGTGGAAATTTAAAAATTAGCAGTACATTGAACCACTACTTTTTCAAAATCTGAAAGCAGCTGTTAGGTCATCAATAGAACTCCAAAAGTACACAGAATTCAGTTATTGAAAGCAGATGGGTAAAAGCAGTAAAACAAATAGGACTGATCCCACTGAGTAGAAATGGATTGACCAATTTCCAGATTGTGCAGAGCTTTTTCAAAATGCTGGTTGGTTGGATTTTTTCAAGAAGATCGATGGCTATAACACTGAGGTTTCTTATAAATTTTCCCAAAGCTATAATCAGGACATGATAGTATTTGATACTCTAAAGTTTAAATTGACTGTAGAGTTAGTTGCTGAAGCTACATGAGTCAGGAATGAAGGTGAAATGTGGTTCAAAAAATTGCATTTCACTTTTAATGATCAAAGGTACCTTTTACTTGGTATTTCTCCAGACTGGCGCGGGGTATTAATCCAGGAGGTCAGGGATGAGTGGGTGTAGCCCATTAAAATCTTACAAAGCTATATCACTTGTGAAGGCAGATATGCTTATGTTTTCAAATACCATTTTAGATTTTTACAGCATTTGGTTGGTGAATCCAAAATGAACCTTCCTTTCTTCTTATCCAAAAGTCTGCAAAAGATGTCAAGTAGAATTAAGGAGCATCAAGATCATACTACACAATCCATCTTTCATCATGGTTTGATCAAGCTTATTATCAGTACTGTTCTACAACGAGAAGGGAAGACATGGGAACATTTCTTGTTTTGGTCTGGTTTTCAAACCAAGAAAAAAGAGCAGTAAACCAAAAAACATGTAGATAAAGGGCAAACTCTAGTAAAAAAACTAGGTCAGAAGATCAAGTCTGAAGACAGGAAAGAAATTAAACTTGAAGAAGCACGAGAGAGTCTGAAGGGTAACAATGAACCTCAAAGGGTTGCAGCTGACAGCAAAGGTAAATATTCATTGTTTTCACAAAAAGAACATCAGCCTGAGAAACACATGGCGCCAGCAGAAACTCTCAGTGAAGAGAAAATTGTTAGCACAGAGAAGGTTGCTATAGAGAAAGAAGACATTTAGGTCCAACAAAAGAACCCCATCATTGTCTTATCTAAGGATGAGGGATATTTATTAGAGGAAGATGAATTCATTGTCCAAACTGAAGCTAGAGTGGACACATACACAGAAAATTATAGTCAAGAGGATAAAACAAAGAGGTCAAAGAAAAAGAAAACCAAAATCAAAGCTATAGAGATAGCCACAGTTAAACATCAAGGAAAAACTTTGAAGATGGTGAAAGAGCTTGCTTCAGAATGGAGACCAAAAACCAGATCTAAAAACAAGTTAAGGTTAAGTATGAAAAAGCTGCTAAACCCTAGAATGAATAAAGAAGAGATAAGTGTACTTGATGATGAATCTTCAAATGAAGAACCCAAGATCAAGAAGGAAGCAGTTGTAAACAGTCCAGTTTCTGAGCATACAAAAGGGAAAAAGTCATTGAGGTCAGCAGAAAACTCCAGTCTCACTCAAACCAAACTATCTGCTGTGTTTCTGGAATTAAGAGATGAAATGATAGAGGAACAACAGAAGAAGGAAATTGAAGTTTCTTATTCTGAAAATCAGTACTTGATAGATGAAACTACACCTATTGAAGCAAGAAGTCAGGAAAACCCTATTATTCATGGTGTGTCTTCAGAGCTGTTACAGGAAGATGAAGATATTTTCAGAAGGCTGAATGTCCCTTGGTTGCCCAGTGAGATGCAAAATACCACAACAGGGAAGGCTTTTGACTCAGACATGGAGAACCTGCAAAGAACCATCAAACAATACAGGCATCAAATGGAATGCATGCAAGAGACTAATGATGCTCTAGTCCTAGCAAATAGAAGGCTAAGAGAAGATTTACAGGAAGTGAATGAGAATTATCAAGAGTTGATAATAGTTTCTAAAGAAGCCTTGAAGAGAAAGAGAAGCACAGATGTGCATTATGTAGAATTGAAGCAGATTGTCAGAGACTTGCAGCAGAAGAATGAAAAACTTACAAGGAAGTTAGCAGATATAGAAGCTGAAGAGAAGAGAGCCAGGAAGAAGGCCCAAATCTCGGATGTAATAGCCTTACTAGTTGAAGCTGCCAAAGACCTTTGAGTTGGCAGTTAGTCAGTTACTTGTGGATCTTTTAATAGATACTTTAGTTAGTTAGTTTTGAGTCATGCTTTTAAAGAAATACTTTATTTCACTTTAACTCATCGAGGAGTTGGTTGAAGGAAATTAGTGTTTAGACCCTAACTAATTTTGTAAAAATAGTATTTAGAGTGAGAAGAAAGACAAAAACGAGGTTCGATTTTTGGGAGAATTTCAGTAGGTCTGCTAGACTTATTGATGAGCTAAGTACATAACTCTTATATGTATTTGTTGACATAATTATGAAATATATGTTCCTTCTTACCCTTCAGTTTGTGTGTTGGATTCATTATTTAACTTGTTAAGTTGCTTAACTGATAAATTCATTGCTGGTCTATGTTTGTATGCTAGTAATGCTTATCTTTTATGAATGAACTTCAATATTATGCTCTGTTGGATTTTGGTGAATATATGATGCATCTTTGTCTTCTTTACTTATGATTCAGTTCCTATTTTTCTCATGAGTGTGTTCCTTGTTTGTTCCCAAACTTTATAACCAGAAAACCTATCAAAAATAACCCTGAAACCTACTTTTACTTGATTGTATTTTTTAGATTGTGTTGGCTTGTTTCTTTGTGGCCTGGAAACAATTTCTGGCACAAACAGAGCCTGTTGAAGAGTCGGAGTGAATCGGTCCTATGGTAGTCCAAGACAAGAAGACCGAGGAGATCAAGATTTGTGTCAACTTGTGGAAATTGAATGATGCTTGTCTACATGATCCTTTTCCAACTCCATTTATAGATGAAGTGCTTGAAAGTGATAGAGGCCAGGAAGCATATTCCTTCACGGGTGGATTTTCAAGGTATCATCAAACAAAGATTGCTAAGGAAGACCGACATAAAACAACATTTGTGACATAATGGGGCCGTTTCTAGTAGACGGTAATGCTTTTCAGCTTAAAGAATGCCCCTGCAATTTTCTCATGGGTAGTGGTTGTTGCATTTAAAGAGTTCATTCATAAGTTTTTAGAGGTGTATTTTGATGATTCTACAGTTTATGGGATGCTTACAAATCATATTGAAAATTTGAGGTTGATGTTAGAGAGTTATAGATAGTATCAAATTTATCTAAATCTAAAAACATGGATATTCTGCACTCCATTTGGAATATTACTTGGACATGTAGTTTGCAAGCAAGGTTTGTTACTGGATCCTACAAAGATTGTTATTGTAGTTGATCTTCCCCCACCCACTTCAGTATGACAATTGAGAACAACTCTAGGTCACACAGGATATTATAGGAATTTTACCAAAGGTTATTCCCAGATCACAACACCAATGGAAAAACTACTTAAGAAAGATTTGAAGTTTCACTGGAATTAATAATGTTAGCAGAGCCTCAACACGTTGAAGGAAAAAATGGTCACAACACCCATTTTGGTATTTCCTGACTGGAGAAAATAATTCCATGTCCATGTTGATGCTTCATCCTTTTCTTTGGGTGCGGTGCTTGCTCAGCCAAGTGAGGGCTCCATCGACCATCCTATTGCATTTGCTAGAAGGAAGTTGTCCTTTACATAAATAAATTATACTACAACAGAGAGGGAAGGACTTGCCATGGTTTATGCATTACAAAATTTCAGGTATTATTTACTGGGGAGCACTTTAAGATGTTTATAGACCATTCTGCTTTGAAGTACTTGGTCAATGAGCCAGTGTTGGGGGGGGGGATCTACAAATTGTTATTGTTGTTTCAGGAATATGATTTTGAGATCATTGTCCAGCCAAGAAGGTTGAACGCAGTCCTCGACCATTTGTTGAGGTTGGAGACAGGAGAAGAACCGACTAGTTTAGAAGACAATCTTCTAGATGCATAGATATTTTCAGTAAGAATGGTTGATGATTGTTTCAATATATTGTGACATTTTTTCCACAGGGGTAGTTCCAAATGGATATACGACTTTCCAGAAGAAGCAGTTGGTTGTTAAATCTGCAGACTAGAATTTGATAGCCGGTAAGTTGTACAAGTTAGGACCGGATGACATATTGCATCACTGTGTTGTGGAGCACGAGCAAGCAATTATTCTAGTTGAAGAACATGATGGACTAGCAGGATGCCACTATATAGGAAAAGACACAGTGTAGAAAATATTAAGAAAATCGTTATGGTGGCCTACCTTTCATAAATATGCTAAAGAATATTCTTAGAACTACAACGTATGTAAAAAAATTGGGAAGCCATCAAGGAGAGATGAAATTCCATTGGTACCACAAGTTACATTGCAGGCCTTTGGCAAGTGGGATATTGATTTTGTGGGACCCATCATCCCACTAGGGAAAAGGACTAGTGCGAGGAACATTATTACTATGAAAAATTATCTTACACGATGGGTTGAAGTCACACCAATACGTGATTGTACTGCTGCGACCACTGCAAGATTCTTGTTTGAAAATGTTATCACCGGGTTTGGATGTCCTCGAGTTCTATTAAGTTATTAGGGTTCACATTTTTTCAATAAAAATATAGAGGCCCTTACTGAAGAATTTCAAGTCTACCATCGGAAGAGTACTCCGTATTATCCATAGGAAAATGAAACTGTCAAAGCATTCAATAAAATTATGGATCATGCATTAATGAAAGTTTGTAATGTCAACCACAATGACTGAGACTTTTGGATCCCTGCAATATTATGGGCCTATAGAAGTTGAAAGGTTGGACACCTTTCAATTTGGTGTATGGACAAGAAGCTATGATTCCCATGGAATATATTATCCCCGGTTTAAGAATTGTTGCATTCATAGGTATGTATGATACCAGTGTTGTTGAGGAACGGTTGTCCCAACTACTCCAGTTGGAGGAAGATGGATTCATTGCAGGATTTCATCAACAAGTGCAAAAAGTTTGAGAAAAATCTTGGCATGAACGCCACATTACTAATAAGCACTTGCAGCAAGGATATTTAGTTCTTCTTTATGACAACAATTTTTTCAAACATTTTGGTAAGTTACAGATGCATTGGCTAGGGCCATATGTTATTAACTTTGTCACGAAAGGAGGCATTGTTCAACTGTAGAAATTAGATGGTGAAATAATCCAAGGTTTGGTGAATGGGAGATGACTGAATCCCTATAGGGAGAGTCGTGGATTGTCGTAGTAAAGACTCTTGATTTCATGTTTTTGAAAAAAAAATTGTCTTTTGGAAACCCCAAGTTTATTTTATGTCGTAGTTATTTGTGTTGAAGTGTCTATGTCACTATACAATTCTGTTGGAGCTTCATCGAAACCCCAAGTTGATATTGTGTCGGATTTTTTCTATCGTGATTCTTTCTGTCAAAGTTCTATGTTTGTCACTCAGAAACCCCAATTTTTCTTTCCATCGAAGTTCTATATTTGTCACTCAGAAACCCCAACTTCCTTTTGCGTCGAAATAATGTATCCTTAGGGAAAGTTGGTGGTCAGTCGCAGTTCTATCTATCGAAGTTCTTGGTTTGTGAACTAGTCAAAGTTTCAGTTATTAAGCATTTGTTGTTGCTTTTATGACGGGGTTAGTGGCAGCATTAGTGTACTTTTTACATTTATTTCTAAAAAGACTAAAGTGTATGAATATATCCGCGGCTGCCACCATCATCATTTGATCTGAAAATGACGGGATATTTATAACCATTATTTGCATATAAAAGTTTGAATGCTTAAATCCATTAAAGAGGATTTAAATGACAAAATTACAGAGCATAACTGAATCACATAAAGCACATAAAGAGATGCAAACCATCAAATTTTGTAGACAAGAACTGATAACAGAGTTCACCCTCCTTGGGCTACATCTCTAGGCCACTTCCAATGAGAAGGCCGATCTTATTAAGTGTTCAAAGCTTACACAATGAGTGTTCTGGAAACACTTATGAGTTCTGTTTGTCAGACTCATAAATAGATTGCACCACCACGTTCCTCTCGAAATTCTGAGAAAAATGAGTATACATTTGACTATGTATGCCTGAGGCTTCCTCTGACACGGAAATTAAGATATTCTTCCTACAAATAAGACAAAATAAAATACGAATTGTGTACAGATTATGATCAAGATGCTTGCCCTAGGGATACAGTTTGTGTACGGATTGCGCCTCGAGAACTCTATATGTACCTTGTCTCGATTCCTGTGCAACTCTGCGCTCTGTTGTTGGGTTTTGAACTTTGTCCCATGGTTGAAAAGCATGGTTTTAATAGTTCTTGGGCGCTTCAACTTCTTAAAGTTTTAACGTTGTTGTTCACTCAATGGTGGGGCTATGGCCCAATGGTAAAGTGCTTAGATGCGAGGGAAGAGGTCCTGAGGTCAAAACCACAGACCTCTCCCCTTTCCATGCATTTTGATAAGGTTTGGAACGGTGGCTCATATGAAAAAGTTCCATGTTATGTTATGGTTGTGGTATGGTTATATTGAATGGTCTGTTGACAATATAATGTGGTTCAACGATATAGTTTGGATATATTATAGTTCCACCGCTCCACGTATACTGTGACTTGGGTCCATCTTGTGTGTTGTGTTGGAATAATATGGTTCGGTGCTATAGTTTATAACATAAGGTTCAATGGGGATCTCGGTGTTGACATGGAGTCGAGGGCTATTCCCTCAACCCCACCCCATTTTTTAAAACAAAACACCACTCAAACTTAAATATAACTTCAAACTCCTGGATCTGAGTGCCACCACCACTGCCAGTGGGAATGCCAGAGGGGACACGTCTACTCCTCCCTGCACCAGCTCCTAGGCTCTGCATTAATGGTGGACTTGACCACTATACAGTTGGCCTCCTCACACGTTGTTGGTCCCATCGCCCACATGGCTTGGGGGCAGCATTAACGCAGGCTCATTCTCCTATGTCCTCTCGCCTGAGCTGGTTTCAACTTGCTATAACTCCCTCTTATGTGACCTCCCACCCTCGCCATGAATCCCTTTGAGTTATGAAGAACCATGTACACCCACCTGCTGTCATTACGCGTCTCCGTTACTCGTTGTCTGCATCCACTACAGAGAGTTTGGCCCCTGTAGAGAGTTCAGCCCCTATTGAGAGTTCGGCCCATGTGCTATCCAAATTGATCATGAAGCGCACCAGAGGTACCTACAGGCGTGGCTCTAGTTGAGATGCACCTGCAACAATTAATTAACAAGAATACGCGAAATAGCAGAAATGACAGAACTCAGAATCACTTTTATATTGATCACAGGCCACTTCGAGGGGGCAACCTCCTTTGGGCAAGCTCAATACAAATAACTTCACCATGCCTTCATAGGTCTCAACACACACTTATATACTAATTCTAGGCGCCAATACTATGGGTCGAACCCATGGGCCGTTACAAACTATGGATCAACAATACTACGGGCGACTTACAAAGCATATGCGCCAACAACAATAACACAAACTATTGATCAAAAAATACTACGGGACGACTTACAAAGCATATGCGTCCAACAACAACATACTAACAAAGTAAAGACATGGGTTCCTAACATCCCCTCCCCCTTAAAAAAAATCTTTGTCCTCAAAGCTTTAGATGTGGAAATTGTTGTTGAATCTGAAGGAGTGGTTCCCATGTAGCATCCTCTAGTTGCATGCCGTGCCACTGAATTAAGACCTCTGTGATAGAGCGAGAGCGAAGCTGACGCGTGCGCCGATTGAGGATGGCCTCTGGTTCCAAAAGGATGGATCCTTCATTATCCAGTTCGGGTAAAATCGTTTGGCCGCTGATGTTGGTGCCAAGAACTTTCTTCAGACAAGAGACATGAAAGACTGGATGAATGCGGGAAGAAGGAGGAAGTTCCAATTTATAAGCAACAGACCCAATCTTCTAAAGAATCCAATATGGCCCATAGAACTTTGGAGCGAGCTTATGACGCCCTTTGAGTTTGAAGGAGGATTTTTTGTACGGCTGGAGACGAAGAAAAACCATATCGCCGATTTGAAAAGTGCGCTCCGAATGGTGCTGATCAGCTTGTTGCTTCATGTGATTTCTTGCCATGTGAAGATTGTCCCACAAAATGCGAAGATTCTGATCGCGGTTGCAAAGGACTGTGTCAACTTCCTGAACTGGTGAACTGGTGGGGGTGTATGGAAGAAGAGCTGGAGGTGCCTGACCATAGACTGCTTCATATGGGGTCATTTTAGAGGCAGTGTGGTAAGAGGTATTGTACCACCATTCAGCGAGAGGGAGCCACTTTGCCCACTGATGTTGTTGTTCTGAGGTGAAGCAACGAAGATAAGTTTCCAAGCATTTATTGACAATTTCAGTATGACCATCTGTTTGTGGGTGATACCCTGAACTCATCTTCAGTTTGGTGCCAGTGTGGCGAAATAGTTTTGTCCAAAAATGACTGGTGAAAGTTGCATCACGATCCGAGACAATGGAAGAAGGGATACCATCAAGACGAAATATCTGGTCCATAAAAATTTGAGCGACGGAGGAGGCTGTATAGGGATGAATGAGAGCACAAAAATTACTATATTTGGAGAGGTGATCAACCACAACAAGAATCACTGTCTTCCCGCTAGATTTAGGGAGCCCTTCAATGAAATCCATACAAATATCTGTCCAAATCCGTGTAGGTATGGGCAAGGGTTCAAGCAATCCTGGAAGGAGTGTTGTTTCACCCTTATTGCGCTGGCAGGTATCACATTCGGCCACCATCTATTGAATTTTCCTTTTCATGCCCTGCCAAAAGAAGTTACGCCGTGCTCGTTCATATGTTTTGAGGAACCGAGAGTGCCCGGTCGATGGAGAAGCATGGAGTTCATAGAAGACATCCTGTTGAAGATCTGTGCTCTGGGGAAGCACTAGACGACCCTTGTATCGCAGAGAAGCACCATCCCAAGAGTAATGTGGTACAGCAGAAGGGTTGTTGGTCAAGCGTTGGATGATCTGAGATAAGGAAGAGTCATTGACATAACCCTGTTGAATAGATTGCAACCAATTTGGAACAGGCATAGAAATAGCGGAAAGAGAACCTTGGGCATCAAATGTGCGAGAAAGAGCATCTGCCACAATATTGTCTTTACCCTTCTTGTAAGTGATCTCATAGTCATAACCCATGAGTTTGCTAACCCATTTCTGTTGTGCCAGGGAGGAGACACGCTGGTCCAAGAAATATTTCAGACTCTAATGATCAGTCTTGATGCAGAAATGATTCCCTAAGAGGTATGGACGCCACTTCTGTACTGCATGCAAAATAGCCATAATTTCCTTCTCATAGGTAGAGGCAGCTAAATTCTTACCTGAAAGGGCTTTGCTAGTGAACGCAATGGGGTGGTCATCTTGAAGGAGAACAGCACCAAGTCCATTTCCGCAAGCATCACTCTCAATAGTGAAGGGCTTGGAAAAATCGGGCGTAGCTAGCATAGGTGTAGTACACATAGCTTGTTTTAGTTTGTCAAATGCACACTGAGCAGCAGGTGTCAATGTAAAAGCATCCTTTTTCAATAGAGCAGTTAATGGAGATGCAATCTTCCCATAATCCTTGACAAACTTACGGTAGTAGCCAGTCAAACCCAAAAAACCACGAAGGCTCTTGAGTGTCTGAGGATGTGGCCAATTGTTCATGGCATCGATTTTGGCAGGATCCACGCGAACCCCTTGCGCTGAGATAATGTGCCCGAGATACTCAACTTCCTTTTGTCCAAAAACACATTTAGACTGCTTGGCATGGAGATGATGGTCAAAGAAAAGTTGCATGACAAGATCCAAGTGCTGGAGATGTTCATCCCATGTTTTACTGTAGATGAGGATATCATCAAACAATACCAGAATGAATTTCCGCAAGTAGGGTCGAAATATTTTATTCATTAAGACCTGGAATGTGGAAGGAGCATTAGTGAGGCCAAAAGGCATGACCAGAAACTCATAATGGCCATCATGTGTGCGGAAAGCTGTTTTAGGAATATCATCCTCATGAACCCGAATTTGATGATATCCAGAACGAAGATCCAACTTGGAGAAAAAGTGAGCCCCATGAATCTCATCAAGAAGCTCATCAACAACAGGAATTGGAAACTTATCCTTGATGGTGAGGTGATTAAGTGCTTGGAAGTCAATGCAGAGGTGCCATGACCCATCTTTTTTGCAGACAAGAATAACTGGAGAAGAAAAAGAACTAGTGCTTGGGTGAATAATACCTTGCTTCAATAAGTCCCGAACGAGCATTTCAATCTCTGTTTTTTGGTGAAATGGGTAGCGATAGGGCCTGATGTTGGGAGCAACGCTGCCAGGAAGGAGCTGAATACGATGGTCTTCTGTCCTGGAAGGTGGTAATCCCACTGGTTCAGCAAAGACACCTGTATATCGATCCAGAATTTGTTGTAGATCCAAAGGAGTAGTGGAGACCGCTGATGGTTGCATCTAGATGGAATGGATCTGAGCGATGACACCATGTGAACTCTTCTTGAGGAGTTTTTCCATGCGATGTGAACTGATGATGCTGAGAGAACCTGGTTGTAATCCTGTCAATGTGTGTTTGTGTCCATTGAGGGAAAACTGCATCCAAAGTTCAGCAAAATCCCATAAGATAGGGCCGAGTGTGCGTAGCCATTGAGCACCCAAAACCACATCACATCCGCCTAAGGGCAAGGCAAACATGTCAGAGCGCAAGGTATAATCTCCCATAGAGATACGCACATTTTGACACTTCCCTTTGCAAGGTAAGGTGCCCCCATTGGCAACCATGACTTCAAAGTTGGAGCAAGGATGGATAAAACAATCAGCTTGTTTGGCGATCCGAAGGTCAATGAAATTATGAGTGCTACCAGAATCAATGAGGATTGTAAGAGGAAGCTTCTTGAAGTAACCCCTGACTCGCATTGTTTGGGGGGTGGTGATTCCAGCTAAAGCATGGAGAGATATCTCTGGCTGGTCATCCTGAGACGGAGGGTCAATAGGCGTTTCCTGAATGTCGACCGGAGCATCCAGTGTTTCTGGATCTTCGTCACCCATTTCAGAGGCAGGCGGAGACTCCACATCCAGGAGATAGAGCTTTTGCTGAACACATCTATGTCCCCGAGTGAATTTCTCATCACAATTATAGCAAAGCCCATTTTCTCTGCGTGCTTGCATCTCTGTTTCAGACAAACGCTTGATAGGAGTCAGTCGAGGAGCCTGCGGTATCGGTGGTCGCTAAGAACCCATATTTCGGAAGGGAACAAAAGTGGGCTTGGAGCGTTGTTGGGCTACAATCTTGTCTTCTGCCAACTTAGCCAACCCTAGTGCTTCCATCATTGTGTTGGGACAGAACATTTTGACCTCAGAGCGGATGGCATCCTTTAGACCACTGATCAAACAACTCCGGTAAAATTCATCAGACAATCCTTCAGTGTGGTTGGCTAGATTCTCAAATTCTGTTTGATACTCTCTCACAGTGCCAGTTTGGTGAAGTTTAGTGAGGGCTCATGTGAAGTCATCAAAAGCACTAGGACCAAATCGTTGCAAAAGGAGCTGGCAAAAGTCTGGCCAGTTGGGCTCTAGATGAGCCTTGATGTACCAACAGTACCATTGAAGAGCTTCTTGTTCCAAATGAAAGGATGCCAACGGAACTTTGTTGACATCAAAAGTATTATGCAGACTGAAATACTGTTCTGCACGATAGATCCATCCAGTTGGATCGGTACCATTGAAGCGAGGAAAATCAAGCTTCGGACCACGAAAATTGCTGGAAGAAGAGAACCCATTGTCTACTGAAGACTCGGACTGTCGTTTGTTGTTCATAGCTGAATGTTCAAGATGGAGACCGAGAAATTTTTCATCCAGATCCTGGAGTTTGGCTTGGATGGCTGCAAGTGCTTCCTCCATGGTTTTTGCTCCAGCACGGGTGACAACCATAACCAAGATTTTTGATTTTTTTTTTTTTTTTTTTTACTGGGTAGGAAAACAAAAACAGGAACTACTTCAGTAAGGGAAAATTTGGATTTGGGAAAAAATCAGAAGGATAATTGGGGTTTGACTAGGTTTTGGACACTGTTGGATAGACAGGGAAGCAAAAATGAGGATTTCAGAAGCGGGGTGAAAGAATGGAAAAATTTGGCAGAGGGGAACAAAGAAGCAGAATTCAGAAAGGAACTCTGTGGTAAAATTTGAAGGTGATTGGGTGAAATCTGAGGAAGTTATGGCAAACCCTAAAAATAGACAAATGTGGGATTTCGGGCTGTAGGAAGGGAAATTGAGGATAGGGTCCTCAGGAATGAAATATGCAGAATGGAATGACAGGGGTTCCCTGAAAATTTCAAGGGAAACAGAGGTAAAACAAGGGAGATATGGAGAAAAAACTGAATTTTATAAATAAATTAAAATTTTCTTTTTTTTTCTTTTTTTTTTCAGACTGGAGCGGCTACGGCTCGGATTTTTTTTTTTTTTTTTTTTTTTTACAGACTGGAGCGGCTACGGCTCGGAAGGAATATGGAACAACGCCGAACGGCTGGATCTAGAACGGCTTGCAAAATGGATCTGAAACGATGCAGCAGTGATCGACAATAGTTCAGCTGAAAGTAGATATGGACCCCAGATATGTGCGGCTTCCTAACAGTTCAGGGTTTTCACTCGGCCACCAATGTTGTCTGACGTCTTGCGTATTGGGGCAGTACCCCTCACTCCACGGCTCAGGTAAAACTGATAACCGCTTTGCCACAAATGACAGCTCTTGGTTTACCTCACGGGTGGGAACTAGTCAATCAGGTAGGGGTCGTTGCCCTTTTCGCTGGCAGGTCCTCTCAATGGGCCAGCTACTTCGGGGTTCCTGTGGTACTCCTCACAATGAGTTTTAGGGCTTATGCCCAAGTACTTCCCACAGTTAAGCGGATAGGGATTATTCCCAAATCCGAACCTGCAACATATGCGAAAAAAAAATTTGGCAGAAATTTCGCCCAGTGAGCCCAAGAAAGTGCTCTGATACCAGATGAGATGCACCTGCAACAATTAATTAACAAGAATACGCGAAATAGCAGAAATGACAGAACTCAGAATCACTTTTATATTGATCACAGGCCACTTCGAGGGGGCAACCTCCTTTGAGCAAGCTCAATACAAATAACTTCACCGTGCCTTCATAGGTCTCAACACACACTTATATACTAATTCTAGGCGCCAATACTATGGGTCGAAACCATGGGCCGTTACAAACTATGGATCAACAATACTACGGGCGACTTACAAAGCATATGCGCCAACAACAATAACACAAACTATTGATCAAAAAATACTACGGGACGACTTACAAAGCATATGCGTCCAACAACAACATACTAACAAAATAAAGACATGGGTTCCTAACACTAGTCAAGGCACAAGAAAAATGGCGTCTGCAGAGAAGGAAATTCCTCCTAACATCGATTACAAAGACAATGTGTCCATGCCGGTTCGTCGTCTGGTGGAATATTGGGAGTCCAAGAGTGTTACTGAAATTCTCGCCTTTGGAAGCCCTGGTACTTAGGTGAATCATTACTGGTTGCTCAAAAATTTGCTTGGCACTTTGGTAGAATAAATGCTCACTAATTGGAACATGGATAAGATAACCATTATGGACACAAGGTCCAACATGGCTCATTTTATGGCATCCTTGTCGCTTTGGAAGCTTGCCTCACAAGACATAGATACTCCTTATTCCCACATCCTTCTCCTCCCATTGGAGTTTGTCCTGAAGGTCCTGTTGCTGGTACTGACGATGAAACAGTTGGTTTTAACAAAGGTGTTTCTCTACACACAGCTGAGCAAGCGGCCGACAGTTCTCTTCATAATTCTCTGGGCCTCGCTTCTGAGGGCACTGCTCCTACTCTTGCTCCTGGACACACTTCTGGTCCTGACTCTCCAGCAACTATTGTAGTGCAAGGTGCTTCCCCTCCTGGGACATCTTTCCCGGTTCCTTCTACGATTGCCACTGCCCAGCACAAGTGTATTTGTAAAGATGAAGCAACAGCTATTCTCCCGTGTAAACTCGAGCCTCTGTCCATCAAGCTTCCAGAGCAGTAGTGGACGGATGAATACTTTGGCCCCTGCCCCATCTCTGAGGACATACACGACTCCAAAGGCGCAGAAGCCAACTCCTGAGATGACCTTTCACGAGCACTGTACACCTGGTTTCACTATTTTATTTCTTTGTTTTTGTGTACTGTAGCTTGTACAGAGTTACAGTTTCATACTGTCTTTCTTATTTGGTGGTTATCTAGTTTATCTTACTAAGTCTGGTTTTACTGTACTTTTATGTAATATTGGCACCTTGAACAAGGCCGGAACACTATATTCGGCTTCTCCTAATGATTGTACTCTTTTTTGTACTATAATATAATCTTTCTATGCAGCTTACAAAATATATATATATATAACTTCAAACATTTTTATGTTAAGTGACACTGATGGAGGGCTTGACTAGTAGAGTTGTGCGAAGACTTTGGCTAGGTTATGGAGGTATTGGGTTCGATTCCGATAGACTCCACCCATTTTTACCCAACATTACATTAACCATTTTCTTTTTCAATTTAACCATGTTTTTTCCATTTTCAAACCATTTTTGACAAAACTTCTGATGCTGACAACTTCTTCATTTGGAGGCCATTTCGCACGAAACAAGCATTGATGGAAAGATGTCGATGAGATGTTTAAAACGGTAACCTTTGTTCTGTTGTTTGAAGACTTTTTTATTGATCGATGATGAGATGATCCTCCTGGATCATCATTGGAAGATCAAGTACATTTGAATTTTCCTTGGGAATGATAGAAGGATCGCGCGAGAGGATTAATGTTCAAAAGTCGTTCCTCTCTCAGTCATTATTCATTATTATTGAGTGATTGAAGCGTATTGAGCACACCAGATTCGAGATTAGTACGATGAGAGAGATTCGAAGTGCAAATTGTTAAAATACAAGTATATTTTCAGCTGAAAGTGAGGTTCAAGGATATGTTTAAGAAGTTCCAGTGAGGGGCTCTGTGTCCATTAGTCCCAAGTGGCCAAAAGTGATTTTTCTGCATATTCCCGTGAATGTGCCGAGGAAAAACCACCATACTAACTGTCCAAATCTAGAGCCAAGAACAAAGGAACATCATGATGTTGGAGCATCTGCATCAATGCTGCCAAAATATATCCCACCATGGCAGGCAGATGCAAAACCTATCAAGTTTCCAAAGAATGCACAATATCATTTGGAGACTATTCCAATTCCGAAGGGTGTTATGGTTCAAGGTGACATTCTCAGGAATGATCAAAAGCTTTCATATGCAAACCATGACACCGCTAGGTTTCCTAAGTTCAATTACATGCATTATATGTGAACTTTGTGATAGTCAGACATCATCTGATAGAGCTAGAACCAATGCAGTGGGCTCTCGGGATGAAGAGAGTCGGTCTTATGTCGTTACTACATCTTCCACACTTTGGTCGGACTGCGGAGGCAAACGTATGTGTGAAGCAACTACTTATCTATTTGCATGGAGGGTGTCTATAGTTGGAAACCAAAGTGTACATAGATACAGACTTAATTGCCAAAATCACAGGCCTACCTAGGGATGGGTTGGACTCATCGTAGTACTTTGTGGGTAAGGAAATAGATCATGAGCTCATGACTAGGATGAAGGAAAAATACAAGTTGCCGAAGAGTAATAGGGGGTTCAATGTGGCCTCAATCAATGACCAGGAAGTACGCTTTGCTATGAAGTTATTGGTTACTAATACTCTCATGAAGGTTCGACCGAACCAACTCACTGCTTCTATCATTGTTGCAGTAGAACATTGTACCCAAGGAGTACAGATGAACTGGGCAACCTTTTTGCTCAATGAATTTCTTTTTGATTGTGTAGAGGGACAGGATAATGGTACGCCATTTACTTACTCATGGATTTTTTTACTAATTTATTTTGTGGGGTGGGAAGAGCCAACGAACTATCAGGGTATGCAGTCATTTGGTTCATGCCAAGGCTCTCGCTATATGAACTTATGGAATTATGACATAAAGAGAAGACAACGGGAGAGCATTGTTACACTATACATGCAGGTGGAAGAATTGCGCTATTATGTGGTCCATATACCTCGTATCGATGAGACAGTTGTGTCAAAGTATCAAAGTGTGGCAAGTTTCAAGGCAGGGCCTGACCACATCTATGTCCAAGAAATACATGACCTCCACTAGTGATGGTTAACTATTGGGTTTAAGATGACCATTGAATAAGTTGACACTATGATTTGTGAATTGCCAGCATAATGGAAAGTACCTATCAAGCTAGAAAAAATATCGCCAGATCTGTCGTGGCAGGAACTACAACAGGAGGGAACCTCGAGCCAACAACAAAACACAAGTCAAAACACACAGCACACTAAAGGTAGGGGTGATGAGAAAGAGGATCAGGATTCAAGTCACACACCTACTGAACTGGGTCTGGGAGATAAGTGCAAGGAGGAAGGAAAAAGAAGAAAGCACAAAGGTCTAAAAATGTCCAAGATTTAACCGACGATGACATTAACATCCTATTCAACAGGTTGGGGGAGGTAGCTGAAGAAAACTAGAAGCTCGCAGAAGATAAGATGGTGCAGTTATTCAGTAGCGTCATGGATTTTCTGGATACGTTGTGCCAAGAGGTGAAGAAGATCCGCATTTCGGCTCCACCGCAGGTCACACCACCATGGATCGAAGCTGTGCAAGAAGAAGAAGTCCAAGACCAGACAATCCCACCCCCCTTGACAAAAGGAGTGCTTAAAATCCTACCTCAAGCATCAAGTTTCGATGAAATAGGAACAAGTGAACAAGTTCCAGACACGGGATATACGGACCTCAAGTCTTTTACATTACCACTCTACATGTTGCACAAGTTACAAGACAATATTACCAATGAAGTGAAGTCCAAAGAAAGTTCCTTTTTGATCTGATGAAAGGTTATAAGATCCAGGCAATTGCATTAAAGGACTTGACTACTAAGCTTCAGTGGGACAAGGACCTACTGTGACAAAAGAAGGAAAAATTTTAGGAGACTATCGAAGTAACATGTCGCGCACTACCTGGAGCGGAGATTATTGAAGAAATGATATCCGAGGAGAAGCTGCAGTGCTTGGAAGTTGTTATTATGGGATACCAACAAAAGGTACAATATTTGGAGGCTAAAATCATGCCGATTACCCCACCTAAAGTAACCACACAACAACAGGAAGAAGTTCATGAGGCTGTTCAGAGCCTTCAGGCAATAGAGCCCCAGTTCATTAAAATATATGAGAAAGTGTCACAGTTGTGGGATGCATTATTTGAAGATGTTGAGTTAGAGGAGTTCATCACTAAGATTGGGGCCACTAAAGATAAAATGAGTAATTTACATGAGCAACTGAAGACTCTACCACCAGTCCAGAGGATGAGGAGAGCTACTGAGAATAAATAGCTACAGCATGAAATCAATCAATTGAGGATGCATCATAAGAAACAGATAGAAAGGGTGCAAGTGCCGCAGTTCGAGGAAGAGAGGGTATCAGAAGTTATTGGGAGTGAAAATACTTCCATCAAGTGGATATCCACTCAAGTTGTCGAGGAGATCACTACACATATCATTGTTGAGCTGGTCAAAGATATAAATTAGAAAAAGAATGAAGCTCAACAATTGGTTGAAGCGTCCAGGAATGTCTATCAGGAGTTTCTATCAAAGATACAAGAACTTGGTTCACAACCCTGAAGTGGCTTTGGAAAATCCACATGTGAGTGTTGGGGGCTCTGGAAAATCCATAGAGGCAAAGCAAAAGTGGTTCGATGAAGCGGTCAACCCCAACGAAGCGACCAAGAAATCAAGAAAAACGATCATGTTGATCAAGTCAAATGGGAAGAGTTGAGTAGTTAGTTGGTTTTTGTCCAATTACATTAATGATTCGGTCAAGTAGTTAGTGGGTTAGTGGGAGCAGGGCAATATAAATGCACCCTATAAATATGTAATAAGGGAGAAGTTTTGTGGGGGTTGCTATTATTGCTATTGTCAGTTAATGAGAGAATATGCTTGTTTTGGGTCTGTAATGAAGTATTATGCTATGTATGTCGAAGTTATTTTGAAGAATTCGAGTTGATGATCTGTAGGATGTGGGCACATATCCTTTGTAAGTCAAGAAGAAATATGTAAGTCATAAACTGAAGTGCTTATTTGGCTACAAATCATAATAAAAGACAAGTGCTTTGGTGGTTTTTCCCAGGATGGGTTTGCACGTTAAAACATGGTGTCCTTATGTGATGTGATATGTGTTTCTTTCCTCTAATGATTAATTAGATGAATGCATGTCATGCTTAGTGTGAATGATATGAATATGGAATATAATATAAGCTATATAAACCTCGCAATGTCATGGATTCTGTCGAAGTAAATTATGTGTCGAAGATTTGAGTTTGTCGATGTTATAGAATAATTCATGTATTTGGTTGCTTAATGGATGGGTTATCTATCGAACTATTCCCCTTTTGCGTTACAGAAATATAGTTCCTGCAGTATCCATAGGTGCTTTGGGTGAGACTTCATCTTCTTTGGAGGTGTTTCTGAAAGGGGTTAAACTCCCTTTTCGAGCCAGTATCTGTGGTAGTGTTTGTTGGTGATATGTGGAATGTTTGAATCTTGGTCAAATTTAAAGTGCGCCAACATTGACTCATTAATGTAAGTGGACAAACTCTAACTAACTAACTCAACCCCTCCCTTTAACATCTTCAAAACGACCAGTTTCCTAGTTTCTTGGTCGCTTTGTCGAAGTTGACCACTTCGCCGAACCACTTTCCCTTGGTTCTGTCCACACCAAAACTATCTTACCAAAAATGGTACCCAAAACTTACCAGGCCCAACACCCACAGTTATTTTTGCATGTATTATCTTGTTGTATCCATGTAAATAATCCTATTATTCCCTGTGTTATTCTCTTTCTTCTAGACAAGATGTCATCTCTTATCATGCTCTGCTAAGTTGCTTCCATGCAGAGCACCCCATTAATCGCTCCCACTCCCAATTTGTGTTAGATGAACATTTCAATGCACAACACTCAACGAGAATTTTAGGCCTCACGTTAGATGAACACTTTGACAAATATCAATCTTCTCTAGATGAGAGTCACCCCTGATATTCTTGCCACAACACACTCTCTCAATCCCCATGCTACCATCGCGAACTTCTATGGTATTTTGAGAGAGTGACACACCAAGGGCTAAGATGCAGCCACTAACCTTGCTAGTATCAGTGCCCATGCTTCAACATCATTTCTTAGTCTCTGTAGCTAGTTTTTTCACACCAGATCGTGCTAAAGAGAACCTACTAAGGATTATGGAACCCTTAGTAGCAGTTTCAAAAATAGATAAAATATGAGTGCAAATAAAAATAAAAAACTAATCTAACTACTGCAATAAAATAACAGATCAACAGGAACCCATGAATAAGATTTTTATTTTTGTAGTATGTTGCAAATAATGGTTTGCAATCGGATTTTACCTCAGAAGTTGAGGAGATGGGGGCCCTCGCAGCTATATGAAGAGTAGCACTCCGGGTCTCCAAGGATCCTTCCTCTTCTCTAAATGCTCAAATGGTGGCCAAGACTCGACTGAATGGGAAAAAAAGACCAAAGAGGTAGGCTAGAGTGCAATAGGAATTTTGGTAGCATAAGGGTAGGAAGAGTGATACATGGATGTGAAATGGGTGGCCTCCATTACCTTTTTAGAGCAATTTTGGTTGGTGCAGTATGGACCCATGGTATTGGGAAACCAATAGTATTGGCCAGTGGTATTTGATGTTTTCCATCCCTTTTAATTTTATTTTTCCTTGTTCCCCTTTTTCTTTTTCTTTTTTGGGGATTTTGACCCTTTTTATGGGATTTTAACTTTTTTTGAAGGATTTCTCATTAATTAATGAGGAAAATAATGATTTTTGGCCCATTTGGTTAACATTTTATGGATTTTTGGGTTTTTGGAGGCCAAAAATGTAGGAAAAAGGGATGAATGGGTTATGTGACTAGGGGGATGAGTTAGGTGAACAATTTTGGGGTGTTAACAAATTGCCCACTGATGTGTGAGGGCAAGAGCTCATCGTATGGCCCATAGACATCATAGGTTCTGAATTTTTCCAAGGGTGTGAGCATTGTGATGGCAGAGAGAAGAAACTAGTTGGAGACCGGAACACGTGCTACATATGAACTCCAAGAGAAAAAAATGGAAATACATCACCCCAATAATGGATGAGGAACATAATCTCAAATATATGGATGAGGTGGGCATACCCATACTTGTATCAAGAGATACAAATAATAATGAGTCCCAAATGGGACCTAAACAATACATAGAGAACTGTTGTGTACATCATAATGGTCCAGAGGGGTCACAACTCCAGGACATACTCATGGTCCAACCACGACTGATCTAAAGAACCGATACATGGAAACAATGGAATCCATCCTGAATGCAGTACCATATCAACTGATGCTCTATTGGATCTGAAGGTGTCCAACAACTGTATGGACTCAACGACTGAGAGTCAGAATCTCAAAGGTACACTGAACTGCATCTGAACTCGATACTCTAGGAAGCATATAGCTTAAGGGCTTCCGAACACTGTCGCCAATGCAGCCCAGATATCCATGGGAACATACAACTAGGGGGTTCCAAATAGACTCACTAATATGCTAGAGTCAGGCGACATTCGGGGTCTTCAACCAATAACTAAAGGGACCAATACCCTGTACAAATCGCAACGGTGCGATGATGGAGCTTCTTATCACCTCTATCAATGTTCTCGCCAAAGAAGGAAAGGGAACCCCCATACCGAAACCCCAAGCACGCCCATTGACCTCTTACACAAAAGGAAGAAGTAGAGAACCCAAAAAATGGCTAAGTATCAACAAATTCCAAGCCAAATGATCAAGCCGTGGTGAGAAAAATCAGAAAGAACAAGGAAGTTTGAGTTCCTCCGCAATAAAAAGAGGTTGAACAGTCCGGATTGAAAAACAAAGCCAGATCAATGGATGGGGAGCGATCCAAAACAGATTAGATGAGAATATTTCTGAATTTTCAACTTTCCGAACCCGCATTGTAGATTGAGGATTGCGGAGACGTAATATTTCCCAGAGCACGAAGACAAGTTTCCATGTTCTAAGACCCACAATTCAGATTGCGAGAGCCCGATTTTTCCAAAGGTGTAAGTTCAAATTTTTGAGTTCCGAGATCCACATTGCGGAATGCGGATTGCAGAGGTGACTTCTACGAAACTTGGAATATATGAGTTTCTGATTTCTGAAACCCGCATTTGCAGATTGCGGATTGTGGAAGTGATATTTTTCTAGGGGTACAAATTTGACTTTTCGATTTTCGAAACCCGCATTGCGGAATGTGGATTGCGGAAGCGATATTTTTCCAGGGGAATAGATTCGAGTTTTCGATTTTCAAGACCCGCATTAAGGAATGCGGATTGTAGAGGCATAATTTTTTCGGGGAAGCAAAACAGAGTTTCCAATTTCCAACTTTCGCATTGCTGACTGTGGATTGCGAAAATGGTCTCTACAAAACTATGAATATATCAGTTTTCGACTTCTGAATTCCACATTGCGGACTGCGAACTGCGGAAGGATAATTTCTATGAATTTATGCAATGGCGTTCCAAATTTTTGAGTCCCACATTGCGGATTGTGGATTATAGAGGTGATTTTTGACAAGGTTCATTTAGTAGCCCCGACTTCCGAATTTTGCATTATGGAAGGATAATTGCGGATTGAAGATCGTTTTGTAGATTAAATTTCATAAGGGAATAGTCCAATTGTTCCACGATTGAAGGTCGATCTCAAGGAAGGAAGAAGCCATGACTTGATTAGCCCTGCAATTTAGCCTGCAACTGCCCAATCCGAAGAAGAAACAAGTGGTTTTCCACGGCCTGAATGCACACTGACAGTGCACATAAGTTCCCATCAGTGCATCTAATAGATCTGGTAGCAGTTGGTTCAAGCAGCTCGGTGTGACTGGCCTCATCCTTTCAGTTCAAGACTGTTTTGGGTAACGACTTATGGTTGAATTAGTTAGAAGTTGTTTGATATTTTGTAATCCTATAAAGGTAGATTTTGAATTAGACCCGAGGGTTGGATGTTTTTAGATTCTGAGACATAAAAATATCTGCGCATGTATTGAACTCAGCCTTTCAATTAATGTGGAGACCTGATTCTGGAGTAGAGATTCTTGGGATAAGTGTTTTGATGTTTTTTTTCCTATGTATGTGTTCTTCATTTGTATTTCCCATCGATTGTTCTCTTCTGTAGTATATAGATCAAGATTCCATGGTCTTAAATTCATATTTTATGCTTCAGATGCATATGACTAAGTACTCCACCCTTTCTTCTTGAAGTTGCAGGTTAGAATTCATTTACAAATTATCTAAATATGTGATGGAATTTGTTCCCTTTTCTGCTATCATCTACTGATATCTTTGACTTGAAAAAACCTCATCTACCTCGCCTATGCCTCTGAAATTATGGTCCAAATCAGTCACTTGTGACTATAAACCTCTTAAGTTTGACCCCATGCTCAATGGTGGTCCTATCTTTAACCCCAACCAGCTGAAAAAAAAAAACCCTAAAATTTATTATCTGAAGGTCTAGCCACAACTTTTACCCATAACCAACCCATGCAAATAATATTAAGTGTCATTAGTTAATTGTGAAAGAGAGTGCCCTCTCTATGGTTGGAAAGGCTAGTTTCCATCCACCAAAGCTTGGTTTGAAACAATTACCTTAGGATCTCTTATGTTGCAACCCAGGAGAAACTTGAGTGATAACAGAGCTGACGTCAAGCATGTGAGAAACAACATTCTAAGAGGCACTAAGGACTCCTCTCAGATGGTCTGTAGGCACTCACCACTAATGGAGATGAGTCCAAAGTACAGGGAATTCTCGGTCTATCCTCTGTAATAGATGTGCTAGCGTCAACATACAGAGACCTACAACTACCAAGGAAGTGGTGTTTCCTTGATAGGAGCACAAGGTGTACAACCAAGAGGTGATAGTAGTGGATGTGAGACTGGCATACTGTGGGGGGATATAGGGGTCACAGAGTGGGAGGACTCAAACTTCCTTTGTTTAGAGTATGATGATAGGGTTGACCTGGAAACATATGAAACTGACTTCAGGGGAAGGGTATCATAGGTTAAGGGACCAGGAACTATTACTGCAATGGGGGATACTCAAGGGGGAAAATTGATGATTTATATCAAGAGACTCCAAGGGTGACACATCGCGGAATACTCTGAACAAAGGAGACCATGTTGGGGATGCTTCCATAATGGGGGGGACTAGATGTGATCTGGCATGGCACCGAGAGGCATTGTTTGAGCCTTCATCATAGTTTAAGGAGCTCAAATAAGGGATAGAAGTGTCCTCAAAAGGATACCATCGTGTGGATTTGTACGAGCCCAAAGCGGTGGATGCTCGTGGGTGCTTTCAATTTTTAAGGAGTCCGAAAGTGATAAGAAGACTCTAAAATGTGGAGAGTATACCATTTTGTGGATTTCTACGAGCCCAAGATGATGCATGCTCATGGTTGCTTTCAATTTTAGAGAGTCTAAAAGCAATATAGAAGACTCCATGGGGGTTTTTTTTTCTTGTGTTAGTCCCAAAATCCCGAAAAAGCATAAAAGTATGCAATGGAGAACTCTTCTAGCCAATGTGACTAGAGTATTCTTTTTTTGTAATTAGTCTACCAGGCCTGCAAAAGGGTTAAACTTATACCAGATATATGCCATTTTGGATACTTTAACGAGCATGAAAGGAAGCAAGATTGCTCAACGATCTTTTCATTCTTTAAGGAGTCAAAAAAGAGCTTAACAGAAACTCCCTAAGTGCCTTTTTCATAAAGGATCTGCTCGTCCTGAAAAAGGGATAAACGTATACTGAACAAATGTAAAATCCAAGCAAGGAAGAAGTGTTCAATCAAAGGACAAATATGAATCAACCAAGAAAGAAGGTGAGGGGGGAACACTGATGGGGCCTCCTTGCGGGTAGATGAATGGAGAAAAAATAATGCAATAACTGTCATATGGAGGGAGCGGAGGGCTCATGAATAAGCCGTGACAAACAAAATGGTCAAACTTGGGAGAAAAATGTTGATCGTTGTGATGGCATGCAAATCGAGATGGTGAGGGGCATGGGGAAAATGCCCAAAAAAGGACTACTTGAGAGTGAGAAATGATCTCAAGCATCATCACGGTCACATAATTCTGAATCTGGTGGTGCAAGCGGCACAAAAAACAGAGTTCAGATGACTTTGGAATGGTCAAAGAAAAACTAGGGTAATAATGGCTATAAATAGAAAGGGATCCTACCTCCACATGTCATTTTCATGGTGCAAATTGGGAGGAGTGTGGAGGGTCCCAAAAGAGGAAATTCTGATTTCTCTCAATCTGTTCGGTGGAATTGATTTTTGTGACTTGCAAGTAACTTGTGAAGTGTTTTTTTGTCATTTTTCATGTTTTTTTCATTGGATTTGGTCCTCTGGAGAGTCCTAGAAAGTGTGGTTAGGGAACCTTTGCGGTGGAGCATGATTTGTGAGGTAAAAGGCATTCCCCAGGGGTGGCTTTGAGCTAGAAAGTCACGTGTTTAGGGTGTGACTATGGGCCATACAGTCGTGCTCTAGGGCATGCATTTCTCGGAGAAAATCATGCTTCGAGCGCGATTATGTGTTCGATAGGCGCTCATGAGGAGCATGCATTTTGATGCAAAAATTCTACTCCAATGTGCATTCGAGGGAAAAAAGGCATGCTTTGGAGTGCACGTTTTTGCCCAAGTTTTGTTCCATGGACTTGGGGTGACAGGTTTTTTATGTGCATAGTACTAATGAGGTGTTTTTTTCACTTGTGTGTATAATTCCAAGAGTGATCTGGCAAGAGCGAGAGGTCGGGAGGTTGCTTGATGACATCATGGATGACGAGGATGTTCAAGATACTTTGGCTCGGTGTGGGTTACTGAAGTTTTACAAGGTGCCCCCAATGAATTTAGCGAAGTTACTGTTGAAAAAGTTGGTAGAGTTCTGGGATGTCGATGTGGGGCCATTTGTGATACAGGGGGAGGGGCTAGAAATAACATTGACAGATGTGTACTTTCTGACTAGACTTTCACGGTTAGGTATCATTGCGGACGCACAGTCGAGGAATCCCAATGATGTCTCGATGGAGGATCTACTGGAGCACCATTGTTATGCCACGACCTATATACATGACAATTTTATACTGATCTGCAACGTAGAGAGTCTGGAGACACGAGCTATAGAATCTTTGGTTGTGTGGATACTAGGGTCAAAGGCACCCCGCAGGGTATCTAGAGGTCATATGATGCTAATGGAGAAAATACTAGTAGGGACATACTTTGGCTAGGGGAAAATGTATATGACAGTGATTCGGCGAGAGATGAAGAAGGTGAGTCACACGGGAGGGGATTTATATTTCCCTCCATTCCTATAATCATTCTTTTTTTAGCAGGTTTAGACGATGCGACCGCACATAGCAGTGTGCAATGGTGGGCTCACTAAGCCGAGGATGCAGTGATGGAGAGAGGTGATGACTCATGGTGGCAGGGGATTGGTGGGTCATTTCTTTATGCGCGATTTGTTTACTTAGTGGCGGAATCTTCCAGTGGTGATCGAGGATTACCCACACTACAAGGGAGATGCAGAGCTACCATGACCTCTGGGTTAGGCATGGGTACCAGATGGTATTTATTTACTTGGTTTATAGTATCATGTTGTTTATACTTCATATCATATATGGTAGCTAGAGGATTCTTATGATGTCGATACTGAATGATGTGATGTTGTGTGCAGATGTGGGAGCACGGCCTCCAGCTGGGTACCAGGCACAAAGGGGTCGAGTGGAGGGAGTGTATTCTTCTAGTCATGGGCATCGACGACTGCGGAGTGCTTTGATGAATTTATAGTCACCTCATGTAGGGAATGACCTCTTAATGGATGGAGTGGTCGATGACGGATGGAAGCATTTGGATCAGGAGTTTATTGGTATTTGCTACGACGCTCCACAGGAATGGAGACCAGTGATGTAGAGCATTGTGACGGCAGGAGAGGAAGTGAGGGCCATGGCATTGTTAAATTTTCAGAATTTACTTCAATATGATCTAGGATCTTAACTGAGAGAACAACATGTACAGCATATCTACAGCATATCAAACATGGAGACAATAATGCAAGCACACAAGAGACACAAAGATTTACTTGGGGAAAACCATAAAGGTGAAAAACCCCAATAACTTCCTCAGAGATAGATAGAGCAATGATACAACCAACCAATAGAGATAGCCATAACCTAGCAGCAATCCTCCTCCTCCATAAGTGCGCCTCTCCTCCTTGAGAGCATGTGTGAGAAGTGAGTGAGCAAATAGAGTGCCTCCCGCACTCTATTTATACTTGACTTGACTTGCCTTTTTACCTAACTCATGTCGGCTCGAACTTAACCACATAACATAATGCTGAGTGGGCCGACCCCCAATAGGGTGGTCTAATAACCCTTTGACCCACATGGCCGACCCCCAATAGGGTGGTCTAATAACCCTTTGACCCACATGACTTATATAGGGCCGACCCCAAACAAGGTGGTCTAATAACCCATCAAGTATAAGTTACGACACTTACAATATAAATGACGACACTTCCTTATAGAGGAATAATACCATCTCTATAGGAATACAATATACATATATGTGAAATACATTCCGAAGTTACATATACATCAACACTCCCTCTTAACTAGGAAGGTATTTCTCAGCATAGTTCTTCTAGCACAAGTCATCTTCTCTGGATCATTGTCACTAGATAATCGTCATCGAGTCATCATCATCGTCACTGCTGCTGCTATCTCAATCAATCTCTGAATCTACTCGTCATAGGAAGTTCTACAGAGCCAGTCCTTTTTCATACTGGATGTAGGCCCACCACCTGCAGGTCTTCGTCATCACTGGCCATACTGTGGAATCCTCAGGACTTATTACGTGCGTCACAAAACCTCGAAAGAGCATCCCAGGATGTTACGGGTACACAACTCCGACCTGTAGGATCTCCCAGGGCGCTATTACATGTTACCCCACCACAAAACCTCGAAAGAGCATCTTAGGATGTTACGGGTACACAACTCCGACCTAAGATCTCCCAGGGCACAAATTACATGTGGTCCACCACAAAACCTAGCAAGAGCATCTCAGGATGTTACGGGTACACAACTCCGACCTGAGATCTCCTAGGGCACAAATTACATGTGGTCATGGCAAAACCTCGCAAGAGCATCTCAGGATGTTACGGGTACACAACTCCGACCTGAAATCTCCCAGGGCCCAAATTACATGCCATAGGACAAAACCTCGCAAGAGCATCTCAGGATGTTACGGGTACACAACTCCGACCTGAGATCTCCCAGGGCAACGAATTACATGTCCTCCCAGAGCAATGTCTCGAAAGAGCATCCCAGGCTGTTACGGGTACACAACTCCAACCTATAGGATCTCCCAGACATGCTCATCTGCACAACCTGATCCACGACCACAGAGTATCAACCTGATACTCACCATACATCATCCTGATGTACTCATGATCGTCCTGATCATCATCACTGCAACGTCCTGCTGCATGTCATCTGGAGCAACATCCTGAAGCTCACCATCCATGATCATCCTGATCATCATCACTGCAACGTCCTGCTGCATGTCATCTGGAGCAACATCCTGAAGCTCGTCATCTATGATCATCCTGATCATCACTGCAACATCCTGCTGCATGATCCACCTGATCATCAATGCATCTACCTGATGCATACCAAGTATCATACATGATCCTCCTGATCATCAATGTATCCACCTGATACAAACACATGATACATATCATCATACATGATCCTCCTGATCATCAATGCATCTACCTGATGCATACCAAGTATCTACCTGATACATATCATCATACATGATCCTCCTGATCATCAATGTATCCACCTGATACAAATACATGATACATATCACCATACATGATCCACCTGATCATACAATGTATCCACCTGATACATATACAGATACATGGTCCAAGCATCCAACATGATGCATATACAAAATACATACACATGATCCAACTGATCATATCCAGCATCCAACATGATGCATACATACATAAATGATCCAACTGATCATATCCAAGCAGAAACCAGAACATCATCCTGATGCCCATTATCCAGCGCTTACATCCACAGCCATGTGAAGGATCCTCCTTCCAACATGCTTGGAATGGCTTCAGCAAATGTGTCCATCACTTCTTCCTCGAAGTATCCTCGATCTGAAGCACGCCAAGCCTCTTTCTGAAGTACTCGAACTTCAGCCTGGCTAGTGGCTTCGTCAGCACATCTGGAATCTGCTCGTCCGTCGCAACATACAGGAGCATCACAGCTCCTCTCTGCACCATATCCCTGATATAGTGATATTTGATCTCTATGTGTTTCGACCTGTCATGAAACACTGGGTTCTCGGACGGCTTTACACAACTCTGGTTATCACAGAAGATACCAGTAGCCTCCAACGGGAGATCAAATAACTCAGACAGTAGCTTCCGTAGCCATACTGCCTCACAACTAGCTGAACAGGCTGCAACATACTCTGCCTCAGCTGTACTCAGTGCTACGCAGGACTGCTTCCTGCTAAACCAAGAGATCACACCTGATCCCATACTGAAGTAACACCCAGATGTGCTCTTCCTGTCTGCAGCACTGCCAGCCCAGTCTGAATCAACATAACCCTGTAGGTTAAACTTTTGATTCGCCTCATACCTGAGCCCATAATCCACTGTACCCTTCAGGTACCTCAGAACATGCTTTACAGCAACCAGGTGAACACTCCTCGGATCCGTCAGGAACTGGCTCAATGTGTTCACAGCAAAGCAAATGTCTGGTCGTCAGGTACATCAAGGACCCAATCATCTGACGATACAGAGAGACATCAACCGGCTCAGATGAAGCATCACATAGAAGCTTCAGATTCGATGCCATTGGTGTGGCCATTGCCTTGCAATCTATCATTCCGAACCTCTTCAAGATTTCTACTGCATACTTCCCTTGTCCAAGGAAGATTCCATCTGCACTCTGCCACACCTCCATGCCAAAAACAAATAGTGCATCATCCCCAAGTTCTTCATCTCGAACTCGGTAGTAAGCTTCCGCTGCATGTCGGCAATCAATCTATCTTCACCTGTAACAAACAGGTTATCCGCATACACTGGATTGCCTTCCTCAACCTTGTAGTAAAGGTTGGAATCCGCTTTACTCTTGGTAAAGCCCAAACTGGATAGAAAGCTGTCTATCCTACCATACCAAGTTCTGCACATATATGTGACTACACCATGCTGTCTTGAAATCCATCTGGTGCATCTTCTATTTCATCACTTTTATATTTCTCAATGTTGCCATCTGCAACATGCTTGATCTGATAATTCCATTTGGAAGTCATAGCAAACTTCCCTTCATGTCTTGGGATTACATCCCAAACATCATTCTTCATGATCGACGGATCATGGCATTTCATTTCTTCATCCCAGATACTGGGAACTTCAATATCTTCAATATCTTCAATATATATCTTTGTTGCTGGAACAAATGTTGTAGTTCTTCTTTTGTAGGAGATGGCATACGATCTTTCCTACACAACAAGTTAAATTGCATGATTAGAAAACATCTCATAGTTTTCAGAACAAATTCTTACACATAAAGAAATATGCCATACAGTCATGCAATTATCTTAGCCAATGCTTCAATACAACATTTATCCATATTCCGTAACTTTCTAGATGCCTTCCAATCTCTACCAGAACATTGTTAAGAGTGTGCACAACTCCCAACATGTCAGCAAAGAGGTTTCATTCTAGATAAGTAGCAATGGAATGTTGTACAGTGCCATAGGCCACTTACCCATGCATATTAGGAGTATACTGTTAATCAATGCAATTATTCTAATATGCATAATACACAACCTAATTCTAGGAACATCAGTATATACATTTATTGAACAGTATTATTTAAGAAATGACAATTCAAATACTTATCTTTGTTTGTTCGTTGGGTGGACTCCCTCTGAGTCTTCGCTTTCTTGCAGGAGCTGTTGGAGTCCTAATCTGAAGTAGCTTCTTCTACACCTTTCTGTTGTGGGATGTAGAGAGATGATCAACTCCCTCTGAATATCTGCATCCTTGCAGAAACTACTGAAGTGTGCTCCTTTGTTTTCTTGCAGGAACAACTAGAGTGTGCTCCCTCTTGATCTTTGCTTCCTGAATTACCTGTTCTTGAACTCATATTCATCCTTGGTCCCTATGCATGCTTATTAGTATCATGAATGTGTTGTCCTTGTGATCTCATATAAAATCATACATTCATTAGTATACTATTAAAACACAATACTCTCAAGCATGTATAGTCATGATCATTTCAAACAGAAATAATAAGCATTAGCATTCAAGGATTCTTATGGTTAGTCAAATCATAAGAAACATAACATGTCTAAACCTGTAATTACTCAAGCCTATGACTCTTCAGGTTAGTTGAATCATCAAACAAGATAAGAGATATAAAATGCATAAAACCTGTGATTATTCAAACCTATACCATCATGATTCTTCTGGTTAGTCATATCATCAATTATGGTAAGAAACATAATATGCATACAATCATGATTATTCAAACCTATGCCATCATGATTCTTCTGGTTAGTCATATCATCAATTATGGTAAGAAACATAATATGCATACAATCATGATTATTCAAACCTATGACTTCATGAATAATCATTATCAACAACGCGATAGTATAAGATCCTAACCCAAGGTAGGAATCTAGCTTGATATAGGAAAAACATACCTGGATTATCATGTTAACTAGTTATGTCTAACATACCCGTATAATGTCTTTTGGTTCTCTTCAGTGACTTGTGCTAGTAACCTGCATGTCTCATAAGTTAACCATTATAAAACCAAGTTATACATACCTCGTGAATGGATCTTGTATGAGATCCATGACAATGGATGAATCTTTGTCCTTATGTTATCATGATCATATGTTCTTGGATCAGAACATGATCTGTCTTTCTTGGTGTACCTTTCATGTTAGTAGACAACAAAAACCTCATACAACACCATAATGCATTAGTACAATCATAAGTGTCAACACCCTAACCAATGAATATCTTCTATCATGCATTCATAATTTTGTTAAGGTGATACAACAAATATAAAATCAAAATTGTACTAACGTAATAACATGAAGACAAACATACCATAAACTTAATCATGGACAAATATCGAAACATACCTCGATGAGTCATACCTGTCGAGATCGCTTGTAATCTTCTTATGTAAGGCCTTATCCTCATCTCCCTCTGAGACAGGAACTTCTTTCACTTATGCAGGTGATCAATCCATCTTCTTCTAGGATTAACCCAATCCACTTGATTTGCAAGAACTGGACCTTGAGCTGGATATGGGTTTGTCAAAGAAACCCCAAAAATTCAAACTTTGAATTTCAACCTTCCGATAGGATAGGAATATGCGCCTTGATGAACTGATCAAACTGGTATATTCAGAAATTCAAAACTGCAAAGTTTCACTCCTCAATTTTTCCTTTGAAACTTCCGGATTCACTGGACGTGACCCTGAACTGGGGTTTGATGAAGCCCACTCTTATGCCCCATCAAAATGTTTGATCCAAAGCTCTAAGCTTCTATTTTTCTGAGGAGCTTCCAGCCGTGGTCACAGATTTCAAAAATTCCCATTTTTACAGAAGCCCTAATTTTCCACTTTTCTGATCAAAGTCCCGAACTAGGGTCTAATCAAGCCCGGCCTTCTGCCCAACCAAAAATTTTGATCTTGGTCTCTAAATTTCTATTTTGATGAGTAGCATCCATCCGTGGTCTCCGATTACAAAAATTCCAACTTTCTCCAAAGCCCTAAATTCCGGAAGCCATGAATGAAGGTACCAAAAAATAATTCTGTTTTGACAGAAATATGTACCTGATTGTTTCTGGTGTAACTCCGAAATTTTTGATCCACAGGGTCTGAAAAAGTTTCCTGAGATAGTCTGACCTGTTATCTTTCCATCCTGACAGGTCTGACCTCAATTGGATTCTCTGAGAGAGAGTTATGCCAAATGTCGCAACGTGACCTGTTTTGGGATAAAACAGGAGAGCGAACTTGTACGGAGTGCCACGTGTCACTGTTTTAACTTCGGCCTCTGAAAAAGTTTTCTAAGATAGCTCGGGCTGTTACCTTTCCATCCTGACAGGTCTGACCTCAATTGGACTCTCTGAGAGAGAGTTATGCCAAATGTCGCAACGTGACCTGTTTATGGGATAATACAGGAGAGCGAACTTGTACGGCGTTCCACGTGTCACTGGTTCAACTTCGGCCTCTGAAAACGTTTTCTGGGATATTACAGACTGTGTACTACCTGTCACTTTTTACGAAATTTCATTTGGATCTTCCTAGCCCAAGATATGACCTTTTTCCCAAGGTCACCTGATTTTGACTCAGATCTGGAAGAGGAAGAAACCCTATATTGTACAGATCATAAATCCCAAAGTACAACGAATTAGAGGTTGTCCTTTGGACACAAGATACCTGGAGATCTTAGCTTCGTCCTATAACAATTTCAGATCCGAAAACTTTGCCAAAACGGATTTATAGTGAAAGTTCTACGATGACTGGTTTTTGCTATATCAAGCCCTAGCATCGTAAGTGCAACAAGTGTCATACATGCCATATCATGCCTTCTTTCAGGCTAGCTCTGATACCATGTTAAATTTTCAGAATTTACTTCAATATGATCTAGGATATTAACTGAGAGAACAACATGTACAGCATATCTACAGCATATCAAACATGGAGACAATAATGCAAGCACACAAGAGACACAAAGATTTACTTGGGGAAAACCATAAAGGTGAAAAACCCCAATAACTTCCTCAGAGATAGATAGAGCAATGATACAACCAACCAATAGAGATAGCCATAACCTAGCAGCAATCCTCCTCCTCCATAAGTGCGCCTCTCCTCCTTGAGAGCATGTGTGAGAAGTGAGTGAGCAAATAGAGTGCCTCCCGCACTCTATTTATACTTGACTTGACTTGCCTTTTTACCTAACTCATGTCGGCTCGAACTTAACCACATAACATAATGCTGAGTGGGCCAACCCCCAATAGGGTGGTCTAATAACCCTTTGACCCACATGGCCGACCCCCAATAGGGTGGTCTAATAACCCTTTGACCCACATGACTTATATAGGGCCGACCCCAAACAAGGTGGTCTAATAACCCATCAAGTATAAGTTACGACACTTACAATATAAATGACGACACTTCCTTATAGAGGAATAATACCATCTCTATAGGAATACAATATACATATATGTGAAATACATTCCGAAGTTACATATACATCAACAGGCATGGGGTGATGCCCCATATGATGACGAGAAGGAGGAGACCGATTCGGATGAGGAGGAGGAGGAGGAGGAAGAGGAGGAGGATGAGGATGGGGATGAGGAGGACGAGGATGAGGATGATGCAGATGACTTAGATGACTAGGCAATTGATGGAGATGCCCCTTAATGCGATGAGCATAGGGAATTTTTATATTCAGCGATTATTATTATGACGAGGAAGTTGTTGGGGATCCTCGCTGTAGTGATGCTTATGTTATCACGTGAACATTGTGACATTTTGATGATGATATATATATGCACGTGGATGCAGTTTATTCTGATGATGGTCCTCTTTTTTTTATGATGTTGTATGCCTATATGATGTATATGTGCATGTGGATGATATGATGATGCATTTTTTATGGTTTACTTCCTATACATTGTGATTTATATGCCATTCTATAAGATTGTTATCCATTTGGTTTGTAACACTGTTCTGAAGTCGTAGGACGTGAGTGAATGTGATGAACTTGAACTGTTTAATCAATTGTTTAGTGTGCAACAATTTTTTAATAAGGAAAGGATTCTGTACCTAGTAAAAGTTATTGAGTTGGGAATCAAGAAACACATGAAGGTGGCAATGCCCAACTAGAGGGCAGCGGTCAAGAGATCAGTCACAGCATTGTACCCAACATGGTTATTGGTGGCAACGCCGATACACACTCTATCAAGGTGGATCAACTCATGTGAAGGGGAATACAGAACCCAAGATGCAGAGGCGAGCTTTGGAGACCATCTACTTGCACCATTGGAAAAACTGACATAGAGCGGGGGAATAGGATCCATCTATGGTCATGCACGGAAGCAAACTATGAGGTGCAAAATGCAAAAAAGTGAAAAACAAGAAAAAGAAAGAAAACTATGCAACATAGACTATCTGGTCTAAGAAAACATAAGAGGAAAATCGCTTGAGATACAACCCATTGTGAGGGTTGGTCAAAGGGTGTCCTTCAGAATCGGTAAGGATCTATGACCCCTTCCCCAGACAGGTTTGGACAATGTAAGGTCCTTGCCACATGGATTCAAAATTTCCTTTGCCGTGCTTGTCATGAACTTGGTCATAGACGAGCACTAGGTCTCCTTCTTGGAATTTGCAGGGATGGACATGCTTATCATAATGGGTTTTGGAGAGATATTTGGCAGCCTTGATTATTTGTAAGGCTTCCTGTCGGTCTTCGTCCTCCTATTCCAACATGAGTAAACATTTCTCAAGAGATGAGGTGTTCAGGAGAAGGTCAACGACAATGTGTAAAGCGGGATTTGACACTCAATGGGGAGAACAGTCTCTACGCCGTGAACCAAATGGAAAGGGTAAAACTTGTGGCAGTCTTAGTAGAAGTGCGATAATCCCAAAGTGCAAGAAATAACATATGGTGCCAATTTGACTTGTGCTTGTTCACTGTTCATTGAAAGATTGTCTTCAGGATCTTATTGATAGCCTCAACTTGTCCGTTCCCATGCAGGTAGTAGGAAGAGGCGTAATGGTGGTCAAACTTCAAGAAGGTGGAAAAATATTTCCAAATGGTGTCCTCGAAGTGTTTTCCATGGTCGGATACAAATTGTTTAGGGACCCCGAATCGAGTAATGACATGGTTAAAAAATAAACATGCCATAGTTTATGCCTGGTAGTTAAATATGGGCATAGCCTCGGCCTATTTAGTGAAAGAATCACCAGCCACATTGATGTATTTATGGCCACTTTCCGAGGGGGGGTTGCACTCCATAAAATCAATGGCCCATTTGCAGAAAGGGCCAATGGTGATTACTGGATGGAGAGGGGTAGGAGGGGTCCTGGATTTGGGGGAAAAGAGATGGCAATTCCTGCAATGTTTGACCGTTGTAATGCAATTAGTGAAAAGGGTGGGCTAGAAATACCTAGCATAGATGACCTTATTGGCAATTGCCATTCCATAGAAGTGGCCACCACAAGATTCACTATGATAGTCATTTAAAACTTGTTCAGCCTTGTCATGTGTAAGGCATAGATGTAAAATGGTGTCGACACCGCATCGATAAAGGACATCACCAAGAAGGAGGTATCGTGAAGCGTGATGGCGTATGCGATGTCGATCATTGCGACCAAGGTGCGATCATTGCGACCAAGGTGGGATAAAAAAATTTGCATTCATAGGTATATAAGGATGTCTCCATACCATGGGTCATCTAACGCAATGGTGAACAAGTTCTCATCGGGAAAATTAGTGATGATTGGAGGTGACACTGACAATGATGGTCAATCTATCATGAGATGTGATAATGAAAGGGATTTGGTAATCTTAGGTGTAACAAATGTAAGGTCATATTCTTGAAGGTTAACGATCCATTTAGCCACGCAGCCTTGAAGGAGGAAACGACCTAAGAGATAGAAAATTGGGTTGGATTCTACCACAACTATAGTTTGACTGAAAATAATGTAGTGGCATACCTTTTGAACAGAAAAGACGAAGGAAAAGTCCAACTTCTCCTCATGGGGGTAGCATAGTGGTGGACCAGACAACGTCTAACTCACATAATATATGACATGTTCTTGACGCGCACTATCTTCCTGGACTAACACGCCATAAACAAAATATTCATATGTTGAAACATAAAGGATTAAATCCTTCGAAAAATCAGGAGGTGAAATCAATGGGGTGGAAGTTAAGGCTTGTTTTAATGCTTCAAAATTCACTTTTGCCTATTCATCCCAAATGAAGGGAACGTGGGTCTGAAGCAAGTGAATGAAACCATGAACTTTCTTAGCATAGTCAGGAATGAAGCAATGGAGAAAATTGGCTTTTCCTTAGAGGATTTGTAATTGGCATAATGTACGTGGTGATAGGAGGTCAAGAATGGCTTGAACCTTCAAAGGGTTTTCGGTGATCACTTTTTGGGAAACAATGAAACCCAATAACCGGCCAGCAGGAATGCAAAAAACAAACTTAAGGGGGTTCAAGCGAATGGTATATTTGCAACAACAAAAAAAGATTTGTCGAAGATAGTCTAGGTGGCCAGATCGCTTCTTGGATCGAGCGATGAGGTCGTCCAAGTATACAAGGATAATATGGACCAAGTCGTGAAAACAAAAGGTCATGGCCTGATGAAATGTGGCACCATCATTTTTAAGACCAAATGGAATAACGCGATAGGAAAAGGTGCCCCATGGAGTAATGAAGGAAGTCTTATACTAATCCTCTTTATGAATTGGAATCTGATTGTATCCAGAGAAACCGTCCATGAAGGATAGAATCTCATGACCCGCACAGGCATCAACGAGTTGATCGATGAATGGCATAGGAAAGTTATCTTTGGGACAAGCTAAATTTATATCACAAAAATCAGTTAGACGCAAATGGTGCCCTGTTTTTTGTTAACCGACACTGGATTGGACACCCATGTGGTGTAAGCAATGGGATAAATGAACGCAACTTGTCATAATTTTTCAATTTCGTCCTTCACGGCTGGTAATTTAGAGGGGTGAATGGGTTGTTGTGTTTGGCGGATAAGCGAGATGTCAGGCCAAGTATAAATGTGGTGCTCAACAATGGAGGGGTCAAGACCAAGAATCTCAGTATATTACCATGCGAAAACATCACGAAACTCTTGGAAGATCTTATTATAGGCAGCGACTTCATTCGGAGTAATGGAGGCGCCTAACATTATGTTCTCAACTATAACGAGTGCAACAGAAATATCGACCTGTATGGTGGGAGAGATGTTAGCCATGTTACCTTCCTTGAAGGCATCATGAGATGGGATGGGGCTTGTTATCAAACAAGATTCTCCTAGGTTGCAGTAGAAGGGATCATGAGGTAACTGTTTCAAACCAAGCTTTGGTGGATGGAAATTAGCCTTTCCAACCATAGAGAGGGCTCTCTCTTTCATAATTCTCTCAACACTTAGAGTATTATTTTCATAATCTAGTTATAGGTAAAAGTGCTGGCTAGACCTTCAGATAATGACTTATAGGGATTTTTCAGTTGGTTGGGGTTAAGGACAGGAGAACCATTGGGCATGGAGTCAAACTTTAGTAGATTTATAGTCACAAATGACTAATTTAGATCACAATTTAAGAGGCTGAGGCAAGGTAGATGAGGTTTTTTCAAGTCAAAATATCAGTAGATGAAGGAAGAAAAAGAAACAAATTCCATCATAGAGCTAGAGAATTTGTAAATGAATTCTAACCTGCAACTTCAAGAAGAAAGGGTGGAATAACTAGTCATATGCATCTGAAGCATAAAATATGAATTTCAGACCATGTAGTCTTGATCTAGATACTGCCAAAGAAACCAATCAATGGAAAATACAAATGAAGAACACATGCACAGGAAGTAATAGACATCAAAAAACTCATCACAAGAATCTCTGCTCTAGAATCGGGTCTTTTCATGAATTGAAAGGTCGAGTTCAATACATACATAGAGCTTTTAATATATTAGAATCCAAAAACATCCAACCCTTTGGTCTTATTCAGAAAATGACTTTATAGGCTTACAAAAGATCTAACAACTTCTAACTAACTCAACCATAAATGGTTGTTTACTGACAATAGTATTGAACTGGAAAGGATGAGGCCATTCACGCCGAACTGCTCAAACCAACTACCTCTGAGTCTGTTAGATGCACTGGTGGGAAACTCTGTGCAATGTCAGTGTGTATTCGGGTTGTGGAAACCACTTATTTTTCCTTCAGATTGGGACTTTGGAGGTTCATTTGTAGGTCTCATCAAGTCATGGCTTCTTCCTACCTTCAGATTGACCTTCAATTTTGGAAAAGTTGGCTTCTTCCCCTATGAAATTATTCATTTTCCACAGCCACATTTTACTCTGTAAAACCATCTCAAATCCAAAATTATCCTTCCACAATCTGCAGTCCACAATGCCGAAATCAAAAGTCAAGGCCGCTAAATGGACCTTGTCAAAAATCACCTCCGCAATCCGCTTTCCACAATGCGGGTTTCGAAATCGAAGAGCCAAATTTATGCCTCTATAAAAATATCACTTCTGCAATCCGCACTCCGCAATGTGGGTTGTGGAAATTGGAAACCCAAATTTGCACCCCCAGAAAAATTATGCCTCTGCAATCCGCATTCCGCAATGCAGGCTGCGGAAATCAAAAACCCAAATTTGCACCCCCAAAAAAATTAAGCCTTTGCAATCTGCATTCCGCAATGTGGGTTGCAGTAATCGAAAACCCAAATCTGCACACCCAAAAAAATTATTCCTCTGCAATCCGCATTCCCTAATGCGAGTTGTGGAAATTGGAAACCGAACTTTGTGCTCTTGAAAAAATATTGTTCCTACTTCTGCAATTTGTAATGCAGGTACGGAAAGTCGGAAAGTCATAAAAGTGGGAAAGAGGAAAAGCAAAAAAACTCTCATATGGTTTGCTTCAGATCATCTCCCAACCATTGATTTGGCCCTGCTCTTCAATCCCAACCATTCATCTTCTCTTTTGAAATTAGAATATCAATGGAGCAAATGTGTCTTCCGCGACTGTTTTGGGCCGTCGGACCCGGACTTTCAAGACCGCTTTGCCCTTAAATTTCGAGTTCTTTCCCCAGTGAAATATTATGCAGACCGTTGCTCTCCTTAGTTCAATCTAGACCATTCCCTCTCTCCTGAGCACAGAAAAAATCCATTTCTTCATCTTTTTCATTGTGGCTTGATCGTTTGGCTTGGATTTGCTTAACACTTAGCCATTTTTTAGATTTTCTAATTCTTTCTTTGGCGTAAGAGGTCGATGGGAATGATTTGGGTTCCGATAGGGGGGTTCCCTTTCCTTATTTGGTGGGAACATTGATAGGGGTATTAACAGTAGCTCCAACCAGGGATGCTATCCTCCCTATGAGGTCGCAAGAACAGTATACTAGTTTCCCTTTTCTTTTTCTTTTTTCCTTTTTTTTTGTAAAACGTAACTGAAACACAACTAACTGAAGCTAAAAAAAAGTGGTAATGTATAGTGAGGACGGGCTAACAGACTTGTTTTTCATTGGATATAGTGCTTCGGGAAATTCCCACTGACAGGTCTCTTCCCAACCGGTTCATCCTCCTCATCCTGCATGAAGAAGGCGTTGTTTCCATGGTGGGAAATGAATGTATAGGGCCCCTTCCAGAGGTTATCATACTTTTTGGCTTAGTCCTCTCTTCTAGCATCCCATTTCAATACCATATCTCCCACTTGGAAATCATCAACCTTGGTCTTTCTGTCAAAGGTCTTTTTAACCCTATCTTAAGCTAGCATAGCTTCGACATGTACTCTGTCTCTGACTTCCTATATCTCAACCAGTTGGTTAGTCCTCCTTGATCATGGTTTTTCTTTTCTTCCTACTCATGTAGCAGCCTCATTGCAGGCCCTCTGAGAGAATCAAGAAATATCACTTATGTTCCATATACTAATTTGAAAGGAGAGGTTCCAATGGATCTTTTAGAGGTGATCCTATCATCCCACAGAGCAAAGGTCAACTTGGTGTGCCAATCCCTTTTGTTTTCTTGCAACATCTCCTTGATGATCCTAACCATACTTTCATTAGATGACTCAGCTATTCCATTTCCCTAGGGGTAGTAAGCAGTAGAATGGGCCAATTTTATGTGGAATTTGTCACAAGAATTTGACCATTTTCTTGGATTTGAAGGATTGAGCATTGTCAATGATTATTTTAATAGGGAAATCAATCCTAGACATGATTTTTTCCTCTATAAATTTGATGATGACTATGTTTGTGCCTTGTTTGTTTGGTATTGCCTCAATGTAACTTCCCTTTTTAGAAATTTATTAAAATGGTGAAAATTTCAATTTTTCCACTAGTTCGACCCTTAACTAGTATTGGCTTTTTGGGCTCCAAATGCTTCCAAATTGTCACAGAAGGTGTATGGATGGTATTAGGACATGTTTATGAGGTTCATGGATGCTTTAGAGTCTTCAAAAGGATTTTTCAAATCTCCTTTGAATTCTGTCCAAGGTAGAGGATTTGACTAGCAATTTGGGGTTCAATTCCCTCCTGGGTAGGTGTTGGAGATAGCTCTCCAAATTCTATTGGAACCTATCGAATTTCAGAATAGAAGCAGGCTATCTCTATGGTACATCAATATGGTCTCATATTAAGCACCATTAATTTTTTTAATTCTTCTACAACCCTCTCAAATCAGATACAAAAAGACTAGTTTCAACCATGGGGGAAATGATAGGCAATCTTCTCCAAATGCTATGAAATTGAACAATATGACTCCAAAAGATTATGCACTGAACATGAAACTTGTATAAAAAATTATTAACTATCCATACATCATTAATTCATAATTGTTTCACTTGTCCATTCTAATATATCAACATATCATTGGCATACATCAACATAGTGGGGAAAATGGCACCATTTGCTCATTAATGATCAGATTTACAAAGTTACACTTGGAATATAGACTTGAAGCTATTATGAATATGAATAACAGAGAATTTAAATCATAGTATAAAACAATCGAGCATTAGAAGCTCCCCCAAAGAGAACAACAGCTCACCAAGTGCGACCCACCTCAAGGATCATGAATATGTTGAGAAAACTGGAAATGGTTGGAGAAACAAGCCGAACTAGAAGTGACCATGAGCTGCCCTGTAGCTTGAATCTGCAACATAAGACTCCATTGAAGCTCCAAATTAAATTTCTGAATGGCCTTTCCAATTACCAACCAGGATGGGAATATTTCACCCTTGAAATTGGTGCTAAGGCAAGTAGAGTGGCACTCTACTAGCTCTCCTCTCAAATGCAAATTCTCAAAATGATCAAAATCCCCTCTCTTACGTGATATCTGTATTTTATAAACATCCTTGTCCTTCTAAGGTTATAATTCCATCCATTAACTCCAAGCCAATTTGAATTAGGGAGGGATTCAAGATTTTCCACTTGTCTTCCACTTCCTAGCCTTCCACCTTCCACCAATTCGAGTAGGAATCTCTTGGGCTTCTCTAACTCCCATGAGAGATCAATTGGAGGCTATTTTTGGGCCTGACATGTCATATTGGTCAGATGTTAGTGTGAAAATACTCACAGCAGATCTAAGAGATTATGTATAATTCACAAGAAAGTAATTGATTAAGCAAGAAAATAGAAGAAGAGTGGTCAATGCAGTATAATGAGCAACAGAATAATAATGCAGTAGAACTCAGATAGAAGCAAAAATACTTCACACACACTGATTAATTAATCACAATATGGACAAATAAATAGTACAATGCATGAGGATTCAAATGCCTAAGGTGGCAATTTCAATTAGCCTTCATGGAGTGATCAAAAGATCACTGGAGTGTCATTGAAGCACAACTAGTAGTCTATCTCATCATCAGTGGAGTCATCAATGCTCAAGAAACTATCAACCATCAGTCAAACTAAGTCTAACTGAGTGTGGTAGGTGTAACTGAGTTTAATTGGAACTAACTGAATGAAGGAGGCTTAGTGGAGGGCGCATGAGGAGCTAACTAGAGTCAGAATGGGCAGTCTAGTCTCACTAGAGATCCATCGGAGTGATACAGTCAGTTGAGAGTCAGTCTAGCCTTAAATCAAGGAAAGAACTGATGATAACTCAATTAACTGAAGTGCAGCTGAGAGGTAGGTGAGAGAGGACGAGTGGCTTCCTTAAATCAAGGAGGAAGGGCACACTAAGCTCTAGGAGGGATAAAACTGACCTAAGAGAAGCTCCCGGGGGCTGGCTAACTGAGGGCTAGGTGCTGGACTGATGATTGGGATGCATGCAAACCCTAAATAATGTATGCAAACCCTAAAAGTGCATGCATGACTGAAAATGCTGCTAAGACTAGGATGGAGTATAGGAATATCCTAACACCTCCCCTTAATCCATCCTGGGCCCTGGTAACTAAGACCAAACATCACCCAATACAATGAATAATAACAGTCAATAAACCGAGGAAATGGGGAAAACCTCATGGGAAAAATACCCCCCCTCAAAATAGACTGTAAGGCACACATAAAAATAAATGCTCCAAACTCAAGCAGGTGTGATGCTTGGTCATATGTCTGGAGGTATCTTCTTCTTGGGAAGAAGTGGATCATGCTCAGAAAGCATGTGCTTGTACTTGCTCTTCAGATCGAATGTGATGAGAACAAATCCAAAAGTATGAGGATGATCCTTGAACCTATGATTCAAATCAGTTGAGGTAGGGTCAAAAACATGAATATGCAGATAGTATGTTGTCTTCTCCTTCGAACCATCATGGGTGATATTATGCCAAAAGGAACCATCAAATAATAATGATTGCTTGAAATCCAAATCAGATTTAAGATTTGATGCATAGTTTCTTAAGATCTCCTTTGAACCAGCAGGGGTGAGATCAAAACTATCATATGCATGAGAAATTATCCCAAGTAGTAATTGCTTAGAATCCAAATTAGATCCGAGACTTGAATCATGGTTTCTTGAGATCTCCTTTGAACCATGAGAGGTGAGATCAAAACTAGTAGATGCATGAGAAATTATCCCAAGCGAATGGCCATGGTTTCTTGAGATCTCCTTTGAACCAACGGGGGTGAGATCAAAACCATGATGTGCATGAGAAATTATCCCAAGCGAATGGCAATGGCCTTATTCTTCAATAACCTTTTGAAAGCATGAGATAATGATCATATAGTAATAAATAAGAGGTGATTGCTTGAGGAGAGCAAATGCATTACCTCCAATAGTTGATTTTTCCTCTGAACTAATCATGTGATCATGATGCAAACCAATAGACTCTGGTGCAAGAGAGGATTTAGGACCTTCTGCAATATCTAGAGTGTGAGCTGGCACAAAAAGAGAAGAAAGTTGGAGCATGAGTGTAGAATCTGCAAGTTCTTTGTGGACAAATTCAATATGAGATGATACTGGTTCATGATCTGAGAGACCATCAAGGGGAGCGAATGCATCATTGGGCTTGTTCTCGAAAGGGTTTGGACCAATTCCTTCATTATGTCTGCCAAATATTACATCCAGGTGAGCCCATAGCTATTTTGGTGATGAAAAATTAGGGAGGTCATATAACATCCATTCAGACATAGCAAGCATCATTGATCCAAAGGCTCCGTCACCTTTATTTAACCAATCAATCTTCTCTTCAGAAGATTCGAACTCTCTTTCAAACAATAGTCAAAGAGATCATGGCTCTTCAAATATGCTATCATTTGCAGTTTCCATTCATCATAGTTGAGTGGAGAAAGAGGAGGGATTTCTTCTGAATTCATAGAAGCTATAGAAGACCTGCAAAAACAATAGATAAGATTTGCAACTGCTACTGCTGCAAAAATGCAGAAACTGCTGCAACTGCTGTACTCGAAATCTTGGTAATAACCTGCAAAAACTCTCAGGAATGGAGATAAACAATACTCTCAATATGCTCTGATACCATGTGAAAATCCTCACAGCAGATCTAAGAGATGATTTATACCTCACAAGAAAGTAATTGATTAAGCAAGAAAATAGAAGAAGAGTGGTCAATGCAGTATAATGAGCAACAGAATAATAATACAGTAGAACTCGGATAGAAGAAAAAATACTTCACACACACTGATTAATTAATCACAATATGGACAAATAAATAGTACAATGCATGAGGATTTGAATGCCTAAGGTGGCAATTCGAATTAGCCTTCATGGAGTGATCAAAAGATCACTGGAGTGTCATCGGAGCACAACTAGTAGTCTATCTCATCATCAGTGGAGTCATCAATTCTCAAGTAACTGTCAACCATCAGTCAAACTGAGTCTAACTGAGTGTGGTAGGTGTAACTGAGTGTAACTCGCACTAATTGAATGAAGGAGGCTCAGTGGAGGTGAGGAGCTAACTGGAGTCAAAATGGGAAGTCTAGTCTCACTGGAGATCCATCGGAGTGATACAGTCAGTTGAGAGTTAGTCTAGCCTTAAATCAAGGAAAGAACTGATGATAACTCAATTAACTGAAGTGCAACTGAGTGGTAGGTGAGAGAGGACGAGTGGCTTCCTTAAATCAAGGAGGAAGGGCGCACTAAGCTCTAGGAGGGCTAAAATTGATCTGAGAGAAGCTCCTGGGGGCTGGCTAACTAAGGGCTAGGTGTTGGAATGATGATTGGGATGCATGCAAATCCTAAATAATGCATGCAAACCCTAAAAGTACATGCATGACTGAAAATGCAAATAATGAAAATGTTGCTAGGACTAGGATGGAGTATAGGAATATCCTAACAGTTAGCAATTAGGTCTAAAATTTGTCATAGGTTTCATAGCATCTTCATCATTGTTGTCATAGAGGTTAGGAATCTATCCCAAGTGTCCAAGAACCTCTCATTTGACTCTTCCTCTTCCATGGGAGTTTCACTTCCATCCCAATTCGACTTATGATGCAGATTTCCAAGTGTATGATCCTTCCAACTCATCCCAAGAACGTTGTACTTCTTATGGATTCGAATTGAAAAGAGGAGGATGCCATGTGTCTTCATGATCAATTGCCACTTTGATTTTCCCTTGTATTTATTTATTTAGCTCCTTTATTAAATATTTATGACATTCTAATGTCCAAACACCATTTATTAGCCCCCTTATTTCAAATCCAAATGCCTCCATCCAACCTAGGGAACTAGTAGGATTGGTGGAACTTTCCTTTTATGAATTTATTTGGTTGGGGACATTACACTCAATCCATTTAGTGAAATAGTCAGTGGCAGTCAATATCCACCTATGTTGTCCAGATAATTTGGGAAAAATTTCACCAATGAAGTCAAGCCCCCACTTCTGGAAAGGGGCTTCTACGGATATTGGTTTCAAAGGAAAAGATAAGAGTTTCCTCTTCCCTTCAAATATTTGGCATTCATGGCAAGTAGCTATTTCCTTATATGCATATTTGAACATGGTGGGCCAATAAAACCCTTCCCTGAGAATTTTTTTGAAAATGGCCTTACAGTAATGATTCCCCCCATGGACACCTTTGTGAAATTATTTCAAGGTCACTTTGGTTTCATCTTCCACTATATAGTTTAGTAGAATACCTCCAGGGTATTTTCAATAAAGGCAATCATTTAATATGAAAAACATTTGCAGCCTTCATATTGGTTTACCTAGCTTTTCTTTTAGCCATCTCAGGGGGTGCTTGTAAGTTATGCAAAACATAAATAATATAATAATACCAAGCAAAAGACAAGAATTTCTTTGATACCTGTAACAGTGAGTCTTGGGTAGTTTCTTCCAGCATGTGTGAAAGCAATTTCACACTTAGTGAATCCCAATTTGATTCATCGATGAGCCTGGCCAGTCCTTGTCCTTTGATAAGACTTGTAGGTTTGATCTCCAAGTCATATTCCAAGAGCATAACTATCCACTTAACCTTTCTACCATCTAGATCAATTTGTGTCAATACATCTTTCACAGTAGCATTAGGAACATAAGCAACAACATGTGAATGTAGAACATAAACTATGAAATCTTTCAAAGTTTTAATCATGGAATATTCTTGCTTCTCCATGATGTTGTACTTGAGCTCAGCATCTCTAAGAGCCCTGCTAAAGAAAGCTATGGGATGCTCATCTCCTCCCTGGTTTTTCTGTAAAAGCACTTCAGTTATGGAATGCTCAGAGGAAAAAAAACATAAGAAACTCTTTGTCAAAATCGGGACTGATTAGTATAGGTGCTTCAAAAATTGCCCTTTTTATGTCTCCAAATGATTGTTTGGATTCAGCAGTCCACCTGATTTGAGTGTCCTTCTTAAGCATGTTTGTGATTGAACTCATGATCTCTGCAAAATTAAGGATAAAGCTTCTTAAGAAATTCACTGTTCCTAGAAAGGATTGAACCTCTTTTTTACTCCAGGGGAGTTCAATTTTCTGTATTGTGTCTACTCTGTCTGGGTCAATTTTGATCCCATATTTAGATATTATGTGACCTAATAGATTTCCTTCTTGGATGCCAAAGTTTGACTTTTTGGGGTTTAAAGAGATTCCAGATTTTCTACTCTTGGAAAACACTTGATGCAAATGTTTCAAATGCTCTGCATCATACTTAGAATACACAGTGATGTCATCCGTGTATATGACTACAAATTTGTCTTTATCTTCTACAAAATCTATGTCCATAGCTCTTTGGAAGGTAGCTCCTGCATTCAACAGACCAAAAGGAATATTTGCATACATGAAGGTCCCCCAAGGCATGGTAAAGGATGTCTTGTCTTGGTCTTATGGTTGTACCTTAAACTGATTTTACCCTGAAAATCCATCCAACATGAACATTCTTGCTGCCCCTACAACCTTCTGTAAAATGTGGTCCATTTTGGGCAGGGGGTATGTGAAGAACCTGCAATAATTAATTAATGCAAATACACGAGATATCAGAAATAACAGAACTCAGAATCACTTTTATATTGATCACGGGCCACTTCTAGGAGGCAACCTCCTTTGAGCAAGCTCAATACAATTAACTTCACAATGCCTTCATAGGCCTCAACACACACTTATATACTAAGTCTAGGTGCCAATACCATGGGTCAATACCATGTGTCAATACAAACCATGGGCCAATATAAAATATAGATCAACAATTATTACGGGTCAAAACCATGGGCCAATACAAACTATGGATCAACAAAACTATGGGCGACTTACAAAGCATATGCGCCAACAACAATAACACAAACTATGGATCAACAAATACTACGGGATGACTTACAAAGCATATGCGTCCAACAACAATATACTAACAAAGTAAAGACATGGGTTCCTAACATCCCCTCTCCCTTAGAAAAAGCTTTGTCCTCAAAGCTTTAGATGTGGAAATTGATGCAGAATCTGAAGGAGTGGGTCCCCTGTAGCATCCTCGGGTTGCATTCCAGGCCACTGGCGCCTTTTGAGTTTCAGGGAGGATTGCATGGAAGGCTGTAGACAAAGAACCATATCAACGATGTGAAAAGTGCGCACAGAATGATGTTGATCGGCTTGTTGTTTTAGTCGAATTCTTGCCATGTGAAGATTGTCCTGCAGAATGAGAAGAAGCTGATCGCAGTTTCGAAGAATTGAGTCAATTGCCTGAACTAGGGAGCTTCTGAAGGTGTATGGAAGAAGAACTGGTGGTGCCTGTCCAGATACTACTTCATATGGTGTCCTTTTAGATGTGGTACTATACCACTGGAGCGCTTCCAGGAAATCCATAGAAACAGTTGTCCAAATCTGTGTAGGGATGGGAAAGGGTTTGAGAAGTCCCGAAAGGAGGGTCATTTCACCCTTGTTGACCTAGAAAGTATCACAGTCAACCACCATCCATTGAATCATCATTTTCAATCCCTGCCAAAAGAAGTTACATTGTTCTTGGTCATACATTTTGAGGAACCCAGAGTGCCCTGCTGATGAAGAAGCATGGAGTTCATAGAAGAGATATCCCCATTGAACAGATTGCAACCAATTTGGAACAAGCAGAGAAATAGATGTAAGAGAAATTGGGTCATCAAATGTGCGAGAAGGAGCATCTGCCACCATATTGTCCTTACCCTTCTGGTAAGTGGTCGCATCGTCATAACCCATGAGTTGGAGAACCCATTTCAGGTGTGCTGGGGAGGAGACCCGTTGTTCCAGGAAAGTTTCCAGACTCTGGAGATCAGTCTTGATGTGGAAATAATTCCCCAATAGGGATGGTTGCCACTTCTGTACTGCATGCAAAATAGCCATCATGTCCTGCTAAGATGTAGACGCGGAAAAATGCTTACCGGAAAGGTCTTGTGAAGGCGGCAAGCCCACTGGTGCAACAAAGACACCTGCATATCTATCCAAGGAAGTAGTGGAGACCATTGGTGGGTGCATCTGAAGGGAATGGAGCTGAGCAATGACACCATGTAAATTCTTCTTAAGGATATTTTCCAAGTGATGTGAACTGATGATGCAGAGAGACCCTGGTTGTAAGCCCATAAATTTGTGTTGTGTCCCATTAACTAAAAACTATATCCAAAGTTCATCAAAATCCCATAAGATGGGGCCAAGTGTGTGTAACCATTGAAAGCCCAAAACTACATCACATCCACCTAAGGGCAAGGAAAACATGTCAGAGCGCAAGTTATAATCTTCCATAGATATACACACATTATGACACTTCCCCTTGCAAGGTAAGGTGCCCCCATTGGCAACCATGACTTCAAAGTTGGAACAAGGATGGACAAAACAATCAGCCTGTTTGGCAATCCGAGGGTCAATGAAGTTATGAGTGGTACCAGAATCAATGAGTATGGTAAGAGGGAGCTTCTTGAAGTATCCCCTGACCCGCATTGTTTGTGGGGTGGTGACGCCAGTTACAGGATGGAAAGAGATCTCAGGTGGGTCGTCTTGAGATGGGGTGTCAACAGGCGGGTGCTGAATGTTGACCTGAACATCTACTGTATCTGGAGCTTCTTCACCAAGTTCTGAGGCAGGCAGAGAATCCACATCCAAGAGATAGAGATTTTTTTTAACACATCTATGTCCCCGAGTGAATTTCTCATCACAATTATAACAAAGCCCTTTTTCTCGGCGTGCCTACATCTCTGTTTTAGACAAATGCTTGATAGGAGTTGTTCGAGGAGCAGGCGTGATGGGAGGTCATTGGGAACCCATATTTTTGAAGGGAACAAAGGTGGGTTTGGAGCGTTGTTGAGCTGCGATCTTGTCCTCTTCCAACTTAGCCAACCCTAGGATTTCCATCATTGTGTTGGGATAGAACATTTTGACTTCTGAGTGGATTTCATCCTTGAGACTACTGATAAAACAACTCCTGTAGAATTCATCAGACAATCCTTCTGTGTGATTGGCCAGTTTCTCAAATTCTATCTGATACTCTCTCACTGTGCCAATTTGGTGAAGTTTAGTGAGTGCTCCTATGAAGTCATCAAAAGCACTAGGACCAAATCGTGGCAAAAGGAGTTGGCAAAAATCTGTCCAGTTTGGCTCGAGATGAGCTTTGATGTACCAACGGTACCATTGAAGGGCTTCTTGTTCCAAATGAAAGGATGCAAGTGGAACTTTCTGGACATCAAAAGTAGTATGCAGACTTAAATATTGTTATGCTCAGTATATCCATCCAGTCGGATCAGTACCATTGAAGCGAGGAAAATCAAGCTTCGGCCCACGAAAATTGCTGGAAGAAGAGAACTCAGTGGCTGCAAAAGATTCTGGTTGTCGGTTATTATTCATGGCTGAATGCTGAAGATGGAGGCTGAGAAATTTTTCATCCAGATCTTGGAGTTTGGTTTGGATGGCTGCAAGTAATTCCTCCATGGTTTTTGCTCCTGTGCAAGTGACAACCATAACCAGGAATTTTTATTTTTTTTTGTGGGGGGCGGAATGGATAGAAAAACAAAAACACAAGCTTATTTAGTAAGGGGAAATTTGGATCTGGGAAAAACTCGGAGGGTAATTAGGGTTTGAATAGGTTTTCAACACTTTCTGAGGGACAGGGAAGCAAAAAATGGGGATTTTAGAGGCGGGAACTCTATGGTAAAATTTGAAGGCAATCGGGTGAAAATTGAAGAAGTTATGGCAAACCCTAAAATAGACAAATGTGGGATTTTTGGTCTTGGGAAGTGGAATTTGGGATAGGGTCTTCATGAATGAAATATGCAGAATGGGATTGCAGGGATGTCAGTGAAGTTTCAGGGAAAACAGAGTTGAAACAAGGGAGATATGGCCGAAAAATAGAATTTTACACTCTCTCTTTTTTTAATCCAAAAATGGATCGGCAATAGCGGTGCTGAAGGGATCCGCAACAGATGGATCGAAAATGGCACGGAAGGGATCGAAAATGGCTAGATCTGAAACGACGACTGGAGCTGGAACGACTTTCAGAATAGATCTGAAATGGCTGGATCTAGAGCGGAAGTGATCGGCAATAGTTCAGCTGAAAATAGATATGGACCCCAGGTATGTACAGCTTCCTAACAGTTCAGGTGTTTCACTCAGCCACCACCGTTGTCTGACGGCTTGCGTATTGGGGCAGTACCCCTCACTCCACGGCTCAAGTAAAACTGATAACCGCTTTGCCACAAACGACAGCTCTTGGTTTACCTCACGGGTGGGAACTAGTCAATCAGGTAGGGGTCATTGCCCTTTTTGCTGGCAGGTCCTCTCAATGGGCCAGCTACTTTGGGGTTCCTGTGGTACTCCTCACAATGACTTTTAGGGCTTATTCCCAAGTACTTCCCACAGTTAAGCGGATAGGGATTATTCCCAAATCCGAAGCTGCAACAGATAAGAAAAAAAAATTGGCAGAAATTCCACCCAACGAGCCCAGGAAAGTGCTCTGATACCATATGTGAAGAACCTGCAATAATTAATTAATGCAAATACACGAGATATCAGAAATAACAGAACTTAGAATCACTTTTATATTGATCACGGGCCACTTTGAGGGGGCAACCTCCTTTAAGCAAGCTCAATACAATTAACTTCACGGTGCCTTCATAGGCCTCAACACACACTTATATACTAAGTCTAGGTGCCAATACCATGGGTCAATACCATGTGTCAATACAAACCATGGGCCAATATAAAATATAGATCAACAATTATTACGGGTCAAAACCATGGGCCAATACAAACTATGGATCAACAAAACTATGGGCGACTTACGAAGCATATGCGCCAACAACAATAACACAAACTATGGATCAACAAATACTATGGGACGACTTACAAATCATATGCGTCCAACAACAATATACTAACAAAGTAAAGACATGGGTTCCTAACAGGGTAGTTGTCCTTTAGAGACACTTTGTTCATATTTTTAAAGTCAATACACAGTCTGATTTCACCATTTTTCTTCCTCACTGGGACTATGTTGGCTACCCACTTTGAAAACCTTAAGGAGACTATGATTTGTTCTTCTTACAACCTCTTCACCTCTTTTTCTATCAGTGGGAGCAACATAGGAATCATCCTTCTTAGTTTCTTCCTGAATGGTTTTTCCCATGTCTTTACTGGTATGGTATGCTGGATGATATTAGTATCATATTCATTCAAGTCTTCATAGCACCATGCAAACACATCAGAAAACTTTCTCATTAAATCCACATAGTCATCTTTAGTGCCTGGGGTTAAAGACTTTGACAGTTTGACAATTTTGGGCTCTTCATCATTCCCAATTTTATAGTCTTCCACTTCACTCTGGTTTGGAGCAACCTTGTGATTTTTGGCCACATCATTTTCATCAAAAAAAAATTCCAAGGGCACCAATCCTTTGGGTATGTAATTTATATTTAGCTGTAGGATCTCTTTATCTCCCAAAGTGGTTAGGAGCTCTGGTGGATCAAATTCCCATTCATCACATGAAAAGTTCCCCTAATCAATCTAGGCGTTGGAAAATTCCTCAGTCATATCTAGGAATTTCTTGATCTGCTAATCATCTTCAAATATTTTCCAATGTTTGGTATTGTCTGGATCAGAGGGTCTATTCCTTATATTGATCATGTAAGATTTGGTAGGATAAGCAGGGAGTTGAAATCTGCTAGCAGAGCTGGCCAAAATGTCTGCTATTGTATTTATCTCTCTAGGAATGAAAGAAATATCATGCTCTATGAAGAAGTTATCAAACATATCCCAAACAACATTTCTGTAAGCCCTCATTTTGGGATGTTTAGTCTCACAATTTCCATTCACCTGTTGGATTATTAGCTATGCATCTCCATAAAATTTGATCTTTTTAGTTATTAGATCTTTGAGTGAATTCAGACCCAACAGTAGGGCTTCATATTCTGCCACATTATTGGAACAATCAAACATTAGTTTGAAGGTATGCAATCTAGTGCATTCACTTCCTTCATCTGGAGGGATGATCCACACCCCTGCCCCAATTCCTTCTTTATTCATAGCTCCATCAAAACTCGTAGTTCAGTGCTCTTCTCTTTGGACTATGGTTGTAGCTTCCACTTCTAATTCTTATTTTTCATCACTACCTTTCTACATTTGCTTACCACTTCCTTCTAGGTTTGTTGAGTTGTCAATGCATTGTATCTCTTTCTAATTACTAGACTTATCATTTGTTTTAGGCAGATCAATAATTCTCACACCTTTATCTTCTGAATCAAGATCATAACAGAAAATTGAGGTGCCTATATTAGTGTCTACAACAAAAATGGGATTATTATCAGGCTTACTTTTACTGCTTACTACATAGGATAGTCTATGCGCCCTGTATAGTCTTATGTTTTCTCCAAAAATAGGGATGGTAGCATAATACATGTCCATCTATACAGTTCCTTTTAATTTTGATGCCCAAGACCTAGATAATAGCATCCCAAATTTAGGTGGAATATCATCCACTACCACATCCATGATTACATTCTTCTTAGGTATTTGAGTTAGTGAGACCACCATGTCTTTAATTAGCCCTAAACATTGGACTCTTCTAGAATCAAAGGATAACATATCTTTATAGGGCCTTGTGATTTCTAACCCCATACTTTCCACCACTGATATTGGAATGAGGTTATGTCAAGCTCTAGAATCTAACATAGCATTGTGTAATATATGATCATGTATGTTTAGATTGATATAGAAGGGAGGAACATCATCCTCTGGAGCACTTTCAACATGGGGACCAAATAGAAGAGTGGGTTTATGCTGTCAAAATTTATTTAATATTATTATTTATAAATTAATATGTTATTAGGTTACTAGTGAAAGGGATTAACCCTTCACTATGCTTGATCAAGCCCTATAAAAGGCGATCTTATTGTAATTTATCAACATCATCAAATATATTATTCATTATTTATTATTCAATATGAGAGTTGGATTCGACTATTAAAATCCAACCAGATACGGTTGCAGCATTTGGTATCAGAGCTTTCACTCCTCCCCCATAGAGCTTAGATTTAGCTCTTCCCACACTCCTTGCTCACCTTTCCACTCTCATTGCACTCCTCACACACTTCCCTAGACATGCAATCCTCCTCCGTTGCTACCACTCCCTCACAGTCATCTTTCTGCACGCCCTCACCACACTAAGCCCTATCTTCTCGCGCTCTTCACTCCTCTCAGTCCTCCTTCCACTCCAGCTTGCTTCATCCCCGTCCTCCTACTCCACACCATCTCTACAATTTCCTACCCTCCATCCTCCACCGCGTTCCATCCCTTCTCCTCCTTGCAGCCTCCCGCTGCCTATCAACCTTCCCCCTGCATATCCTCTCTTCACCATTGCTCTTCCACATCGATGTCCCCTCCATGTTGTCCCCTCCCTCCACCACTCGCTGCCACCTCCACGTTGTCCCCTTACTCCTCTCGACTGCTCGCTACTCCCTCTCCCTCACGCTCTGTGCATCCTCTTTCCCTTACGCCCAAGCATCCTTCCCTCCACGCAGAAACCCTAATTTCATCCCCAACGCGCTAAACCCTAATTCCTTCATAAAAATTAAATATTACATAATTCTTATTATGTTAATATTTATTTTTATTAAAAAAAATTACTATTCAAATTATAATTTTTAATAAAAATAATAGTTATAATAGTTATTATTTTATAATAATTATTAATAATTGACTCTCAATCTTAACATTAACCATCAAGTCATTTAAAGACGAATGGGATGAGATCTCGAATCGATTTCATAGGAAAATGGATGAAATGTTTGATTGGATGGAACAATCAGTTGTAAAAGCGGCTCAAAAAGCTATTCACGGCACCTTCAATAAAATAAGCCAACAAAGCAACCCGAAGACCTTTGAAGACAAAGACTCTGAAACTAAATCTAAATATGATTTTCAAAGTCCGGAAGAAAAACCAGATAAAGAACATAAAAATGATAAAGAGGAAGATACAAAAAACTATTATGTCAACCAAGATGAGAGTAAGGATATTGATCAAAATTGCGGCGAGAATCAAGCAATTTATGCTATTAACTATCCGACTAAAGCGGTATGTACCAAAAGTAATAAAGAAATTATGATAGAGACTAAAGAAAAAGACAGTAATGAACATCAATACATCAACAAGAATCTCACAATAACAACCACACAAAGAGATGTCATCACAAGGACCGCCATGAAGAACATCAATAAGAACAATTATAGTGTTATTCATAATAACACCACGAAAAAAGTTATTATGGGCAAGTTGATCGAGTCTGTTCAGTTGACAACAAAAGTAGTTAAAAGAAACCATCAAGCAAACGGAAAAAACATAAACGAAACTTCATCAAAAATCGATTCAACAGAGACTCCGAAGCAAAAGAAACAAAATGAAATAATTGACATAATCAAAATTGCATGGCTCACGTAATTAGTTAGACACAGAGCCAGCATAAAAGACGACAACAATAATCTAATCTTTGAGGACAAAGATTTCCTAAGGGGAAGGCAATGTTGTGAATATTTATTTAATATTATTATTTATAAATTAATAGATTATTAGGTTACTAGTGAAAGGGCATAACCCTTCACTATGCTTGATCAAGCCCTATAAAAGGCGATCTTATTGTAATTTATCAACATCATCAAATATATTATTCATTATTTATTATTCAATATGAGAGTCGGATTCAACTATTAACATCCAACCGGATACAGTTGCAGCAATTTGTCATCATGCAAATTGAGAGTATTAGGTTGCTTTCCTTCTTCTCCATTCACTACTTTCAAAATCTTATCTTTATACTCTGAGTTTTTTACCAACTCATTTAAATCAATTGAGATTTTAATCGTAGATATTTCATTCTCCAAACTGAAAGAAGAATGGATCTTTTCTATTATCTTTATACTACCTTCATCTCTCCCTTATGGGCCCTTTTTAGGAGCTTCTTCCCCTTTCTCAGTAGCCTCATCAGAGGTTACATTTTTTGGATATCCCTTCTTAGAGGTTTCTTTTCTTTCGGGCTGAGAAGAAGATGGATCAACAATAGCCTTTCCTTGGTATATTGTTACCTTCCTACCTCTCAAATTATGCCACCTCTGAAATTCATAGATTGCATTTTGGAAGCCTCTTTGGTGTTCATCAGATTCTGATTCTTCTTGGTTACTATCTAACTGCAGGGATGATTGGTCATGTTCCTCTTTAGTTAAATAGAACCAAGGTTGTATCTAATCAAAGAGGTGGATTTGGTCATCAGGGTGTCCATCTTCTTCTTCTCCTGGTTTTAGGTTCTCAGCAAAAGGTGGTCTGATTGGATGATTCTCAGCATTTCTAGGATCCCTTGGCTCTCTTGGTCTTCCCTATGGGGTAGGAGGTCTCCTATAATTGTTATTTCTAACTTGAGGCTCTCGGTTTTCTCTGGAAGGAGGCTTATTTTCAAGGGAGATTCTATCTACCATCCTTTCCATAGTCCCCATCATCTGCTCAAACCTGGTATCAATGGATTGGGATGTGGAAGGTTGGGTTGCCTCATTAGATCTCTTTTTCTCAGCTTCATTTATGTGTTTCATTTTACCCGAGGCCATTAAATTAGCTTCTAATTCTACAACATATTTTAACATATCAGGTAGAGTGGAAGATATCCTTTCTCTCAACATGAGATCAAATTCATTGTCAAAACAATTAGCATAATGAAGCTTGGCTGTTCCCACAAGAGGCTTGATGTCCACGGGGATAGAATTATACATTCTCATGAATCTAGCTGAAAGCTCTTGGACAGTCTCAACATTGGTTTTCTGTGTGTTTTCATACTAAGTAAGGATTTGGAGAGGATTTTGTTTATCCTTCCACCTAGCCAAGAAAGCTTGTTCAAATCTCTGATAGGTAGCAATTCCTCCATTTGGAAGGGCTTTGAACCACTTTTTCACTTTTCCTACAAGACTTTGAGCAAATAACCTCATCTTGATATCATCTTCATCCACCTCTTCTAGGTCTATAAAATCAGTAAAGTGGTCCACATGCTGCTGTGCATAACCATTTCCTTCCCCATCAAATCTCATGAGGCGTTGGGCATAGCCCATAGGTAAGTCATGGAGATTAGCAGGGAGAGCTAAAGGGGCAGATCTGGCAGCCATTGCTCTTAGATTTTGCCTAGAAGCAAGGGGAATTCTTGAAGTAGTAGAAGTAACAGTAGGTATTACAAACGTATGGCTTGGAAAAACAGGAGGAGTAATCAGGACTTGGGTATTTTTGCTGGTATCTTTTGTGAAGATAAATAAATCACGGTTTTCTTCTTTAGCTTGTAAATTTTCCCACAAAGCACTCAAACAATGTGTTTGGAATTTTATTCAGTCAAACAGGGTTTTCTTTAGATCTCATTCAGATTTAGACCTAAATGAGGACTGTTCAGTTTTTAAATCCCAAGAGACAATCTCTATAGCCTATGCCTCTTCTTTATGTAGAGAAAATGACCTAGTTAATGGGGAAATACATGTTTGTTCTTTCTTTGCCTTCCTAATGATCTTCTATGGATCTAATAAAAAATTTGCTACTTCAAGATCTGGCTGAATTCTGGTAGGTATTCTTCTTGAAGCCATAATTCTTCCAATAAATTCGCCAATTTGAAAGTTGGAGTCACCGGGGAACATATTACAACCATAAAATTTATGATCTTTTGTTTGCCCTCAAAGATATGATTTGATGCTTTGAAATTATTGTTCTAGGAAATAAGTCCTTCAAATCCCCGATATGGTCACCAGAATGTTATCACTCAAGATTCTCCTAGGTTGTAGCAGAAGGGATCATGAGGTAACTGTTTCAAACCAAGCTTTGGTGGATGGAAACTAGCTTTTCCAACCACATAGAGGGCTCTCTCTTTCACAATTCTCTCAACGCTTAGAGTATTATTTGCACAAGCTGGTTATAGGTAAAAGTGGTGGCTAGACCTTCAGATAATGATTTATGGGGATTTTTCAGCTGGTTGGGGTTAAGGACAGGAGCACCATTGGGCATGGAGTCAAACTTCAGTGGATTTATAGTCACAAATGATTGATTTAGACCACAATTTAAGAGGCAGAGGTGAGGTAGGTGAGGTTTTTTCAAGTCAAAATATCAGTAGATGAAGGAAAAAAGGAAAAAAATTCCATCATAAAGCTAGAGCATTTGTAAATGAATTCTAACTTGCAACTTCAAGAAGAAAGGGTGGAATACCCAGTCATATGCATCTGAAGCATAAAATATGAATTTTAGACCATGTAGTATTGATCTAGATACTGTAGAAGTAAACAATCAATGGAAAATACAAATGAAGAACACATGCACAGGAAGTAACAGACATCAAAACACTCATCACAAGAATCTCTGCTCCAGAATCGGGTCTTCTCGTGAATTGAAAGGTCGAGTTCGATACATACATAGATCTTTTAATCTCTCAAAATCCAAAAACATCCAACCCTTTGGTCTTATTCAGAACATGCCTTTAAAGGATTAAAATATATCTAACAACTTCTAATAATTCAACCATAAATGGTTGTTTACTGACAATAGTATTGAACTAGAAAGGATGAGGCCGTTCATGTCGAACTGCTCGAACCAACTTCCTCTGATTCTCTTAGATGCACTGGTGGGAAAATCTGTGCGTTTTCAGTGCACATTCGGGTTGTGGAAACCACTTATTTGTCCTTCATATTGGGACTTTGGAGGTTCATTTGTAGGGCTCATCAAGTCATGGCTTCTTCCTGCCTTCAGATCGACCTTCAATTGTGGAACAGTTGGTTCTTCCCCTATTAAACTCTTCATTTTTTGCATCCTCATTTTACTCTGTAAAACCATCTCAAATCTGCAATTATCCTTCCACAATCCGCAGTCCGCAATGCGGAAATTGGAAGTCAAGGATGCTAAAAGGACCTTGTCAAAAATCACCTCCGCAATCCACATTCTACAATGTGGGTTTCAAAAATCGGAGAGCCAACTTTACACCTCTGGAAAAAGATCACTTCCACAATCCACATTCCGTAATGTGGGTTGCAAAAATCGGAAACCCAAATCTGCACCCCCAGAAAAATTATGCCTTTGCAATCTGCATTCCTCAATGTGGGTTGCGGAAATCGGAAACCCAAATTTGTGCCCCCAAAAAAATTATGCCTCTGCAATCTGCATTCCTCAATGCAGGTTGCAAAAATCAGAAACCCAAATCTGCACCCCTGGAAAAATTATTCCTCTGCAATCTGCACTCCGCAATGCGGGTTGCGAAAATCAGAAACCCAACTTTGTGCTCTTGAAAAAATACCATTCTAACTTCCGCAATCCGCAATGTGGGTTTGAAAAGTCAAAATGTTGGAATAGAGGGAAAGAAGAAAAGCATAAAATCTCTCATCTGGTGTGCTACAGATCATCTCCCAGTTGTTGATTTTCCCTGCTCTTCAATCCTGACCATTCATCTTCTCTTTTGAAAGCGGAAGATCAGTCAAGAAAATGCGTCTTCCGTAGTTGTTCTGGGTTGTCGGATTCGGACTTTCGCGATTGCTTTGGCCCTTAACTTTCAATCTCTTTCTCCGATGAAATTTTATGCAGACCGTTGATCTCCTTATCTCGATATGGACCATTCCCTCTCGCTTAAGCACCAAAAACCTCTATTTCTTCATCTTTTTCAATACATCTTGATCGTTTGGCTTGGATTTGCTTGAAACTTAGCCATTTTTAAGGTTTTCTAATTCTTTATTTGGCGTAAGAGGTCGATGGGAATGCTTGGGGTTCCGGTAGGGGGAGGCCCTTTCCTTATTTGGTGGGAACATTGATAGGGGTGTTAATAGGGATCTTAAACCAATCCACTTGGCTATGGATAAAGTCTTTTGACTCGACCGAAAGTGGGTTGGCCATAACAGGGGTAGACTCCTCAGGAATGAAGTAGGCTCTATGATGCATGTCACCCAAAGGGAAGTCAGGTAAATTTAGTGCTTCGAGTATTTCTTTGTCACTGCGAAAACATTGTGTGGATAGATGGAAGAGGTAAATATCGAGGTCGGGGAATGGTTGGTTTGCCAGTTGTGGAAATAATATAAATAGTGTTAACTTCTGCCAAAGAGGAGGATTCGGGCGGGTGAATCTCCTCGATGGTAGTAATGGATGATTCTAAAGAAGATTGACTCATTTTGTGCAGCACCAACCGATACTCTAGCAAGTCGGGACAATGATTTGAATAATGGTTGTAAACTCTGCATATGGCACAGGAGTGGTTGGTGCACAACGATTTGTTATGCGGTGGTGGGGGTGGTTGGTAGCTCGGCAACTGAGATAGTGGGGTCATCATCCAATGTCTTCATGTGTTCTTGAAGGTTGGGAAATTGTGGACAATTATGGGTTGTGTGGCCCAAATCATCGCACAAGGAACACTTGGGGGGTGCACGGGAAAGATTTGGGGTGCACGGTTTTAGTCGCATTTGTCGCAATGTCAATTTGGTTGGTTTTTCCCCCAATATTTTTCGAAGACTAAGGGGTAGTGTTGCAGGTGGTTTTTTTTGACACACCGAGAGGTGGATGATTAACGGTGGTGATTGGTTGGACCGGTTGAAGAATGACTTGTGGCATTGGAGTGGGATTAGGGGCAGGTAAATACCACATAGGAAGTCCTAATGTCAATCCCAAGAGATTCAACGTGGCCATTACGAGCATACTTACTACCCCTTATGGGGGAAATAAGAAAGGGATTGTGTGGATCGATGTGGCTCTGAGATGGCTAGGTACTGATGGAGGTTGAGAATGAGGTGGTGGTTGAGGGTTAGGGACCGATTGACTTGAGGAAATGGTACACAATTCAGAGATCTCAATGGTTGGAGGGGGAGGCGGTACATAATGAAAGGTGGATATCATTGGAGTCTCTTGATAAATTCTAGGCCCTGCGGTGGAAATCAAAAGGGCGGGCGCACCAAAAATAGGTTGTTCAACCATGGGAAGATCATATTAAGTGGGTGTGTTCGAGTCATATTAAGTGACTTGGTCAATTTTAACAACCCGGCCCTTGTGGGGGAAAATAATAAGCCGGAACACTGATGAAGCAACAACCTTCATGGCATACATGTAGCTTCGTCCTAGGAGAAGGTTGTAGTCGAGCTAGGCGTTGATTACTTCAATGTCAATCAGGATAGTTTTTCCAGCTAATTGGTCTAGAACATTAGCCAAAAGGCCTTGCGGCCAAGATGAATGACCATCATAAGCTCGTAAGGCGACCGTGGATGGATGTAGGGTAGGGGATCCTAGCTTCTGCCACACGAATGTAGACATGACACATGTAGAGGCACCCTCATCAATGATGCACTGATGGATAACAAGATTCTGAATTGACATGAAGACTTGAAATGCTAAGGTGGAAGGCATGCGTGGTTTAGATTGGTATAAGTCGAATGCCATCATTCGTGAGTCCGAAGGATCGATTGCACCAACGGAGGACAACAGTGTTTTGCACTGCACTAGGCAATTCTTTAAACCTTCTAAGGATGATATAGCAGTGGGGGATTGGGCTAAGTCATCCATGATATTATAGTTTGGGGAAGCACAAGCATTGGGGTTGTTATTGATGCAGTGCAGAGGAAATTGAGGTGCTTTGGGGGCCTCTTCGAACGGTGCTAGGGGTAGACACAATGACTGATATGTGGGAAGAGTGGTAGCGAACTTGTTCGCAGGAATGGTTTCGGTGGTTGAACCATACTTGTTACGGCATGTTTGAAGGTTGATAATAGCTAAAGACATCATTAAAAGGTGGTGGGTACCTGATTCAATGGGTTGACTAATAGGAGCAGCGTAAGGAATTGGCTATTGTGGTGCGGAAAGCCCTTGAGGGGGAGGCGAAGGTTGGGTGGCTACTACCTCTTGCGTGGCTAGGATGCTTTGCAACACCATAGGTTGTGCATTGGGTTGCAACACCATGGGTTGTGCAGCATGTCCTTGGCGTTGGGCATCGTCACTCCAGAGTTAGCGAGCTCTCTCTAGGTGGGGACAATTGTGCTTGTAATGGCCATAGACCTTGCAAATAGAACATGGTTGATTTGTACATAAGTTGGGATTTTTACCTAGTCGAGGTGGTCGATCAGGATTTTGGTTAACCAGCGCGGTGCCATTATTATCAAGGGGGTTTGGTGGTGGATCGCCTCTATAGGGAGGCTAGTTATTGCCTCAATTACATCCATGTCCCCTATTTTGTTATCCTTGTTGGTTCCGTTGGGAAAGTTGGTTCTGCGGTTGGTTTTTTGGGGCATAAAAAATCCCTTGGGCAAGGGGGGTGTTTGGGGTTGGGCAGGTGATGGGGCAGCCTCTGGTGGATAATAAGTGAGATGGGCTTGAGGTTGTATAGGCATGGGTGCAACTAGTTGATGGTAGTAAGTGGGTGGTGTGGTAGGGGGCCTGTATGATAGCGAGGTAATACCATAGCAATGCATCGAATAAGAAAGTCCATGTATATGAGGAGCTTGGGCAATGGTGCATGAAAAGTTGGGACCACTGCTCATGGTGGGTGGTGTAGAGTTGGGTGTAGGATTATAAGTCAGGGTGGTAGCGGTAGGCATATGGACATATGGATGACTACTAGACGCAACATTTCTAATAATGTCGTCAGCAGCGTGGGATGCGCCCGACGTGTCCTTCTAGGAGGAATCACCACGAGGAGCATTAGGTAAAATGGAGTAAAGATAGCCTGACTGTGCATAGATAAGGTCAAACTGTTGGGATTTAAGTATGGATTCTTCTTCATTTTGGGGTCATTCGAATGCCACATCCTTGGCGATAATAGGTATGAGGGACTCCAGAAACCAATCTAAAAATATACAGTCATCTAATTTCATCTTGCACAAACTACTGCGTCTACGCCATTCATGGATATGGTCAGTGATATGGGTAGTCGTGTTCTGTCTGCAAGATAGTAAAATATCAACACCAGCGTCATAAAAGACTGGTAAGTGGAAGAACTGTAGGAAAGTCGAAGTGAGGGAGGTAAAAGTGGAGTGTGTCCCATCTGGTTGTTCAATATACCACTTGGCTAGAGCACCAGTGAGTGTCCATTGTAAAAGGCGTAGGTGTATCGAGTCATCCACTATGGAGTTGGAGGAACACCATAAGTGGAAAGACATGATATGGTTTTGGGGGTCCTCACCACCGTTTCCTTCGAATTTGGGGATGTTTGAAGGGACTTTTATTAGGCATGGGAGGCGATGTAGGGTCATGCTAGATCAGATCGTTAGTCAATCGGGCCATATCAGGTAGGTTGAAACTGGCCATGAATTGAAAACTAGCAGGAGGATGTGACATGGTCAAAGTGGCATGCGTGCTAGCCATTGTGGCGATCGTGGGGCCACCTCCACCGAGTGGTGGTGTGGTGGCATGGGTCATAAAGGGTATCAAGGGAATTCCTGTAAAAGCTGGAGGGATAGACGATGAAGGGAAAGTTCCCCAAAGGGTACTACTGGTGACCAAAGGGACGGTGGTCGAAACAGATCCGCTACCGATGGGTATAGAAGTAGTGACTTAAATGTTGGGTGTAGGTCCCGTAGATGGCATAGCCAGGATGGATGCTAAAATGGTGGCTAGGCCAATGGTGGAGCCACTGCCAACAATGCCGCTATGAAAGGGGTTGGGTTTAACGCCATCCATGGGGATAGATGAATATGTGCATATAGGTGAATCAGGATTAGAATCAGATGTGAAATAAAGATCCAGCAACGAGGATTTGCATCTCAAGGGAGCATGATGAGTGGGGTAGATTGGACTATACTACAGGGATTGGCCCCGTAGGCAACGAGAGTGTCTCAGTGAATCAATCATGACAGGTGTAAAAGTGCTAAGGGGATGTGGTAGATAAAACGCTCAAAAATCCTATTGCAACTGTGTGTGCAAAAGGAGAGCTCGCAAAAAGATGGTACTCAGGCCAACAACAAGCTCAAAAACGTTGGCTGCAACAGTGTGCTACAACAAGTGGAGAGGCAATAAAATGGTCAGAATACCAACAAGTAGCACTCCTAGAAAGAAAAAAGACTCACTAACCAAGGGGATATAGTAGCATACAAACACCTATCTAAAAGATATGGAAGCTCACACAAATCGTATCCCCTGCAGGGTGATGAAATCCGCAATCAAGAAATATGAAATGTAGAACAAAATGACAAAGGATATCCCTCTACCAAGAGGGACTCCAGGTAAAAGAGTCCTAGAATAATGGCGAATAAGCTACCCCATTCATGGCACATCTGGAAAGGTGTTCCGCGGCTTCATTTCTTTGGTCATCGCGCACCCAGTATGGGGGCCAACATGCACGACAAGAACAACGAGTGTCCTTTAGTACATAATGGAGAGCGATATTCCAATCAGAATTCTGGAACTAGTCTTGGCACTTTCCCTCATAAGGGAGAGGCCCTCCGACAAATCAGTTTCAACCGTACCAATAAATAATAGGGGATTTTGGCTCCTTAGAGGACAACAACTATGTTACAAATGTGTATGGCAAAGTGGGTGTTATTTGGATGCCTAACCCCAATGTAGTACCTATCTATCAAGTTGTTTCTGAGTCCCCAAGTGGGGTTAATGTGTGTTTAATTAAGCTAAATTTAGTCTCACTTGAATTACAGGGAGTGTGTGAGTGCACAAGAGGTGTAAACCCAATATCGCCGAGAGTAAATGCTGGAATAAAAAACCGAGACTGAAATAAAAGTACTAAGTGCTATAACATGTATGTAATAAATGAACTTACTGAAAATATGATGAAAGAGATAGCAATGCACTGAGGATGCAAGCAAAATGAAAAAGTCTCAAATGCTACAGCAAGCAAACAGCAGAAAGGTACCAATGTAAAATGGGTAAAGGAAAACAAGGGGGTTGCTAGTGCAACCAAGGTAAAGAAAAGAAGAAAAAACAGGTGCAGGGTGCATCTGTGAAGGGAAACGTTGTGCTCTGGGCACTGCAGGCTGCAGAATAACTACACCAAAACAGGAAAAACAACTCGTGTTTGGGAAGAAAAGGCGCAGCTAGGGCATAGGTTTCAAGCTCAAAAGCACGTGGACAGCTCGGGTTGCAGGCAAAAAGGCGCGCGGGTATCGGGCTGGAAAATGCGCAGGTATTAGACCGGAAAGCACACGGAGCACGTGGGTATCGGGTAGGAAAGCGCACTTGGGGCACGAGTTGCGGGCCAAAAGTCACTCTGGAGCGCAGGTTTCAGGCCATAAATCATGTTGGGGGCGTAGGTTTCAGCTGGAAAGTCATGCACTACAACGCGGACATGTGTTTCTCCAGTCGCAGGTTGAGCCGTAAAAATCGAACTGATGAAGGGTATTATGAAGGCAAGGGCCATATTTGCAAGTACAGGGTCCAAGGCTAGGCTAGAACTGTAAAATGCAAGAAAAACAACAAATACTAAACTAAAAATAACTATTGATCATACCAAACCATAGATCGATGGGAATTGACCTAGTTGGAGTCGCCAAAACTGTAGCTAGTGTTTTCACACCAGCTCATGCTAAAGAGCACCTACTAAGGATTATGGAAACCTTAGTAGCAGTTTCAAAAATAGATCATATGTGAGTGCAAATAATAAAAAAAAACTAATATAACTACTGCAATAAAATAACAGATCAAGAGGAACCCATGAATAAGATTTGTATTTTTGTATTATTTTGCAAATAATGGTTTACAATCAGAGTTTACCTCAGAAGTTGAGGAGATGGAGTCCCTCGCAGTTGTACAAAGAGTAGCGCTCCAGGTCTCCAAGGTTCCTTTCTCTTCTCTGAATGCTCAAATGGTGGCCAAGACTCGACTGCATGGGCACAAAATCTCAAAGAGGTAGGTTAGAGTGCAATAGGAATTTTGGCAGCGTAAGGGTAGGAAGAGTGATACATGGATGTGAAATGGGGGGCCTCCATTACCTTTTTATAGTAATTTTGGGTGGTGGAGTATGGACCCATGGTATTATGCAACCAATAGTATTGGCCAATGGTATTTGATGTTTTCCCTCCTTTTTAATTTTATTTTGACTTTTTCCCCTTTTTTTTCTTTTTGGGGGATTTTGACCCTTTTTTTATGGGATTTTAACCTTTTTTGAAGGATTTACATTAATTAATGAGGGAAATAATGATTTTTTGTCCATTTGGTTGCCAATTTATGGATTTTTGGGTTTTTGGAGGCAAAAAATGTAGGAAAAAGGGATGAATGGGTTATGTGACTGGGGGGGATGATCTAGGTGAACAATTTTTGGGTGTTAATGGTCTCCTTGATACTCAGAAGATCGTCTCTAGAAATTGCCTGGTCTCTTGTTGAATAGGCCGACAGTGGTTTTCCAACTATAATAGAGTCCTCATGATTGAAGATTTTGAAGATGAAAAATTGCTTGCCAAGTATGGTTCCCTTAACGCCACAACTAGGAGGGTTATAGTCTTTCTTGTAGACATTTTTTCTCTACATGACATCTGGTAATTTTCTTTGGTATATGTTGGTGTTTACTCTGATCTAGAGGTTTTCCCAATGCAGATCCAGGTACTTCACGGTACAAGATACCAACAAAACCCCTATTCACCGGCCCTTTTGGAAACAGACTACAAGCAGCCTGAGGTCTCACCCGAGGCGAAGCAGAGGGGGTGGTTGCAGAAGCAGGTTTCCACAACCTTGTGATGCAAGTGATTAAATTGGTTAATGCGTAGCGTGGTGACATACTGCGCATTGTGGTCAATGATTGCACGAAGTCTTCTACTTCGCGTCGAGTACTGCGGCAAGAAAGGATGCTTGTGTAACCAGCGCATCCATAGACTGCGCAGTGGGGTTACTTCCAGCCTACGATGACAAGCTATCAACAACTTATCACGCAACACTTCTAATGGATCAGCGCGTCAACTAGACCGCACGACGACTACAATACTTGATCACTTCCACTCACCCTTACTTCTTTGTCCTTACTCGTTTCAACAATACTTAGACTGATTAAAGTTTATTACTTACGTAAATAAGTGAAATGCGCAATGTTGCGTGCTTTGATATCGCGATCTTACCTTAACAATTACTCTGTGATTATTTAACAGGTTCATGCATCCAAATACTTCGAGATGCTGATCATTAACATTTATCCATGTATGAGCTACCTAACATCTTATTCCGTCCCTTTTGTGGTGAATACAGATAAAAGTAAACATATACCAGATAATTGTAACTTCAAGCATTCATACTGTAAATAATTCAAACAACTGAATAATGGAAACCATACACAGCAATCACATAATACAAGATTTAACGTGGTTCACTCCCCCGAATGGGAAGCTACGTCCACAAGAACTGTTGTTTTATTATCTTAGGAAAGGGTTCAACAGTTCTTTGTCTGCGCACTCAGTTGCAGACGTTCTTCTTCCTCAAAATTAGGTCTCTATGCACTCAGCTGCAGAGCCTTTACAATAGCTTTTTGCTCAAAGATTCTAAAAATTTTCAACAATACCCAAGTACAAAAAGTAACCCTTTCCCATACAAAAATGCCTTATATATAGATCATGCCCGTAGGTCATGTCTTTACATTTCGAAGGCAAAACCCTTAGGTTTACAAAACTGTCATGGTTTTCCCAAAATCAGACTGCTAGTGTCTAGTAGCGGATCTTCTGTCACGCACGCGCCAACAGGTTTCCTCTGCCGAGTTGTTCCTTCTTTCACGGCCTTAGATGACTGGTTCAAGTAGTAGTTCTCTATTTGTGTGATCAATCACCTACCTCCCGATCTGCATCTACCCACCGCTTGGTAGTTATCGATCCTCTTTGCCAAAAATAGATCTCCGATGACCTAACCAGAATCTGTGTTGTCTTCTGTCCAACACTCTGCTTAGCTGGATCTTCCGTTGACCGACACATCGCAGCACTGTTCTCCTCGCAGCATTGTCTTCGCAGTTCTTCCAACACTATGCTACGTGCAACTGTGCAGCATACCAAAACTTATCCCAAAATTGTTCCAACTTAACTGCGCTCAGCTCCGTAGTTCTCAAAATCCTTCCTGCTCAAAAATGCCCCACCTGGGGAAAGCCCAATAGGCCCCTAACACTTGCATGTGGCTCACCCCCGAGCCAACTGCAACTTCTTCAAGGTGTTCTGCTGATTGTGGGGTGATCTTCACAACGAACTCATTGAATGTTTCGGTCAGTTTTTCTACCGCGGTCTTCGTATCTTGCTCGATTTGCCCAACTGTTTTCAGCATCTCATGTGTTATCTCGTGGTCGATTGGCCTTCCACCTGCTCGTGATTCTGGTACAGCTCCTTTAACTTTTCTTCAATCTCCTCCGAGATCGTGCTAGCCTCTTCTAACAATGGCTGTGACTTATCACCCATTTCTGTCTCTTTCTCACGTAAGGCTTGCACTTCCTTCTTGAGTGTGTTGATTTCTCTGTATTTTAGCAACTTATCTCTTGCTAGTAGAGCCTTAACTTCTTCACCCATCTTTTCCACTGCTTCTTTCTTTTCTTTCACTTCCTTCTTTACCTACAACAACTGCTGATCTTCCTCGATGGCATTAAATGCCTTCGATGTTGCTTGCAGTAGACTTTGGCACTTAGCCACTTTGGCAACAATATTCTGTGTTGCAGTCTTCATTGCTCCTTGTCTTAATTGTTGTTCATCTAGTGGGGTCTATGGATTGATCTGCGCCTTTAAGGCAGCAATTTCAGACTCATGGAGAATCTCCATGTCTTCCTTCTCCATCTTAAGACTAGTGACCAAATTGCCAATCTTGATAATAGTATCTGCTGGTTCTAGTTGTACTTCAAATTCATCTATGTTATCTGCAACTGCAGTGATCGTGGACTCCAATCTCAGCCGACGATCCTGCTCATATTGAAATTGCATAGTACTATATGAGTTATCTTCCTCTAGCTGCCTGTTAGTTGCTTGCAGCTCAGCCTGTCCTTTCAGCGCTTCTATGGTTCTGTCATGCATTTCTTCACAAACTTGCATCTGCAAGTAATGTAGGCCTAGAAATGGTATCTTTGCAAGATCAAGCTCCACGCGCTCTACATTCTTCGTATCTAGCATTACTTGATCAGGTAATGGAAACCTTATAGATAATGGTTGTAGATGGAAAACACGGGACCTCACGGGAACGGTGATTTGCTGCTGCGAAGTCCCCGCCAACTCTCCTTGAACCTTTGATTCCTGTGGCAAGGGTAATCTTTTGCTTACTTCATCAAATTTTTGGGAAATTCCTTGTAGTGTAGTTAGGTTCTGCTCCAAACTGTCTTGAATCGCCTTTTCCTTCTTCTCCTTGTCGGTCTAGATCTCTTCCATTTGCTTAGTGACCTCCGTAGCGATCATTAGGTAGTCATCCTCGTGAAGCACTGTGTCCAATTGGTATTTACTTGATTTATGTTTCTTCCTTGGTTCCTTGCGCCCTGAAGGACTCCCAATGTCCTTCCTTTTCACTGACTCTTTATCTTCTACTATGGGACACGGGATAGGGTTATCCTCGCCATAATCACTTTGGACATCCACACCCTCAACTCGGAATTCAGCTAACCATTCTTTCATGATATTTTCAATATATTCCTCGTACATGTGGTAGTTTCCTGGGTACCAGTCATGATTCTTCGTCTGTGCTTTAGCTGAAATCGAGATGCATTTCATCACAGCATAAAAGTTGACGACACGGATATATTTGCTTGTTACTTGTTTTGGTATTTGAGGCGTAAGCATGATGGCCCCACGCAGCTGGTCATAATATTTGTAAAATACCAGTGTTGTCTCGTGCTATCTTTCGGGATTCAAATTTTCCCAAAGGTTCTGATAGTGAGCACCTCTGCAGTCCGAAGTGTTCGTGCTCACTCCAACATATTGCTTCGGTTCCTTCCATCCTAGGAAGGTGATCAGTACTATTATCTAGGTGAAATGGAAGTATCCGCCATTGATTTGAGTCTCATTTAGTTCCTCTAGGAACTCATTCAGTAGGTATTGACACCAATTAAATTCTTCTCCCTCGGCGGCTGCAGCATCGAGTAATACTGCGCCTGCAGAGACTTCTAACGGTCTGCACTTTCTGAGAATTTTTCCCTCTAACAGCTGCGTGACAAACCTCATTGCTTGGTCATTTATGTCATTTGTTTGGAAGCCTCACTTCCCTTTGACAATAGACTGCATTTTCTTCATTAATGCAGCTACCTCTTTATCCTTGCTTTTACCCTGAAAGAACTTCCTTGGGTCTGCTCCCCTTTTGCTCAACCCAGTTATCCAATGGATTAAGTCAATCGTCAGGTCTATAATCTGGTCAAGCCATAAATATCCCTAGTGGATGCATGCCATCAGAGTTCGCACTACCACATCGAGCTCTGATGATCGGTCAAAATGTGGGAGCCTGAGCAGCTTTAGTAGCACCGACTTGGCTGCTCCAAACAACCAACTTTCCACGACCAAAGTGAGGTCACCCTTTACATTCTTCTTCCAGCACATGTATTTGTCGGGTTGGAACTGTGGGAACCTCAGCTTGTTGGGCTTCTCCTTCTACATTGCAAGAAGATCATAGTCCTCCCATTTACATTCGGGAATATTACCCAACAGATTTTTTTCCACCTCAACATGCTTTGATATCGGTGAGAGTGGTATCTCATACTTTGGACTCTTCAGTAGTTTAATGGCTGGTGCATCTAGTGCACGCGGTGAGATATAATCTGGGGTCATAGTTAAGGGTATCTCCTTATCGGAAGTGGGCTTATTTGTCCCCGCCAAACTTGTCTTTGGTAGCTTTGTTCTCGGCACTACTGGATTTTTTCCTTTGTCTTGCATTGAGGGGCCGTGTATCGGTGATCTTCTTCGACCTTTGTTCTGGTTCAATAACGACTTTCTTGTTTGGGGTTCTCATTAACCCGTCAATCCCTCCGTATTGGAACAACCTCACAGTCTCTTCGACCATGAACTCTTTGTCAACAAAGGACCTCTGTATCATTCACTTGCACACTACTTGGCTAACTAGTGGATAACTTGCAGAACTAACTCATAAAACAATGTGTACAAGAATTTCTAATTGCTTTGGTAACGCCTACGAGTCTAACTGTTGTGTTATTTATAGCCGCGGTTGATCCACCTCCGTGCCCATTAGCGATTAGATAAGCATTAAATGTAGTATCCATTATCCAAATCCAGCATATGCTTTCGTCAATTCCCTCATTAAGGCATTCAGAATGGCTATCTGTGCTTTAAATGCCCGAGCGGTCAGTAGGAAAGTACTGCATAACAGCTATATTTTCGACTGACACTGTAATGGCTATATTCTAGAGCCTTGCATCGAACTGCGCAGAAGATCATCTTTGGTCCTTTGCGGTGTTTAATTTCTTTTCTCTTAAGGATTTCATTTTGAATGTCACAACAGTGCATTTTTTTTTTTTTGACAAGCAACTTCAGCAATGCTGCGTGGTACATGGATTTATCTCTACAACTTTGTGTACAGACTCTTTCGCCGTTTCTAGTGCCCAATTCCAACTGTACCTGGCACTTAGAAATTTTCCCCTTCCTCTTAATCATACTGGATGCTGCAAAGTAGGACTATCACGGTAAATCTTTAGTCTGCTTCCATTTATCAAATTGGGTAATATATCACCGGCTAAAGTAGCTAACTGGACTGCGCCACCGTTAGTAACATGGATAGCAGTGTATGGCCTAAGCCAATGCATTTTAAACTTCCTCGAAAACTTCATGAATTTACTATCGTACAGGAGGACTAGATCACCTACCTGGAAAGATTTGCTCTTGATGTGGCGATCATGCCATGCTTTTTCACGTTCTTTCTGTACTTGTTGGTGGGAGCCTGCGATGAAGCGATCCTCTTCTAGACCAACCAAGTGTAACAGCCTTTCTTCCAGTGTTGCGCGATCTGCCATCCCTGTAAATGCAACTATTCTCAAGCTGGGAATAATATACTCCATTGGCATTATTGCTTCCTTCCCATAAGCCAATCTGAAAGGTGTATGTCCAGTTAATTTCTTGCATGTTCTTTTGTATGCCCATAATACAGATGGATGCACAGGTCCCAGTCATCGCGGTTTACATTGCATATCTTGGTTAGCGCATTCTCGAGTACTTTATTGAACGCTTCAACAGTTCCATTCGCTTATGGATGATAAGGCGTACTGCGCTGATGATGGATGTAGAATTCTTTAGTCAAAGCTTTAATAGTTCTATTCAGAAAATGAGTGCCTTGATCACTCATCAAAATTTTTGGACATCCAAATCATGTAAAAATGTTCTCAAAGATAAACTTGGCAGTTGTGGCTGCGATGCAGTCTTTTACTGGTTTTTCTTTGGCCCATCTGGTGAGGTAGTCAGTTGCAATAATAATGTATCTCACACTAGTTCTTTTCCCCGATGGGTTGATAGGTCCCATGGAATCAATTGCCCATTTTTCGAATGCTTTTAAGGTCAGCTGAGGATTCAACAGCATTTCATCTCTTCTTGATGGCTTCCTTGTCCTTTGACAAACATCTCAACTCTGGCAATGTTCCTTCGAATCTTTATGGATTGTTGGCCACCATAGTCCTACGCGCAATATCTTCTGCGCAGTAGCCCTTCCTGCATAGTGGCCTCCTGCTACTCCTGAATGTGTATCGGCCAATATATATGGCTTCACATGCTCCAATACCCACCTTCGCAGTACTTCATCAGGTCCTAGTTTGTAAAGATGCCCTGCAATAATGGTGAAGTCTGTGGCTCCCACTACCAGCTGCTTCTTTTGCTGCGTAGTGAATTGTTCAGGTGCGAACCCTATAGTTAGAAAGTCAATAATGTCTTGATAATACTCATCGGTGACCTGTATAGTAAACAACTATGCGTCAGGCAGATTTTCTTCAAGATTTGTAGGCTCTTCTCCTGACTCAATCTTGAACAGATGATCAATTCCTAAGTTTAACCTGCCTGGCTTAACCACTATTTCAAAATCATATTCTTGGAAGAGTAGCAACCATCTGCATATCTGCCCCCCTAACACTGGCTTATTGACTAGGTATTTCAATGCACAATGGTCAGTAAACATAGAGAAGTGTGCACCAAGCAAATAGTGTCTAAACTTTTGTAGCGCATATACTATTGCGAGTCCTTCTCTTTCAGTAGTGTATAATTCTTCTCAACAGATGATAACTCTCTACTCGAAAATACAATGGGATGATCAATGCCTCCTTCTCCTGGCTGAGCAAGAACAACACCCAATGCTATACATGAAGCATCAACATGGACATGAAATGAATTTTCCCAATCTAGAAAAACTAGGATTGGCGCAGTGACCATTTTCTCTTTCAATGTGTCAAATCCTTTCTCATAGTCCTCATTCCAAATGAACAGTGCATCTTTCTTTAAAAGCTTCTCCATTGCTGTTGTTATCTGCGCATACACACCGCTTGGTAGTTATCGAGCCTCTTTGCCAAAAATAGATCTCTGATGACCTAACCAAAATCTGTGTCGTTTTCTGTCCAACACTCTGCTTAGCTGGATCTTCTGTTGGCCGACACATCACAGCACTGTCTTCGCAGTTCTTCCGACACTATGTTGTGCACAACTTTGCAGCATATCAAAACTTATCCCAAAATTGTTCCAACTTAACTACGCTCAGCTCCGCAGTTCTCAAAATCCTTCCTGCTCAAAAATGTCCCACCTGGGCCAGGCCCAACAGTATAAATGATACAAAGGGTAAACACTAATGTTGTTTAGTACCAGAAGCACTAAACCAATGTCATCCAGTACCAGAGTTGGCTTCTTCATTTGAAGGACCAACAATTGAAGAGGCAAAAGGATGACTAATGCAACAAAGTTGACTCAAGGGTGAGACAACCTTCATAGTCACGGCCTATTGGCTCCTTCATTTTTAAGAGGACCCAAAAAAAGAGGAAGAAGAGAATATTAAGGAAGGAAGTTCTGGAAAAGAAGGGAAAGTTGTGGAAAAGAGGTAATGGTTGCAATAACTTTTGGACCAGTTTTGGACCCACTCCACAAGTATAAAAGGAAGTGGAATATAAGTGAGAAGAGGAGAAGCGAGAACACGTGCATGAGACAAGAAGACATCATTTGAGCATTGGATTAGAGCCATTAAGATAGAGACAGAGAGATATGCAACATGAATTATGTGTTTGGTTTTTGGGTTCTGTTGGGCTCCATGAATTGTTCTTTATAATGATTTTATTTGCATTAATTTCCCGGACTATTTACCATAATTTAGTACATATATGTTCAATAAGGCTATATTTACTTTATTTTATTAATGAAAACTCTTAAAAGTAAAGAAAGCCTGATCTACTTCTTTTTGATGTATTATGGTCCATACAACCCTCATTTCGGTACTTCATCTGACCTTTCATTCAACCCTTCTTCCGGTCGTGAAGTTCTGCATTGGGTTTGATAATATGTTTCTTAGTGGTTTTCTAATTTGGTTTATCTTTGTCTTCTACTTCTTGTTGGTCCTGTAATACCTGCAAATGAAAATGAAAAGCATGAGTTAATGATAAACTTTTTGTTTCAAAATTTAAACAAATACTAAAATGTTATTAAAGAATTTGTTTAAATTATTAAACAAAACCATTTGAATTAACTATTAAAATATATAAATAAAGTCATTTGAATTAAAACATTAAAAGACCATTTGAATTAAGTAACGTTGATATGTCACTTTTAAAAATATCTTAATTTAATCCTTTTAAATATATAACATGGCTTTTCAAAACTATGTTGTTTGTTAACTTTTAATTTAAGTTATTTAATACTTTGATTGTTTGTTATGCAGGATTACAAGGAGAAGGGAGGTTAGGCCTATTGTTTTTACATACATGCCATATCAACGCACAATGTCTTTTGGCTCATACTCACGTGAAGAACGGATGGCATGTTTTAATGGCCGTTGTATTCAATGGATTAAAGGCATAATTCACCAACAATTCTAGGAATCCAGGAACCCATCAAGCCAATACATCAGTTGTTAATTTTTTAGCATTAATTCAATATACTCTAGGTTCTCTACTGAGAGAATAACATGTACAGCATATCAAGTATAACAATGCATATCAATCACACTAAGCAATCACATGAGACAATAGACACATAGAGTTTCACTGGGGAAAACCATAAAGGTGAAAGACCCCACAACTTCCTCAGAGATAGAAAGAGCAATGATACAACCCAAGTACAAGAGATAGTCTTCTCTAGCAGCTACTCCTCCTTCCTCACTTGTGCACCACTTCCCGAGTAGTGTAGAAGTGAATAATGAAGTGATCAAATAGAGTGCCTCCCGCACTCTATTTATACATGAGCTAACCTGCCTAATAACCTAGCAGGGCTGACTTGTCTAACTAAGTCTAATAACCCATGGTTATACTAATCAGGGCTGACCCCACACTTGGTGGTCTAATAACCCATCACTTGCAAGTTGCGACACTTGTCAATACAAATGACGACACTTCCGTATAGAGGAATAATAACATCTCTATAGGAGTACAATATACATAGGTGAAATACATTCCAAAGTTACAATTACATCAACATCAATCAATAACCAATCCAGAGAATCAAATCACCAATTCAACCAGGAATCCGGATTTAGGAACTAATTGCAGTTACAGGCCATTCGGATGCCCATTCGGGTCGTCATTCTCATCCAGACATTCATTCAGACTGTCATTCGCACCTATGAAATCATTGGTTTGGGTACTGAGAGGCACCCATGGCAAAAATGAAGATGTGGATTTTGTTCGTGGTGATCCTTTCATGCTTCTCCCCCCCCAAGATTCCACCCAGGTCGTTTATTCATCTACAAGAATCACGGGGATTTGTTGCTCAAATGGAGGAAGTTGTTTATGAACAATTTCTGAGAACGGTTCTGAACATTAAAATAGGCTAGTTTTAGAGAGGTCAACCACTAAAAGGGTCGACCCTCTCTCTCTGTTGTCCAATCATTATATAAGGGTGTGTGGTGTATAAGACGGGGGCATCTTTTGATAATAAAAAAAAATTTGTTTCATCCTATTTCGTTTTTATCTTGCATGAACCCAATTATTGAATAATTCATAAGGGTAGATCGTTGTTCTCTGGGAGGGACCCTCAGTGGCAGTGTGAATCGTCCATTGTGTTCTTAGAATCAGATAAGTAGTGTGTGAGTTTTTAATTTCTGCTATGTGTGTGAATCAAACTGTAAATGGTGTAGTGGTTTAGTTTCTATATTTGCTTTGTCTAGAATACCTTTCCTTCATGTCTGAAGATTTTTGTTACAGTTGTTATGTGTGAATGAGATCTCAGTATATATTTATTTCATTGTGATAATCTTGATTTATTTATGAAACGTTTTCCTTTATAGTATACATTTGCATATGTCTGCAACTAGGAAGAGGGACGATTGAATCTTGGCGGCCATGGTTCCTTCCATGGCTGCCACCCATTTTTTCCCCTCTGGTCCTGGTCTTAGCGGTCCTGCATTAATGGAGGCGGCGGCGTTCCTCTGTGGTGGCGCTGTGTGTCCCGGAGATGCCCCTAACAGGGTTCTTGTATCCAGATTCAATGACGGGCTGCTATCTTGGATAGGCGCGATCACAGCTCGTGCAGCATATAAGAAGATATGATAGTAAGAACCCTAACTGGGGCGGCGGCGAAGAGACCTGGCTATGGCGACCTCCGGCCGACCGTCTCAGGGCTCACCTGCACCTTCTTCGGCAGCGGCGGTTCTGATCGCGGTCTTCCAGGACGATCCGTGTTTCCAGAAAGAAGAAACCAAAAGCACAGATCCATCCGCACATGGAGAGAAGCCCGTGGACGCCGCGGCGGTGGTGAAGGAAGGATTCCCATGATGACAGAGTCTAGATCTTGCTGCTTTTCTTGATATCACGAGCAGATCTGCCGTTTCTTTCTTGGAGGCCGGTGGCAGAGGTTTCTTTCAGGAGCCACGGATTTCTCTTCGCTGATTTACATTTCAGGGATGTCCCCAGCGTCTCTCGCAGCACGCCGCCCGGCTCGCTATAGCCCGCAGCAGCAAGGGCCAGCTAGTGTCTAGCCGTTTTCTTCATCAGTAGTTGCTGGCTGTTCGCCAGTTTGGGAGATCCAGAGTTTGCTGCTTGTCCACAGACTTGGATCTGCTTGTTTCTCCTGCTGAGGGATTCGGTTTGAAGACGTCTTTAGGGTTTCTCTTTACTGTTCAAGATTCATCTTCTTGTGGTGAAGTTTTATTGGGTTTATCTTTTTTTTTGGTTCAGCTCTTTATAAGCTGTTGTATCTGCTTATATGGGACAGAAATATGTGAAAATGTAGGGATCCTTGTGATTCTACTACATCTGCAGAATGTAATTTTAATCATCTTTTTGAAATAAAATTACGGACATTTTCCCAGGAAAAAAAAGTATACATTTGCATATTGCTTGTTTTAATGTAAATTTGCATATTGTTGATAGACTGTGTGTGGGAGCACTCTGTATAGAAATAGTCCTATGTTTTTATGACTTAGTTCTTAGAAGAATGATAGATATTTCAGCTTATATTTTTACTTGTTTCTTGTTCTTGCTTTCAGGTTAATTAGGGTTTTGAATTTAATTAAACATTTCTATTCATTGCATGTTAGATTTAAAAATAAGTTAGCAACATTATTTGTTTATAAAACTAATCATGTTTCAATCCGGTGCATAGAAGATAGTATTAGTCTCATTTTGAATATAATCAATATGGTTTTTTATACAGTAGTTATACTAGAGCTTTCTAATGAAATAATCTAGTTTTGGTATAGATTTGATTCTTAGTATCAAAATATTCATTAATAGGTTAAGTTGCAATTTGACTAACTATAGAGGTAGATTAATTTTGTTTCGATTAGTAGATAAATTTATTTGTAAGTTTTGAAGTTCTTTAATAGGATAGGATTTAAAGTTAGTAACACAGTATTGTTAGTCATTAGATTTAATATTTCTTTTATAAGACAACACCATAGCATTCCTTTTTCTGATTTTTTAAGATAACCAATAAAGGTTAGTTTGCTTTGATTATAAGAGTTTTCAAAATTTAGTTGGATCAAGGATAGCATAGTTGGATTTGCATAGAATATATGTTTTATGTTCATTTGCTATTAGCAATTTGGATTTGTAGAAGCATCTTAAGTATGTGTGATTTCGAATGCTTTCTCTTTAAATAGAATAAAGATAATTCTTGTTTCATTAGGATATAAATTTCAGAGTAGTATTTCATTTCAAGATTTAGTTTAGAATTAGTTTGATTTACATTTGATAGGTAAGTGTTATTTTAATTCCAAGTATCAGAATGAAATGTCGTTTGTAGGTCTGTTTGATAAGTCGATTGATAGTTCAAAACCCTTAGTTCCTTTCAGTTGATTTCTTTAATTTTCGCACTTATGATTTCTAGATTTTAACTTTTAGTTGACCATCGATGGATAGATTAGGGATCTAACTTGTGAGATATGATCACTCCATGATGGGATTCTTCCCTAGGTGTTAAGCTATTCTAATTTGCTTGCTTTCCTTTTAAGTAAATTACCAGCTTTAGGTTAGGTTAGACTAGATTAGTTTAGGCTTCAGTCCTGCACATACAGTGTTTGCATCTCACAAGCTACCTTCCCAAGTTGACAATTAAGTGTTGAATTAGATAGTGCATATTTTACTCGACATTTTGGCACCATTGCTAGGGAGGTGCTAAAGGGGTTGAAGTGTAGGTAGATAGGATGCTTTTACATTAGACAACAAGGGGGAGGGGAGAACGGTAAGACGAGAGGTAAGAACATGCACATCCAGTATAGTGGGGTGCCCCAAAGCCTTGTTGTTCCTTTTTCACACAAGTGTGTTTACTTTATGCAAATTTTGATTTATTTCCCTTAAGTATGCTTTTCTTTCCGCAAACATAGATAGTTTACTTTCTCATAGTTAGGTGTACTTTTCTATTTCGCAGACGTAGATAGTTTATTTCCCATAGTTAGGTGTATTTTTCTTTCCGTAAACATAGATAATTTAATTTCCCTTAGTTTAAATTCATGTACGTGTGCTTTTATTTTGTAAATTTAGGTAGTTTTCTTTTCCGCAATTTATTTCGTAAAGTTTTCCTTCTTTTTCTGCAAGTGTGCTATTATTTCAGCAAGTTTGGGTGTGTTTACTATCCGCAATTTAAATTCATATAGGTGTTTTATTTTCATAAAAGTATGGTGTGTTTAATTTGCAAATTTGTTTTAGTAGTAGATAGTCTTTTAAAAAAACACATAAATTTTTTGGGGGGGTGTTGTAAGAACCCCAGGGACTAATCCTAGTGTGAAGTAGGACCTACCGACCAACAAAGTGGACTCAAAGGTTCTCATTAGTATGATAGAACTTTCTAAAATCCTAGCAACAACTGGGATCTCAATCTCTACCGCTCAAGAAGAGAGGATCTTGATAGCAGTTGAGAGCTTATCAACCTCTCCTGAAATGGCAGACAAACTAAAGTCCCAGGAACTACAAAAGGATTTTCTTTACAATACTGTAGAAGAAACTGGCGTATTGGGGGTTACATCTGAAGGAGAGCAACCGGAAATTAAAGAGTTCTCTACATGCAAGATGACTGATCCATCTTGTGCTCAAGAAATTGATCATCTAGGAGAAGGGGATCTGCAAGATATAGTGAAGGAAGGTGAGTACCACGACTACATCGAAAGCTGGTTCCAAGAGGTAACCCAGCCACAATACCATCCTTCATTCGACACCTTTTGATGCAAAGACAAGTAAGTTGGTTGAACTTCCACATTCAGGTAATCATTGCAACAACCTTTTCATATGTGGATGAAGGTATAATTTTCATCTTGCTTCACACTTGGTTCCATTGGAAGAACTCATATACTTGAATAAACATGTTTTCTTTCTTCCCAGGGTAGGGAAATATGTCTATAAATAAAATGTTGCATTTTTAGTTTAGGGAATAATGCAACTTCGTTTTTCTTGTTTTCTTTTTCAAATAAAAGAACTAAGAAGAAGATAATGTCAATGACTAAACCAAAAGAATTTTCCATCATTATTTCTTTTCATACATGCATATTTCTTACTATAACAATTGCTCAAGACCAATTTCAAATACCATGGGGACTTGCCATAAGTTTAAGGTCTATCTAATCCCTATAGGTCACTCGTACATCCTAGCTTCATTATCAGAGTCTGTTATTTAAGAATATTTATCACACAGTAACATAAGAGTGAATGAACTTCCTAGTTGTGGGAAACACTACTATAACTCTATATGAAAAAGGCGAGTTTTGGGAGTAGTGACAACTTTCAATCATTCTCTTATGGCCTCATCCACTATACATTAATTAAGTTTGGCCATGCCATGTCTTTGGACTAAACTAAATGCGTAGTCTATTTTTCATACACACAACCTTTAAAAGGCAATTTATAGAAAGTCCTCCGACCCATATACCATCCCAATCCAAAAAAGGTTTTCAGAGCTACCTCCCCATCCTGTTACAAAAATAAATACATGTGTAAATCTATTAAGGGTGATTGTAAAGGCTAGTTTCTGCTATAAAAAGGGTGTAAGAGGCTAACCCGCCAGGATACTGAACAGGTCTGTTGGTAGCGGGTAACGGCCTGTGGTATGACTACCACTACAACAAAATAGCTCTTTAGGGGCAGTTTTGGCTTGTGGGGGTCTTGGTAAAACCCCCCCTAAAAAAAATTTCAGACCTTTGGAGGCGGTCTTTTAAAATCACCCCTAGAAGTCATGGAAATTAGACTTTTGGGGGCGGTTTTTTTAAATCCACCCCCAAAAGTCCTGAAATTTGACTTTTGGGGGCGGTTTTTGGAAAACCCCCCCCTAAAAGCCCAATTCTCATAACTTTTGGGGGCGGTTTGTCAAAACCCCCCCTAAAATTCATGAGAATTGAACTTTTGGAGGCGCTTTTTTTGGAACCCCCCTTAAAATTCATGAGAATTGAACTTTTGGAGGAAGTTGTTTGAAAACCCCCCCTAAAAGCCAAATTCTCATAACTTTTGGGGGCGGTTTGTCAACCCCCCCCCCCAATAGTCATGAGAATTGAACTTTGGGAGGTGGTTTTTTTGGAACCCCCCTTAAAAGTCATGAGAATTGAACTTTTGGAGGCGGTTGTTTGAAACCCCCCCCTAAAATCCCAATTCTCATAAATTTTGGGGGTGGTTTGTCAAAACCCCCCCTAAAAGTCAAAAGAATTGAACTTTTGGAGGCGGATGTTTGAAAAGCCCCCCTAAAATCCCAATTCTCATAACTTGTTGGGGCGGTTTGTCAAACCCCCACTAAAAGTCATAAGAATTGAACTTTTGGAGGCCGTTTTTTTGGAACCCCCCTTAAAACTCATGAGAATTGAACTTTTGGAGGCGGTTTTTTGGCATTGAACTCATGAGTATGCCTAGGGATTTTAGCATTGAACCATGACATATGCATTGAGAACCATGTCTAGTATTAGAAAGAGGAAAATGTCTATCATATCTCATTTGTAGGTTGATGATTCTCTATGGAGGGTATGTGTGGCAGTTTGAGGGCTTGAAAATGGACCATGAGCTTAGAGAAAAATGTTATGACCTAAGACCCTTATTTAATATTATATCATAACATGGGCCTTGAAAATCATCCCTGGCGTGCCCTTCCTCAAAATGGTGAACATATCTCGCATATAGGCTAAGATTCCCCATGTAGGCCTTGTGTTATAATCTAGGCCTCCATTCCTGGGCCATGATCCCCAAGGTAATTCATATGGCCTTGTACCCTAAAACCTTGGCCCATGGCCTAGGGACTGAAATCCATACTTTGTGTGCCAAACCTCAAAATGGACAACATATCTTACTCATTGGCTAAATATTACCTATGCAGTATATGGGGCCTTTGAGGTGGTCTAGAGCATCACACATGACCCATGAGCTCCTTACCCTTAGACATTATGTTTTGACTTGATAATATGGCCCAATCAATGATAACCATTTTGTGTTGCATAGAGCTTGAAATGGCCATTTCTTGCTTGTGAGCCAAATATTTCCCACATAGAGATGACGTTGTGGACTAGGGCCCCATTTGTGGACCCCGATCCCTTGAGGAAAATTTTATGGTCTATGACTTTATATGTTTACCCTAGAGCATGTACTATGCCATGAGAGCCATCCTTAGTGTGCCAAACTTGAAATGAACACTATATTCCACTTACATGATAAAGATTCCCTTTATAGGGCTTGTATGGTGGAAATAGGCCTATTAATGTCACATGATCCCTAGAGACAAAATGACCTAAGGTAAGGTTGATGTAGAATAATTATGCTTACTTACATGGCATATTTGGATGTGTGAGGTTTTGAATTTAATTAATGTGTCCTCCCACCTTGTAATTGGCTAACTTTTGCCTTGTATTTGTCCCTTTTCCTTGACACATTAATCACATATTACATTCTTTTACTCCCTCGAATTCCTCACTAGTCATGTCTTCGACAAATGAAGGTCAATGTCCAAACTATGATGATAATGTTAAAAGGTACCATGATGGAATGCCCTCACCGTTTGGCAATTTTTGTTGGTAATTGTAACCAGTATTTCAAATCCACTCCAAGTATCTATTAGGTCCACATAAAGAAACAACACGACCAATGTAAGAACATCTCTCCATGCTTGAAACAATGCATATCTCCATTGTAGCATTATTTTAAACAATTTGTGAGCCTCCTTGATTTTCCCATTTTATATGCAATCCCAAATCACAACATTCCACGAGACAACATTATTCTCAAGCATGTTATTAAACATTGTTGAGCTTTGTCCATCCTACCATTATGGGAATATTTCATAAGCATTATAGTCCACAAAATGGTGTCTCATTGAGACATTCTATAAGCCACGTGATGAGCATATTATAGTCAACCCTCCACACCAATTGTTCCAAGTGAAGATGGCATTCTTTGGAAATACATCCACAAATTATCAATGCCCTAAAAGGTCCCGAAGAGTATAGCTTGCTGCATCCAACCTTTACACTCATCCTTTCTTTTCAAAGAGGGACTTTGTTGTGGTTAGGTCGTATTATCTAATGATTCAATGTTCCTAATTGGGGAGGACCTTAATCATACTTAAGATTTCCAAACATTAATCTAGAATTTGTCAAGGATCAATGAACCCATATACATTAGTTATATTTCCATTTACCCTTGAGTCTAAAGTATAAATCGCTAGTCATCTATCAATAGGTGGTAAGTTGGTTTTCTAGATCCATGTTATGGGATCCTACATGATTGCCATAACTCTTGAAAATCCTCTAAATCTTCTAGTCGAGAAATCGCATCCTCCCCATATCGTTTTGGTGAATTTATACATGTTTTTTTTTTGTAATAGTTGCAAATTCTATTAAGTTGAAAGTAGTAAAGTTACAGAGTAAAATACAAACTAAGGTGGTTTTATCAGATGCCAACCTTGAGAACCATATACATCATTGCTAAGGCCATACAGACCCAAAAAGATAAAAATAAAAACCTTGATATCAGGGTGTGGATTCGGATCCATGAAGGCTAAAGATAAGGAAACAGTATGATAATTAACAATAAACCAGAAATGGAGATGGAACCATAGAAGAACCTTGCTAGCCAGCAATACCGGGAGCCTCAGCATCAGAAGGAATTTCTTCAAGAATGGGGTAGCTGTAACAGGTGTCCTCGTCCTTGTTCCGAGCAGGTGGCGGGGTGCTTTTCACAGGAGGAAGGGAACTCTTCGCAGAAGTCTGAATGTCGCACACAGGAAGCTTGATGGGTAGAGGAGCCTTCTTTCTGACCACAGAGAATCCACCATCAGGCTCATTCCTTGTGCATTTGGCCAAGATTGGCCCAAGAGTGGAAGGGATGGGAAAGGACACGCGGGGAGGTTCCTTTCCCTTCTACGAGCTGCTGCTACGAAGCTGAACTGGGTTGAAACCAGCAAAAAAATTTGGAGCATTGCCAGGTGTAGAAACCAGAATACCATGATGAGTGGCTTTACTAGGAGAGGTCGCGAAGTTTCCAAGTGGGGTGTCTGTTGGAGCCAAGGCCGCAGCTATGGTAAAAGCTGCGAATTTTGAGGAAAAAGCACAAGTATGGAAGAGAAAGTGCTAAATTTTGAGATAGCGCCAAGTTTTGGATAGAAGGAGACGGTGCGCAGTACGGTGCCAGATGGAGGAGCTCAGTGCAGATCACGGACTGGAAATCGCGGAGCTCGCGCGCACGTCATAGAAGGATGAATATGGCTGAATAGAGAGCTCAGCTACCATAATAAATAAAGCGACGGAGTAGAGGGCTCAGCTACCCTCATTTAAGGCTAAGTACAGAAGTTATGGTTGCTCGGATCAAGAAGGAGCAACGGACCAAAGCATTGAAGGAGAAGGACAAGGCGCCCATACCCGTAAGCTGCACCGGAAATCATGGAGCCTGCAGGAAGCGGCGACATGACTGCAAGCGGCGCCTACAGTACACCTAGCCATGTGCGTGGTTAGGGTTTTTGGGGATTACTGCTGGGAAAGGCCCACAGTTTTGTAAAGGTGCGACCGCCATGGCCACCTATATATATGAGTAATTGTAATGGGTAGATGTTAGTTATTCAGTTAGCTAGTTAGTGAGTTGGCTAATTAGTGAGTCAGTTAGCTAAGCCTGTGAGTGAGCTAGCTAAGATAGTAGAGGCTAGATATAAGAAGGATCGGTCGTGTTGATCATCCTCTGTTACGATCTTGTTGATGGTTTTCTACTGAGTTGCTAGAAAACAGGAGTTAGATCTGGTTAGCAGTGAAGCTAATCCTTGAGTTGCAGACAGTCGGAGTCGATGTCTGAACTATTGTAATCTCTGAAGAGGAAGAGACTAGATCGAGAGAAGGGCTCCCAGCTGTGTGCGTGGAGTTTCCTGGAAAGATCTAAGGCTGCAGCTGTGTGCGCAGCATATTGTATAAGTCTATCAATTTCTGGTTAATATAAGATACTCCCGTGGACGTGGATTTCCCCGTGGAGGTGGACTTCATAATTCTTCGTTGTTGTGATGTTGTGATTAAAGTGATTGCCTATTTAGTTTCTTAACAGTGTATCCAGGAATGTTGCATTATCTTTATGAGTGTGTTGAGTAAGTTCTTGAAGAGTCTTTGAGGATTATAATCGTTAAGGGTCGAAGGACTCGGTAGATCACGACGCCGCAGCGATAGGAGAACTGGTTGCTGCGACGGGCGCGCTAGCGAGATGACGCATAGAATATCCACGCAGAGGGTAATTGGCCCTAGCGCAGGAGAGAAAGTACCGCGCAGCTAAGCTGTTGAGCCGGAGCTTGAGAGCTGTTGCGCTCATAAGTCTGAAGAGGGGTCAGACCTTCACCTTAGAGGAATCGTCAAGGAGGAAAGAGCAATCTCCGCGTCGCCTAGGTTAAGGAAACCTGATTCCTTAGCCCCCCCATAGCCACTTCGGGTGAGACCTCGAGCTGCTGCGCAGCTCGTTGCCGAGAGGGCCAGTGTGCCAAGGGGTTTTGTTGCTGCGCTTCATTAAAACCCGGGTCTGTCCAAAAAGTAGCCAACAAATGGTTCCGTTGCCGTGTGATTGAGACTTGCTATTTTTGCGACGTAGAAGATTGTTGCTAAGCCAACAAATGGTTCCGTTGCCGCGTGATTGAGACTTGCTATTTTTGCGACGTAGAAGATTGTTGCTGAGCCAACAAATGGTTCCGTTGCCGCGTGATTGAGACTTGCTATTTTTGCGATGTAGAAGATTGTTGCTGAGCCAACAAATGGTTCCGTTGCCGCGTGATTGCGACTTGCTATTTTTGCGACGTAGAAGATTGTTGCTGAGCCAACAAATGGTTCTGTTGCTTTGAGACTCAATCAGCTAACAAATGTGTTACTGGAATCCTACAGCTACAGAAATTCAGGAGTGGTTCGATTTAAAGGCTAAAGAGTTCGCTGAACAAGAAAATAGAAGCTCTAGACTCCAGCCAGAAGAATGGTTGCAGAAGTATATCTATACTGACCTTCACGAAATTTTCTTTGTCACATTTGCACTTGAGTTACATACTTGGATAGCCAAGTTAGCAGATACTAGACCCACTGTGCATATTGATCGACCAGTCGCTTGGACTCCTGACCTAGTCAGTATTTTGAAACGGGTAGACAATTCTGTGTCCCGCGCAGTAGACTTTTGGTTGAATAGTCTGCTGAAAGGTTTCATCACTGAGTTTGCAGTGGATACAAGAAAAAGTTTCAGTGAAGCTGTAATTTATATTTAGCTGTAGGATCTCTTTATCTCCCAAAGTGGTTAGGAGCTCTGGTGGATCAAATTCCCATTCATCACATGAAAAGTTCCCCTAATCAATCTAGGCGTTGGAAAATTCCTCAGTCATATCTAGGAATTTCTTGATCCGCTAATCATCTTCAAATATTTTCCAATGTTTGGTATTGTCTGGAGCAGAGGGTCTATTCCTTATATTGATCATGTAAGATTTGGTAGGATAAGCAGGGAGTTGAAATCTGCTAGCAGAGCTGGCCAAAATGTCTGCTATTGTATTTATCTCTCTAGGAATGAAAGAAATATCATGCTCTATGAAGAAGTTATCAAACATATCCCAAACAACATTTCTGTAAGCCCTCATTTTGGGATGTTTAGTCTCACAATTTCCATTCACCTGTTGGATTATTAGCTATGCATCTCCATAAAATTTGATCTTTTTAGTTATTAGATCTTTGAGTGAATTCAGACCCAACAGTAGGGCTTCATATTCTACCACATTATTGGAACAATCAAACATTAGTTTGAAGGTATGCAATCTAGTGCATTCACTTCCTTCATCTGGAGGGATGATCCACACCCCTGCCCCAATTCCTTCTTTATTCATAGCTCCATCAAAACTCGTAGTTCAGTGCTCTTCTCTTTGGACTATGGTTGTAGCTTCCACTTCTAATTCTTATTTTTCATCACTACCTTTCTCCATTTGCTTACCACTTCCTTCTAGGTTTGTTGAGTTGTCAATGCATTGTATCTCTTTCTAATTACTAGACTTATCATTTGTTTTAGGCAGATCAATAATTCTCACACCTTTATCTTCTGAATCAAGATCATAACAGAAAATTGAGGTGCCTATATTAGTGTCTACAACAAAAATGGGATTATTATCAGGCTTACTCTTACTGCTTACTACATAGGATAGTCTATGCGCCCTGTATAGTCTTATGTTTTCTCCAAAAATAGGGATGGTAGCATAATACATGTCCATCTATACAGTTCCTTTTAATTTTGATGCCCAAGACCTAGATAATAGCATCCCAAATTTAGGTGGAATATCATCCACTACCACATCCATGATTACATTCTTCTTAGGTATTTGAGTTAGTGAGACCACCATGTCTTTAATTAGCCCTAAACATTGGACTCTTCTAGAATCAAAGGATAACATATCTTTATAGGGCCTTGTGATTTCTAACCCCATACTTTCCACCACTGATATTGGAATGAGGTTATGTGAAGCTCTAGAATCTAACATAGCATTGTGTAATATATGATCATGTATGTTTAGATTGATATAGAAGGGAGGAACATCATCCTCTGGAGCACTTTCAACATGGGGACCAAATAGAAGAGTGGGTTTATGCTGTCAAAATTTATTTAATATTATTATTTATAAATTAATATGTTATTAGGTTACTAGTGAAAGGGATTAACCCTTCACTATGCTTGATCAAGCCCTATAAAAGGCGATCTTATTGTAATTTATCAACATCATCAAATATATTATTCATTATTTATTATTCAATATGAGAGTTGGATTCGACTATTAAAATCCAACCAGATACGGTTGCAGCATTTGGTATCAGAGCTTTCACTCCTCCCCCATAGAGCTTAGATTCAGCTCTTCCCACACTCCTTGCTCACCTTTCCACTCTCATTGCACTCCTCACACACTTCCCTAGACATGCAATCCTCCTCCGCTGCTACCACTCCCTCACAGTCATCTTTCTGCACGCCCTCACCACGCTAAGCCCTATCTTCTCGCGCTCTTCACTCCTCTCAGTCCTCCTTCCACTCCAGCTTGCTTCATCCCCGTCCTCCTACTCCACACCATCTCTACAATTTCCTACCCTCCATCCTCCACCGCGTTCCATCCCTTCTCCTCCTTGCAGCCTCCCGCTGCCTATCAACCTTCCCCCTGCATATCCTCTCTTCACCATTGCTCTTCCACATCGATGTCCCCTCCATGTTGTCCCCTCCCTCCACCACTCGCTGCCACCTCCACGTTGTCCCCTTACTCCTCTCGACTGCTCGCTACTCCCTCTCCCTCACGCTCTGTGCATCCTCTTTCCCTTACGCCCAAGCATCCTTCCCTCCACGCAGAAACCCTAATTTCATCCCCAACGCGCTAAACCCTAATTCCTTCATAAAAATTAAATATTACATAATTCTTATTATGTTAATATTTATTTTTATTAAAAAAAATTACTATTCAAATTATAATTTTTAATAAAAATAATAGTTATAATAGTTATTATTTTATAATAATTATTAATAATTGACTCTCAATCTTAACATTAACCATCAAGTCATTTAAAGACGAATGGGATGAGATCTCGAATCGATTTCATAGGAAAATGGATGAAATGTTTGATTGGATGGAACAATCAGTTGTAAAAGCGGCTCAAAAAGCTATTCACGGCACCTTCAATAAAATAAGCCAACAAAGCAACCCGAAGACCTTTGAAGACAAAGACTCTGAAACTAAATCTAAATATGATTTTCAAAGTCCGGAAGAAAAACCAGATAAAGAACATAAAAATGATAAAGAGGAAGATACAAAAAACTATTATGTCAACCAAGATGAGAGTAAGGATATTGATCAAAATTGCGGCGAGAATCAAGCAATTTATGCTATTAACTATCCGACTAAAGCGGTATGTACCAAAAGTAATAAAGAAATTATGATAGAGACTAAAGAAAAAGACAGTAATGAACATCAATACATCAACAAGAATCTCACAATAACAACCACACAAAGAGATGTCATCACAAGGACCGCCATGAAGAACATCAATAAGAACAATTATAGTGTTATTCATAATAACACCACGAAAAAAGTTATTATGGGCAAGTTGATCGAGTCTGTTCAGTTGACAACAAAAGTAGTTAAAAGAAACCATCAAGCAAACGGAAAAAACATAAACGAAACTTCATCAAAAATCGATTCAACAGAGACTCCGAAGCAAAAGAAACAAAATGAAATAATTGACATAATCAAAATTGCATGGCTCACGTAATTAGTTAGACACAGAGCCAGCATAAAAGACGACAACAATAATCTAATCTTTGAGGACAAAGATTTCCTAAGGGGAAGGCAATGTTGTGAATATTTATTTAATATTATTATTTATAAATTAATAGATTATTAGGTTACTAGTGAAAGGGCATAACCCTTCACTATGCTTGATCAAGCCCTATAAAAGGCGATCTTATTGTAATTTATCAACATCATCAAATATATTATTCATTATTTATTATTCAATATGAGAGTCGGATTCAACTATTAACATCCAACCGGATACAGTTGCAGCAATTTGTCATCATGCAAATTGAGAGTATTAGGTTGCTTTCCTTCTTCTCCATTCACTACTTTCAAAATCTTATCTTTATACTCTGAGTTTTTTACCAACTCATTTAAATCAATTGAGATTTTAATCGTAGATATTTCATTCTCCAAACTGAAAGAAGAATGGATCTTTTCTATTATCTTTATACTACCTTCATCTCTCCCTTATGGGCCCTTTTTAGGAGCTTCTTCCCCTTTCTCAGTAGCCTCATCAAAGGTTACATTTTTTGGATATCCCTTCTTAGAGGTTTCTTTTCTTTCGGGATGAGAAGAAGATGGATCAACAATAGCCTTTCCTTGGTCTATTGTTACCTTCCTACCTCTCAAATTATGCCACCTCTGAAATTCATAGATTGCATTTTGGAAGCCTCTTTGGTGTTCATCAGATTCTGATTCTTCTTGGTTACTATCTAACTGCAGGGATGATTGGTCATGTTCCTCTTTAGTTAAATAGAACCAAGGTTGTATCTAATCAAAGAGGTGGATTTGGTCATCAGGGTGTCCATCTTCTTCTTCTCCTGGTTTTAGGTTCTCAGCAAAAGGTGGTCTGATTGGATGATTCTCAGCATTTCTAGGATCCCTTGGCTCTCTTGGTCTTCCCTATGGGGTAGGAGGTCTCCTATAATTGTTATTTCTAACTTGAGGCTCTCGGTTTTCTCTGGAAGGAGGCTTATTTTCAAGGGAGATTCTATCTACCATCCTTTCCATAGTCCCCATCATCTGCTCAAACCTGGTATCAATGGATTGGGATGTGGAAGGTTGGGTTGCCTCATTAGATCTCTTTTTCTCAGCTTCATTTATGTGTTTCATTTTACCCGAGGCCATTAAATTAGCTTCTAATTCTACAACATATTTTAACATATCAGGTAGAGTGGAAGATATCCTTTCTCTCAACATGAGATCAAATTCATTGTCAAAACAATTAGCATAATGAAGCTTGGCTGTTCCCACAAGAGGCTTGATGTCCACGGGGATAGAATTATACATTCTCATGAATCTAGCTGAAAGCTCTTGGACAGTCTCAACATTGGTTTTCTGTGTGTTTTCATACTAAGTAAGGATTTGGAGAGGATTTTGTTTATCCTTCCACCTAGCCAAGAAAGCTTGTTCAAATCTCTGATAGGTAGCAATTCCTCCATTTGGAAGGGCTTTGAACCACTTTTTCACTTTTCCTACAAGACTTTGAGCAAATAACCTCATCTTGATATCATCTTCATCCACCTCTTCTAGGTCTATAAAATCAGTAAAGTGGTCCACATGCTGCTGTGCATAACCATTTCCTTCCCCATCAAATCTCATGAGGCGTTGGGCATAGCCCATAGGTAAGTCATGGAGATTAGCAGGGAGAGCTAAAGGGGCAGATCTGGCAGCCATTGCTCTTAGATTTTTCCTAGAAGCAAGGGGAATTCTTGAAGTAGTAGAAGTAACAGTAGGTATTACAAAAGTATGGCTTGGAAAAACAGGAGGAGTAATCAGGACTTGGGTATTTTTGCTGGTATCTTTTGTGAAGATAAATAAATCACGGTTTTCTTCTTTAGCTTGTAAATTTTCCCACAAAGCACTCAAACAATGTGTTTGGAATTTTATTCAGTCAAACAGGGTTTTCTTTAGATCTCATTCAGATTTAGACCTAAATGAGGACTGTTCAGTTTTTAAATCCCAAGAGACAATCTCTATAGCCTATGCCTCTTCTTTATGTAGAGAAAATGACCTAGTTAATGGGGAAATACATGTTTGTTCTTTCTTTGCCTTCCTAATGATCTTCTATGGATCTGATAAAAACTTTGCTACTTCAAGATCTGGCTGAATTCTGGTAGGTATTCTTCTTGAAGCCATAATTCTTCCAATAAATTCGCCAATTTGAAAGTTGGAGTCACCGGGGAACATATTACAACCATAAAATTTATGATCTTTTGTTTTCCCTCAAAGATATGATTTGATGCTTTGAAATTATTGTTCTAGGAAATAAGTCCTTCAAATCCCCGATATGGTCACCAGAATGTTATCACTCAAGATTCTCCTAGGTTGTAGCAGAAGGGATCATGAGGTAACTGTTTCAAACCAAGCTTTGGTGGATGGAAACTAGCTTTTCCAACCACATAGAGGGCTCTCTCTTTCACAATTCTCTCAACGCTTAGAGTATTATTTGCACAAGCTGGTTATAGGTAAAAGTGGTGGCTAGACCTTCAGATAATGATTTATGGGGATTTTTCAGCTGGTTGGGGTTAAGGACAGGAGCACCATTGGGCATGGAGTCAAACTTCAGTGGATTTATAGTCACAAATGATTGATTTAGACCACAATTTAAGAGGCAGAGGTGAGGTAGGTGAGGTTTTTTCAAGTCAAAATATCAGTAGATGAAGGAAAAAAGGAAAAAAATTCCATCATAAAGCTAGAGCATTTGTAAATGAATTCTAACTTGCAACTTCAAGAAGAAAGGGTGGAATACCCAGTCATATGCATCTGAAGCATAAAATATGAATTTTACACCATGTAGTATTGATCTAGATACTGTAGAAGTAAACAATCAATGGAAAATACAAATGAAGAACACATGCACAGGAAGTAACAGACATCAAAACACTCATCACAAGAATCTCTGCTCCAGAATCGGGTCTTCTCGTGAATTGAAAGGTCGAGTTCGATACATACATAGATCTTTTAATCTCTCAAAATCCAAAAACATCCAACCCTTTGGTCTTATTCAGAACATGCCTTTAAAGGATTAAAAAATATCTAACAACTTCTAATAATTCAACCATAAATGGTTGTTTACTGACAATAGTATTGAACTAGAAAGGATGAGGCCGTTCATGTCGAACTGCTCGAACCAACTTCCTCTGATTCTCTTAGATGCACTGGTGGGAAAATCTGTGCGTTTTCAGTGCACATTCGGGTTGTGGAAACCACTTATTTGTCCTTCATATTGGGACTTTGGAGGTTCATTTGTAGGGCTCATCAAGTCATGGCTTCTTCCTGCCTTCAGATCGACCTTCAATTGTGGAACAGTTGGTTCTTCCCCTATTAAACTCTTCATTTTTTGCATCCTCATTTTACTCTGTAAAACCATCTCAAATCTGCAATTATCCTTCCACAATCCGCAGTCCGCAATGCGGAAATTGGAAGTCAAGGATGCTAAAAGGACCTTGTCAAAAATCACCTCCGCAATCCACATTCTACAATGTGGGTTTCAAAAATCGGAGAGCCAACTTTACACCTCTGGAAAAAGATCACTTCCACAATCCACATTCCGTAATGTGGGTTGCAAAAATCGGAAACCCAAATCTGCACCCCCAGAAAAATTATGCCTTTGCAATCTGCATTCCTCAATGTGGGTTGCGGAAATCGGAAACCCAAATTTGTGCCCCCAAAAAAATTATGCCTCTGCAATCTGCATTCCTCAATGCAGGTTGCAAAAATCAGAAACCCAAATCTGCACCCCTGGAAAAATTATTCCTCTGCAATCTGCACTCCGCAATGCGGGTTGCGAAAATCAGAAACCCAACTTTGTGCTCTTGAAAAAATACCATTCTAACTTCCGCAATCCGCAATGTGGGTTTGAAAAGTCAAAATGTTGGAATAGAGGGAAAGAAGAAAAGCATAAAATCTCTCATCTGGTGTGCTACAGATCATCTCCCAGTTGTTGATTTTCCCTGCTCTTCAATCCTGACCATTCATCTTCTCTTTTGAAAGCGGAAGATCAGTCAAGAAAATGCGTCTTCCGTAGTTGTTCTGGGTTGTCGGATTCGGACTTTCGCGATTGCTTTGGCCCTTAACTTTCAATCTCTTTCTCCGATGAAATTTTATGCAGACCGTTGATCTCCTTATCTCGATATGGACCATTCCCTCTCGCTTAAGCACCAAAAACCTCTATTTCTTCATCTTTTTCAATACATCTTGATCGTTTGGCTTGGATTTGCTTGAAACTTAGCCATTTTTAAGGTTTTCTAATTCTTTATTTGGCGTAAGAGGTCGATGGGAATGCTTGGGGTTCCGGTAGGGGGAGGCCCTTTCCTTATTTGGTGGGAACATTGATAGGGGTGTTAATAGGGATCTTAAACCAATCCACTTGGCTATGGATAAAGTCTTTTGACTCGACCGAAAGTGGGTTGGCCATAACAGGGGTAGACTCCTCAGGAATGAAGTAGGCTCTATGATGCATGTCACCCAAAGGGAAGTCAGGTAAATTTAGTGCTTCGAGTATTTCTTTGTCACTGCGAAAACATTGTGTGGATAGATGGAAGAGGTAAATATCGAGGTCGGGGAATGGTTGGTTTGCCAGTTGTGGAAATAATATAAATAGTGTTAACTTCTGCCAAAGAGGAGGATTCGGGCGGGTGAATCTCCTCGATGGTAGTAATGGATGATTCTAAAGAAGATTGACTCATTTTGTGCAGCACCAACCGATACTCTAGCAAGTCGGGACAATGATTTGAATAATGGTTGTAAACTCTGCATATGGCACAGGAGTGGTTGGTGCACAACGATTTGTTATGCGGTGGTGGGGGTGGTTGGTAGCTCGGCAACTGAGATAGTGGGGTCATCATCCAATGTCTTCATGTGTTCTTGAAGGTTGGGAAATTGTGGACAATTATGGGTTGTGTGGCCCAAATCATCGCACAAGGAACACTTGGGGGGTGCACGGGAAAGATGTGGGGTGCACGGTTTTAGTCGCATTTGTCGCAATGTCAATTTGGTTGGTTTTTCCCCCAATATTTTTCGAAGACTAAGGGGTAGTGTTGCAGGTGGTTTTTTTTGACACACCGAGAGGTGGATGATTAACGGTGGTGATTGGTTGGACCGGTTGAAGAATGACTTGTGGCATTGGAGTGGGATTAGGGGCAGGTAAATACCACATAGGAAGTCCTAATGTCAATCCCAAGAGATTCAACGTGGCCATTACGAGCATACTTACTACCCCTTATGGGGGAAATAAGAAAGGGATTGTGTGGATCGATGTGGCTCTGAGATGGCTAGGTACTGATGGAGGTTGAGAATGAGGTGGTGGTTGAGGGTTAGGGACCGATTGACTTGAGGAAATGGTACACAATTCAGAGATCTCAATGGTTGGAGGGGGAGGCGGTACATAATGAAAGGTGGATATCATTGGAGTCTCTTGATAAATTCTAGGCCCTGCGGTGGAAATCAAAAGGGCGGGCGCACCAAAAATAGGTTGTTCAACCATGGGAAGATCATATTAAGTGGGTGTGTTCGAGTCATATTAAGTGACTTGGTCAATTTTAACAACCCGGCCCTTGTGGGGGAAAATAATAAGCCGGAACACTGATGAAGCAACAACCTTCATGGCATACATGTAGCTTCGTCCTAGGAGAAGGTTGTAGTCGAGCTAGGCGTTGATTACTTCAATGTCAATCAGGATAGTTTTTCCAGCTAATTGGTCTAGAACATTAGCCAAAAGGCCTTGCGGCCAAGATGAATGACCATCATAAGCTCGTAAGGCGACCGTGGATGGATGTAGGGTAGGGGATCCTAGCTTCTGCCACACGAATGTAGACATGACACATGTAGAGGCACCCTCATCAATGATGCACTGATGGATAACAAGATTCTGAATTGACATGAAGACTTGAAATGCTAAGGTGGAAGGCATGCGTGGTTTAGATTGGTATAAGTCGAATGCCATCATTCGTGAGTCCGAAGGATCGATTGCACCAACGGAGGACAACAGTGTTTTGCACTGCACTAGGCAATTCTTTAAACCTTCTAAGGATGATATAGCAGTGGGGGATTGGGCTAAGTCATCCATGATATTATAGTTTGGGGAAGCACGAGCATTGGGGTTGTTATTGATGCAGTGCAGAGGAAATTGAGGTGCTTTGGGGGCCTCTTCGAACGGTGCTAGGGGTAGACACAATGACTGATATGTGGGAAGAGTGGTAGCGAACTTGTTCGCAGGAATGGTTTCGGTGGTTGAACCATACTTGTTACGGCATGTTTGAAGGTTGATAATAGCTAAAGACATCATTAAAAGGTGGTGGGTACCTGATTCAATGGGTTGACTAATAGGAGCAGCGTAAGGAATTGGCTATTGTGGTGCGGAAAGCCCTTGAGGGGGAGGCGAAGGTTGGGTGGCTACTACCTCTTGCGTGGCTAGGATGCTTTGCAACACCATAGGTTGTGCATTGGGTTGCAACACCATGGGTTGTGCAGCATGTCCTTGGCGTTGGGCATCGTCACTCCAGAGTTAGCGAGCTCTCTCTAGGTGGGGACAATTGTGCTTGTAATGGCCATAGACCTTGCAAATAGAACATGGTTGATTTGTACATAAGTTGGGATTTTTACCTAGTCGAGGTGGTCGATCAGGATTTTGGTTAACCAGCGCGGCGCCATTATTATCAAGGGGGTTTGGTGGTGGATCGCCTCTATAGGGAGGCTGGTTATTGCCTCAATTACATCCATGTCCCCTATTTTGTTATCCTTGTTGGTTCCGTTGGGAAAGTTGGTTCTGCGGTTGGTTTTTTGGGGCATAAAAAATCCCTTGGGAAAGGGGGGTGTTTGGGGTTGGGCAGGTCATGGGGCAGCCTCTGGTGGATAATAAGTGAGATGGGCTTGAGGTTGTATAGGCATGGGTGCAACTAGTTGATGGTAGTAAGTGGGTGGTGTGGTAGGGGGCCTGTATGATAGCGAGGTAATACCATAGCAATGCATCGAATAAGAAAGTCCATGTATATGAGGAGCTTGGGCCATGGTGCATGAAAAGTTGGGACCACTGCTCATGGTGGGTGGTGTAGAGTTGGGTGTAGGATTATAAGTCAGGGTGGTAGCGGGAGGCATATGGACATATGGATGACTACTAGATGCAACATTTCTAATAATGTCGTCAGCAGCGTGGGATGCGCCCGACGTGTCCTTCTAGGAGGAATCACCACGAGGAGCATTAGGTAAAATGGAGTAAAGATAGCCTGACTGTGCATAGATAAGGTCAAACTGTTGGGATTTAAGTATGGATTCTTCTTCATTTTGGGGTCATTCGAATGCCACATCCTTGGCGATAACAGGTATGAGGGACTCCAGAAACCAATCTAAAAATATACAGTCATCTAATTTCATCTTGCACAAACTACTGCGTCTACGCCATTCATGGATATGGTCAGTGATATGGGTAGTCGTGTTCTGTCTGCAAGATAGTAAAATATCAACACCAGCGTCATAAAAGACTGGTAAGTGGAAGAACTGTAGGAAAGTCGAAGTGAGGGAGGTAAAAGTGGAGTGTGTCCCATCTGGTTGTTCAATATACCACTTGGCTAGAGCACCAGTGAGTGTCCATTGTAAAAGGCGTAGGTGTATCGAGTCATCCACTATGGAGTTGGAGGAACACCATAAGTGGAAAGACATGATATGGTTTTGGGGGTCCTCACCACCGTTTCCTTCGAATTTGGGGATGTTTGAAGGGACTTTTATTAGGCATGGGAGGCGATGTAGGGTCATGCTAGATCAGATCGTTAGTCAATCGGGCCATATCAGGTAGGTTGAAACTGGCCATGAATTGAAAACTAGCAGGAGGATGTGACATGGTCAAAGTGGCATGCGTGCTAGCCATTGTGGCGATCGTGGGGCCACCTCCACCGAGTGGTGGTGTGGTGGCATGGGTCATAAAGGGTATCAAGGGAATTCCTGTAAAAGCTGGAGGGATAGACGATGAAGGGAAAGTTCCCCAAAGGGTACTACTGGTGACCAAAGGGACGGTGGTCGAAACAGATCCGCTACCGATGGGTATAGAAGTAGTGACTTAAATGTTGGGTGTAGGTCCTGTAGATGGCATAGCCAGGATGGATGCTAAAATGGTGGCTAGGCCAATGGTGGATCCACTGCCAACAATGCCGCTATGAAAGGGGTTGGGTTTAACGCCATCCATGGGGATAGATGAATATGTGCATATAGGTGAATCAGGATTAGAATCAGATGTGAAATAAAGATCCAGCAACGAGGATTTGCATCTCAAGGGAGCATGATGAGTGGGGTAGATTGGACTATACTACAGGGATTGGCCCCGTAGGCAACGAGAGTGTCTCAGTGAATCAATCATGACAGGTGTAAAAGTGCTAAGGGGATGTGGTAGATAAAACGCTCAAAAATCCTATTGCAACCGTGTGTGCAAAAGGAGAGCTCGCAAAAAGATGGCACTCAGGCCAACAACAAGCTCAAAAACGTTGGCTGCAACAGTGTGCTACAACAAGTGGAGAGGCAATAAAATGGTCAGAATACCAACAAGCAGCACTCCTAGAAAGAAAAAAGACTCACTAACCAAGGGGATATAGTAGCATTCAAAAACCTATCTAAAAGATATGGAAGCTCACACAAATCGTATCCCCTGCAGGGTGATGAAATCCGCAATCAAGAAATATGAAATGTAGAACAAAATGACAAAGGATATCCCTCTACCAAGAGGGACTCCAGGTAAAAGAGTCCTAGAATAATGGCGAATAAGCTACCCCATTCATGGCACATCTGGAAAGGTGTTCCGTGGCTTCATTTCTTTGGTCATCGCGCACCCAGTATGGGGGCCAACATGCACGACAAGAACAACGAGTGTCCTTTAGTACATAATGGAGAGCGATATTCCAATCAGAATTCTGGAACTAGTCTTGGCACTTTCCCTCATAAGGGAGAGGCCCTCCGACAAATCAGTTTCAACCGTACCAATAAATAATAGGGGATTTTGGCTCCTTAGAGGACAACAACTATGTTACAAATGTGTATGGCAAAGTGGGTGTTATTTGGATGCCTAACCCCAATGTAGTACCTATCTATCAAGTTGTTTCTGAGTCCCCAAGTGGGGTTAATGTGTGTTTAATTAAGCTAAATTTAGTCTCACTTGAATTACAGGGAGTGTTTGAGTGCACAAGAGGTGTAAACCCAATATCGCCGAGAGTAAATGCTGGAATAAAAAACCGAGACTGAAATAAAAGTACTAAGTGCTATAACATGTATGTAATAAATGAACTTACTGAAAATATGATGAAAGAGATAGCAATGCACTGAGGATGCAAGCAAAATGAAAAAGTCTCAAATGCTACAGCAAGCAAACAGCAGAAAGGTACCAATGTAAAATGGGTAAAGGAAAACAAGGGGGTTGCTAGTGCAACCAAGGTAAAGAAAAGAAGAAAAAACAGGTGCAGGGTGCATCTGTGAAGGGAAACGTTGTGCTCTGGGCACTGCAGGCTGCAGAATAACTACACCAAAACAGGAAAAACAACTCGTGTTTGGGAAGAAAAGGCGCAGCTAGGGCATAGGTTTCAAGCTCAAAAGCACGTGGACAGCTCGGGTTGCAGGCGGAAAGGCGCGCGGGTATCGGGCTGGAAAATGCGCAGGTATTAGACCGGAAAGCACACGGAGCACGTGGGTATCGGGTAGGAAAGCGCACTTGGGGCACGAGTTGCGGGCCAAAAGTCGCTCTGGAGCGCAGGTTTCAGGCCATAAATCATGTTGGGGGCGTAGGTTTCAGCTGGAAAGTCATGCACTACAACGCGGACATGTGTTTCTCCAGTCGCAGGTTGAGCCGTAAAAATCGAACTGATGAAGGGTATTATGAAGGCAATGGCCATATTTGCAAGTACAGGGTCCAAGGCTAGGCTAGAACTGTAAAATGCAAGAAAAACAACAAATACTAAACTAAAAATAACTATTGATCATACCAAACCATAGATCGATGGGAATTGACCTAGTTGGAGTCGCCAAAACTGTAGCTAGTGTTTTCACACCAGCTCATGCTAAAGAGCACCTACTAAGGATTATGGAAACCTTAGTAGCAGTTTCAAAAATAGATCATATGTGAGTGCAAATAATAAAAAAAAACTAATATAACTACTGCAATAAAATAACAGATCAAGAGGAACCCATGAATAAGATTTGTATTTTTGTATTATTTTGCAAATAATGGTTTACAATCAGAGTTTACCTCAGAAGTTGAGGAGATGGAGTCCCTCGCAGTTGTACAAAGAGTAGCGCTCCAGGTCTCCAAGGTTCCTTTCTCTTCTCTGAATGCTCAAATGGTGGCCAAGACTCGACTGAATGGGCACAAAATCTCAAAGAGGTAGGTTAGAGTGCAATAGGAATTTTGGCAGCGTAAGGGTAGGAAGAGTGATACATGGATGTGAAATGGGGGGACTCCATTACCTTTTTATAGTAATTTTGGGTGGTGGAGTATGGACCCATGGTATTATGCAACCAATAGTATTGGCCAATGGTATTTGATGTTTTCCCTCCTTTTTAATTTTATTTTGACTTTTTCCCCTTTTTTTTCTTTTTGGGGGATTTTGACCCTTTTTTTATGGGATTTTAACCTTTTTTGAAGGATTTACATTAATTAATGAGGGAAATAATGATTTTTTGTCCATTTGGTTGCCAATTTATGGATTTTTGGGTTTTTGGAGGCAAAAAATGTAGGAAAAAGGGATGAATGGGTTATGTGACTGGGGGGATGATCTAGGTGAACAATTTTTGGGTGTTAATGGTCTCCTTGATACTCAGAAGATCGTCTCTAGAAATTGCCTGGTCTCTTGTTGAATAGGCCGACAGTGGTTTTCCAACTATAATAGAGTCCTCATGATTGAAGATTTTGAAGATGAAAAATTGCTTGCCAAGTATGGTTCCCTTAACGCCACAACTAGGAGGGTTATAGTCTTTCTTGTAGACATTTTTTCTCTACATGACATCTGGTAATTTTCTTTGGTATATGTTGGTGTTTACTCTGATCTAGAGGTTTTCCCAATGCAGATCCAGGTACTTCATGGTACAAGATACCAACAAAACCCCTATTCACCGGCCCTTTTGGAAACAGACTACAAGCAGCCTGAGGTCTCACCCGAGGCGAAGCAGAGGGGGTGGTTGCAGAAGCAGGTTTCCACAACCTTGTGATGCAAGTGATTAAATTGGTTAATGCGTAGCGTGGTGACAGACTGCGCATTGTGGTCAATGATTGCACGAAGTCTTCTACTTCGCGTCGAGTACTGCGGCAAGAAAGGATGCTTGTGTAACCAGCGCATCCATAGACTGCGCAGTGGGGTTACTTCCAGCCTACGATGACAAGCTATCAACAACTTATCATGCAACACTTCTAATGGATCAGCGCGTCAACTAGACCGCACGACGACTACAATACTTGATCACTTCCACTCACCCTTACTTCTTTGTCCTTACTCGTTTCAACAATACTTAGACTGATTAAAGTTTATTACTTACGTAAATAAGTGAAATGCGCAATGTTGCGTGCTTTGATATCGCGATCTTACCTTAACAATTACTCTGTGATTATTTAACAGGTTCATGCATCCAAATACTTCGAGATGCTGATCATTAACATTTATCCATGTATGAGCTACCTAACATCTTATTCCGTCCCTTTTGTGGTGAATACAGATAAAAGTAAACATATACCAGATAATTGTAACTTCAAGCATTCATACTGTAAATAATTCAAACAACTGAATAATGGAAACCATACACAGCAATCACATAATACAAGATTTAACGTGGTTCACTCACCCGAATGGGAAGCTACGTCCACAAGAACTGTTGTTTTATTATCTTAGGAAAGGGTTCAACAGTTCTTTGTCTGCGCACTCAGTTGCAGACGTTCTTCTTCCTCAAAATTAGGTCTCTATGCACTCAGCTGCAGAGCCTTTACAATAGCTTTTTGCTCAAAGATTCTAAAAATTTTCAACAATACCCAAGTACAAAAAGTAACCCTTTCCCATACAAAAATGCCTTATATATAGATCATGCCCGTAGGTCATGTCTTTACATTTCGAAGGCAAAACCCTTAGGTTTACAAAACTGTCATGGTTTTCCCAAAATCAGACTGCTAGTGTCTAGTAGCGGATCTTCTGTCACGCACGCGCCAACAGGTTGCCTCTGCCGAGTTGTTCCTTCTTTCACGGCCTTAGATGACTGGTTCAAGTAGTAGTTCTCTATTTGTGTGATCAATCACCTACCTCCCGATCTGCACCTACCCACCGCTTGGTAGTTATCGATCCTCTTTGCCAAAAATAGATCTCCGATGACCTAACCAGAATCTGTGTTGTCTTCTGTCCAACACTCTGCTTAGCTGGATCTTCCGTTGACCGACACATCGCAGCACTGTTCTCCTCGCAGCATTGTCTTCGCAGTTCTTCCAACACTATGCTACGTGCAACTGTGCAGCATACCAAAACTTATCCCAAAATTGTTCCAACTTAACTGCGCTCAGCTCCGTAGTTCTCAAAATCCTTCCTGCTCAAAAATGCCCCACCTGGGGCAAGCCCAATAGGCCCCTAACACTTGCATGTGGCTCACCCCCGAGCCAACTGCAACTTCTTCAAGGTGTTCTGCTGATTGTGGGGTGATCTTCACAACGAACTCATTGAATGTTTCGGTCAGTTTTTCTACCGCGGTCTTCGTATCTTGCTCGATTTGCCCAACTGTTTTCAGCATCTCATGTGTTATCTCGTGGTCGATTGGCCTTCCACCTGCTCGTGATTCTGGTACAGCTCCTTTAACTTTTCTTCAATCTCCTCCGAGATCGTGCTAGCCTCTTCTAACAATGGCTGTGACTTATCGCCCATTTCTGTCTCTTTCTCACGTAAGGCTTGCACTTCCTTCTTGAGTGTGTTGATTTCTCTGTATTTTAGCAACTTATCTCTTGCTAGTAGAGCCTTAACTTCTTCACCCATCTTTTCCACTGCTTCTTTCTTTTCTTTCACTTCCTTCTTTACCTACAACAACTGTTGATCTTCCTCGATGGCATTAAATGCCTTCGATGTTGCTTGCAGTAGACTTTGGCACTTAGCCACTTTGGCAACAATATTCTGTGTTGCAGTCTTCACTGCTCCTTGTCTTAATTGTTGTTCATCTAGTGGGGTCTATGGATTGATCTGCGCCTTTAAGGCAGCAATTTCAGACTCATGGAGAATCTCCATGTCTTCCTTCTCCATCTTAAGACTAGTGACCAAATTGCCAATCTTGATAATAGTATCTGCTGGTTCTAGTTGTACTTCAAATTCATCTATGTTATCTGCAACTGCAGTGATCGTGGACTCCAATCTCAGCCGACGATCCTGCTCATATTGAAATTGCATAGTACTATATGAGTTATCTTCCTCTAGCTGCCTGTTAGTTGCTTGCAGCTCAGCCTGTCCTTTCAACGCTTCTATGGTTCTGTCATGCATTTCTTCACAAACTTGCATCTGCAAGTAATGTAGGCCTAGAAATGGTATCTTTGCAAGATCAAGCTCCACGCGCTCTACATTCTTCGTATCTAGCATTACTTGATCAGGTAATGGAAACCTTATAGATAATGGTTGTAGATGGAAAACACGGGACCTCACGGGAACGGTGATTTGCTGCTGCGAAGTCCCCGCCAACTCTCCTTGAACCTTTGATTCCTGTGGCAAGGGTAATCTTTTGCTTACTTCATCAAATTTTTGGGAAATTCCTTGTAGTGTAGTTAGGTTCTGCTCCAAACTGTCTTGAATCGCCTTTTCCTTCTTCTCCTTGTCGGTCTAGATCTCTTCCATTTGCTTAGTGACCTCCGTAGCGATCATTAGGTAGTCATCCTCGTGAAGCACTGTGTCCAATTGGTATTTACTTGATTTATATTTCTTCCTTGGTTCCTTGCGCCCTGAAGGACTCCCAATGTCCTTCCTTTTCACTGACTCTTTATCTTCTACTATGGGACACGGGATAGGGTTATCCTCGCCATAATCACTTTGGACATCCACAACCTCAACTCGGAATTCAGCTAACCATTCTTTCATGATATTTTCAATATATTCCTCGTACATGTGGTAGTTTCCTGGGTACCAGTCATGATTCTTCGTCTGTGCTTTAGCTGAAATCGAGATGCATTTCATCACAGCATAAAAGTTGACGACACGGATATATTTGCTTGTTACTTGTTTTGGTATTTGAGGCGTAAGCATGATGGCCCCACGCAGCTGGTCATAATATTTGTAAAATACCAGTGTTGTCTCGTGCTATCTTTCGGGATTCAAATTTTCCCAAAGGTTCTGATAGTGAGCACCTCTGCAGTCCGAAGTGTTCGTGCTCACTCCAACATATTGCTTCGGTTCCTTCCATCCTAGGAAGGTGATCAGTACTATTAGCTAGGTGAAATGGAAGTATCCGCCATTGATTTGAGTCTCATTTAGTTCCTCTAGGAACTCATTCAGTAGGTATTGACACCAATTAAATTCTTCTCCCTCGGCGGCTGCAGCATCGAGTAATACTGCGCCTGCAGAGACTTCTAACGGTCTGCACTTTCTGAGAATTTTTCCCTCTAACAGCTGCGTGACAAACCTCATTGCTTGGTCATTTATGTCATTTGTTTGGAAGCCTCACTTCCCTTTGACAATAGACTGCATTTTCTTCATTAATGCAGCTACCTCTTTATCCTTGCTTTTACCCTGAAAGAACTTCCTTGGGTCTGCTCCCCTTTTGCTCAACCCAGTTATCCAATGGATTAAGTCAATCGTCAGGTCTATAATCTGGTCAAGCCATAAATATCCCTAGTGGATGCATGCCATCAGAGTTCGCACTACCACATCGAGCTCTGATGATCGGTCAAAATGTGGGAGCCTGAGCAGCTTTAGTAGCACCGACTTGGCTGCTCCAAACAACCAACTTTCCACGACCAAAGTGAGGTCACCCTTTACATTCTTCTTCCAGCACATGTATTTGTCGGGTTGGAACTGTGGGAACCTCAACTTGTTGGGCTTCTCCTTCTACATTGCAAGAAGATCATAGTCCTCCCATTTACATTCGGGAATATTACCCAACAGATTTTTTTCCACCTCAACATGCTTTGATATCGGTGAGAGTGGTATCTCATACTTTGGACTCTTCAGTAGTTTAATGGCTGGTGCATCTAGTGCACGCGGTGAGATATAATCTGGGGTCATAGTTAAGGGTATCTCCTTATCGGAAGTGGGCTTATTTGTCCCCGCCAAACTTGTCTTTGGTAGCTTTGTTCTCGGCACTACTGGATTTTTTCCTTTGTCTTGCATTGAGGGGCCGTGTATCGGTGATCTTCTTCGACCTTTGTTCTGGTTCAATAACGACTTTCTTGTTTGGGGTTCTCATTAACCCGTCAATCCCTCCGTATTGGAACAACCTCACAGTCTCTTCGACCATGAACTCTTTGTCAACAAAGGACCTCTGTATCATTCACTTGCACACTACTTGGCTAACTAGTGGATAACTTACAGAACTAACTCATAAAACAATGTGTACAAGAATTTCTAATTGCTTTGGTAACGCCTACGAGTCTAACTGTTGTGTTATTTATAGCCGCGGTTGATCCACCTCCGTGCCCCTTAGCGATTAGATAAGCATTAAATGTAGTATCCATTATCCAAATCCAGCATATGCTTTCGTCAATTCCCTCATTAAGGCATTCAGAATGGCTATCTGTGCTTTAAATGCCCGAGCGGTCAGTAGGAAAGTACTGCATAACAGCTATATTTTCGACTGACACTGTAATGGCTATATTCTGGAGCCTTGCATCGAACTGCGCAGAAGATCATCTTTGGTCCTTTGCGGTGTTTAATTTCTTTTCTCTTAAGGATTTCATTTTGAATGTCACAACAGTGCATTTTTTTTTTTTTTGACAAGCAGCTTCAGCAATGCTGCGCGGTACATGGATTTATCTCTACAACTTTGTGTACAGACTCTTTCGCCGTTTCTAATGCCCAATTCCAACTGTACCTGGCACTTAGAAATTTTCTCCTTCCTCTTAATCATACTGGATGCTGCAAAGTAGGACTATCACGGTAAAGCTTTAGTCTGCTTCCATTTATCAAATTGGGTAATATATCACCGGCTAAAGTAGCTAACTGGACTGCGCCACCGTTAGTAACATGGATAGCAGTGTATGGCCTAAGCCAATGCATTTTAAACTTCCTCGAAAACTTCATGAATTTACTATCGTACAGGAGGACTAGATCACCTACCTGGAAAGATTTGCTCTTGATGTGGCGATCATGCCATGCTTTTTCACGTTCTTTCTGTACTTGTTGGTGGGAGCCTGCGATGAAGCGATCCTCTTCTAGACCAACCAAGTGTAACAGCCTTTCTTCCAGTGTTGCGCGATCTGCCATCCCTGTAAATGCAACTATTCTCAAGCTGGGAATAATATACTCCATTGGCATTATTGCTTCCTTCCCATAAGCCAATCTGAAAGGTGTATGTCCAGTTAATTTCTTGCATGTTCTTTTGTATGCCCATAATACAGATGGATGCACAGGTCCCAGTCATCGCGGTTTACATTGCATATCTTGGTTAGCGCATTCTCGAGTACTTTATTGAACGCTTCAACAGTTCCATTCGCTTATGGATGATAAGACGTACTGCGCTGATGATGGATGTAGAATTCTTTAGTCAAAGCTTTAATAGTTCTATTCAGAAAATGAGTGCCTTGATCACTCATCAAAATTTTTGGACATCCAAATCATGTAAAAATGTTCTCAAAGATAAACTTGGCAGTTGTGGCTGCGATGCAGTCTTTTACTGGTTTTTCTTTGGCCCATCTGGTGAGGTAGTCAGTTGCAATAATAATGTATCTCACACTAGTTCTTTTCCCCGATGGGTTGATAGGTCCCATGGAATCAATTGCCCATTTTTCGAATGCTTTTAAGGTCAGCTGAGGATTCAACGGCATTTCATCTCTTCTTGATGGCTTCCTTGTCCTTTGACAAACATCTCAACTCTGGCAATGTTCCTTCGAATCTTTATGGATTGTTGGCCACCATAGTCCTACGCGCAATTCTTCTGCGCAGTAGCCCTTCCTGCATAGTGGCCTCCTGCTACTCTTGAATGTGTATCGGCCAATATATATGGCTTCACATGCTCCAATACGCACCTTCGCAGTACTTCATCATGGTCCTAGTTTGTAAATATGCCCTGCAATAATGGTGAAGTCTGTGGCTCCCACTACCAGCTGCTTCTTTTGCTGCGTAGTGAATTGTTCAGGTGCGAACCCTATAGTTAGAAAGTCAATAATGTCTTGATAATACTCATCGGTGACCTGTATAGTAAACAACTATGCGTCAGGCAGATTGTCTTCAAGATTTGTAGGCTCTTCTCCTGACTCAATCTTGAACAGATGATCAATTCCTAAGTTTAACCTGCCTGGCTTAACCACTATTTCAAAATCATATTCTTGGAAGAGTAGCAACCATCTGCATATCTGCCCCCCTAACACTGGCTTATTGACTAGGTATTTCAATGCACAATGGTCAGTAAACATAGAGAAGTGTGCACCAAGCAAATAGTGTCTAAACTTTTGTAGCGCATATACTATTGCGAGTCCTTCTCTTTCAGTAGTGTATAATTCTTCTCAACAGATGATAACTCTCTACTCGAAAATACAATGGGATGATCAATGCCTCCTTCTCCTGGCTGAGCAAGAACAACACCCAATGCTATACATGAAGCATCAACATGGACATGAAATGAATTTTCCCAATCTAGAAAAACTAGGATTGGCGCAGTGACCATTTTCTCTTTCAATGTGTCAAATCCTTTCTCATAGTCCTCATTCCAAATGAACAGTGCATCTTTCTTTAAAAGCTTCTCCATTGCTGTTGTTATCTGCGCATACACACCGCTTGGTAGTTATCGAGCCTCTTTGCCAAAAATAGATCTCTGATGACCTAACCAAAATCTGTGTCGTTTTCTGTCCAACACTCTGCTTAGCTGGATCTTCTGTTGGCCGACACATCACAGCACTGTCTTCGCAGTTCTTCCGACACTATGTTGTGCACACTTTGCAGCATATCAAAACTTATCCCAAAATTGTTCCAACTTAACTACGCTCAGCTCCGCAGTTCTCAAAATCCTTCCTGCTCAAAAATGTCCCACCTGGGCCAGGCCCAACAATATAAATGATACAAAGGGTAAACACTAATGTTGTTTAGTACCAGAAGCACTAAACCAATGTCATCCAGTACCAGAGTTGGCTTCTTCATTTGAAGGACCAACAATTGAAGAGGCAAAAGGATGACTAATGCAACAAAGTTGACTCAAGGGTGAGACAACCTTCGTAGTCACGGCCTATTGGCTCCTTCATTTTTAAGAGGACCCAAAAAAAGAGGAAGAAGAGAATATTAAGGAATGAAGTTCTGGAAAAGAAGGGAAAGTTGTGGAAAAGAGGTAATGGTTGCAATAACTTTTGGACCAGTTTTGGACCCACTCCACAAGTATAAAAGGAAGTGGAATATAAGTGAGAAGAGGAGAAGCGAGAACACGTGCATGAGACAAGAAGACATCATTTGAGCATTGGATTAGAGCCATTAAGATAGAGACAGAGAGATATGCAACATGAATTATGTGTTTGGTTTTTGGGTTCTGTTGGGCTCCATGAATTGTTCTTTATAATGATTTTATTTGCATTAATTTCCCGGACTATTTACCATAATTTAGTACATATATGTTCAATAAGGCTATATTTACTTTATTTTATTAATGAAAACTCTTAAAAGTAAAGAAAGCCTGATCTACTTCTTTTTGATGTATTATGGTCCATACAACCCTCATTTCGGTACTTCATCTGACCTTTCATTCAACCCTTCTTCCGGTCGTGAAGTTCTGCATTGGGTTTGATAATATGTTTCTTAGTGGTTTTCTAATTTGGTTTATCTTTGTCTTCTACTTCTTGTTGGTCCTGTAATACCTGCAAATGAAAATGAAAAGCATGAGTTAATGATAAACTTTTTGTTTCAAAATTTAAACAAATACTAAAATGTTATTAAAGAATTTGTTTAAATTATTAAACAAAACCATTTGAATTAACTATTAAAATATATAAATAAAGTCATTTGAATTAAAACATTAAAAGACCATTTGAATTAAGTAACGTTGATATGTCACTTTTAAAAATATCTTAATTTAATCCTTTTAAATATATAACATGGCTTTTCAAAACTATGTTGTTTGTTAACTTTTAATTTAAGTTATTTAATACTTTGATTGTTTGTTATGCAGGATTACAAGGAGAAGGGAGGTTAGGCCTATTGTTTTTACATACATGCCATATCAACGCACAATGTCTTTTGGCTCATACTCACGTGAAGAACGGATGGCATGTTTTAATGGCCGTTGTATTCAATGGATTAAAGGCATAATTCACCAACAATTCTAGGAATCCAGGAACCCATCAAGCCAATACATCAGTTGTTAATTTTTTAGCATTAATTCAATATACTCTAGGTTCTCTACTGAGAGAATAACATGTACAGCATATCAAGTATAACAATGCATATCAATCACACTAAGCAATCACATGAGACAATAGACACATAGAGTTTCACTGGGGAAAACCATAAAGGTGAAAGACCCCACAACTTCCTCAGAGATAGAAAGAGCAATGATACAACCCAAGTACAAGAGATAGTCTTCTCTAGCAGCTACTCCTCCTTCCTCACTTGTGCACCACTTCCCGAGTAGTGTAGAAGTGAATAATGAAGTGATCAAATAGAGTGCCTCCCGCACTCTATTTATACATGAGCTAACCTGCCTAATAACCTAGCAGGGCTGACTTGTCTAACTAAGTCTAATAACCCATGGTTATACTAATCAGGGCTGACCCCACACTTGGTGGTCTAATAACCCATCACTTGCAAGTTGCGACACTTGTCAATACAAATGACGACACTTCCGTATAGAGGAATAATAACATCTCTATAGGAGTACAATATACATAGGTGAAATACATTCCAAAGTTACAATTACATCAACATCAATCAATAACCAATCCAGAGAATCAAATCACCAATTCAACCAGGAATCCGGATTTAGGAACTAATTGCAGTTACAGGCCATTCGGATGCCCATTCGGGTCGTCATTCTCATCCAGACATTCATTCAGACTGTCATTCGCACCTATGAAATCATTGGTTTGGGTACTGAGAGGCACCCATGGCAAAAATGAAGATGTGGATTTTGTTCGTGGTGATCCTTTCATGCTTCTCCCCCCCCAAGATTCCACCCAGGTCGTTTATTCATCTACAAGAATCACGGGGATTTGTTGCTCAAATGGAGGAAGTTGTTTATGAACAATTTCTGAGAACGGTTCTGAACATTAAAATAGGCTAGTTTTAGAGAGGTCAACCACTAAAAGGGTCGACCCTCTCTCTCTGTTGTCCAATCATTATATAAGGGTGTGTGGTGTATAAGACGGGGGCATCTTTTGATAATAAAAAAAAATTTGTTTCATCCTATTTCGTTTTTATCTTGCATGAACCCAATTATTGAATAATTCATAAGGGTAGATCGTTGTTCTCTGGGAGGGACCCTCAGTGGCAGTGTGAATCGTCCATTGTGTTCTTAGAATCAGATAAGTAGTGTGTGAGTTTTTAATTTCTGCTATGTGTGTGAATCAAACTGTAAATGGTGTAGTGGTTTAGTTTCTATATTTGCTTTGTCTAGAATACCTTTCCTTCATGTCTGAAGATTTTTGTTACAGTTGTTATGTGTGAATGAGATCTCAGTATATATTTATTTCATTGTGATAATCTTGATTTATTTATGAAACGTTTTCCTTTATAGTATACATTTGCATATGTCTGCAACTAGGAAGAGGGACGATTGAATCTTGGCGGCCATGGTTCCTTCCATGGCTGCCACCCATTTTTTCCCCTCTGGTCCTGGTCTTAGCGGTCCTGCATTAATGGAGGCGGCGGCGTTCCTCTGTGGTGGCGCTGTGTGTCCCGGAGATGCCCCTAACAGGGTTCTTGTATCCAGATTCAACGACGGGCTGCTATCTTGGATAGGCGCGATCACAGCTCGTGCAGCATATAAGAAGATATGATAGTAAGAACCCTAACTGGGGCGGCGGCGAAGAGACCTGGCTATGGCGACCTCCGGCCGACCGTCTCAGGGCTCACCTGCACCTTCTTCGGCAGCGGCGGTTCTGATCGCGGTCTTCCAGGACGATCCGTGTTTCCAGAAAGAAGAAACCAAAAGCACAGATCCATCCGCACATGGAGAGAAGCCCGTGGACGCCGCGGCGGTGGTGAAGGAAGGATTCCCATGATGACAGAGTCTAGATCTTGCTGCTTTTCTTGATATCACGAGCAGATCTGCCGTTTCTTTCTTGGAGGCCGGTGGCAGAGGTTTCTTTCAGGAGCCACGGATTTCTCTTCGCTGATTTACATTTCAGGGATGTCCCCAGCGTCTCTCGCAGCACGCCGCCCGGCTCGCTATAGCCCGCAGCAGCAAGGGCCAGCTAGTGTCTAGCCGTTTTCTTCATCAGTAGTTGCTGGCTGTTCGCCAGTTTGGGAGATCCAGAGTTTGCTGCTTGTCCACAGACTTGGATCTGCTTGTTTCTCCTGCTGAGGGATTCGGTTTGAAGACGTCTTTAGGGTTTCTCTTTACTGTTCAAGATTCATCTTCTTGTGGTGAAGTTTTATTGGGTTTATCTTTTTTTTTGGTTCAGCTCTTTATAAGCTGTTGTATCTGCTTATATGGGACAGAAATATGTGAAAATGTAGGGATCCTTGTGATTCTACTACATCTGCAGAATGTAATTTTAATCATCTTTTTGAAATAAAATTACGGACATTTTCCCAGGAAAAAAAAGTATACATTTGCATATTGCTTGTTTTAATGTAAATTTGCATATTGTTGATAGACTGTGTGTGGGAGCACTCTGTATAGAAATAGTCCTATGTTTTTATGACTTAGTTCTTAGAAGAATGATAGATATTTCAGCTTATATTTTTACTTGTTTCTTGTTCTTGCTTTCAGGTTAATTAGGGTTTTGAATTTAATTAAACATTTCTATTCATTGCATGTTAGATTTAAAAATAAGTTAGCAACATTATTTGTTTATAAAACTAATCATGTTTCAATCCGGTGCATAGAAGATAGTATTAGTCTCATTTTGAATATAATCAATATGGTTTTTTATACAGTAGTTATACTAGAGCTTTCTAATGAAATAATCTAGTTTTGGTATAGATTTGATTCTTAGTATCAAAATATTCATTAATAGGTTAAGTTGCAATTTGACTAACTATAGAGGTAGATTAATTTTGTTTCGATTAGTAGATAAATTTATTTGTAAGTTTTGAAGTTCTTTAATAGGATAGGATTTAAAGTTAGTAACACAGTATTGTTAGTCATTAGATTTAATATTTCTTTTATAAGACAACACCATAGCATTCCTTTTTCTGATTTTTTAAGATAACCAATAAAGGTTAGTTTGCTTTGATTATAAGAGTTTTCAAAATTTAGTTGGATCAAGGATAGCATAGTTGGATTTGCATAGAATATATGTTTTATGTTCATTTGCTATTAGCAATTTGGATTTGTAGAAGCATCTTAAGTATGTGTGATTTCGAATGCTTTCTCTTTAAATAGAATAAAGATAATTCTTGTTTCATTAGGATATAAATTTCAGAGTAGTATTTCATTTCAAGATTTAGTTTAGAATTAGTTTGATTTACATTTGATAGGTAAGTGTTATTTTAATTCCAAGTATCAGAATGAAATGTCGTTTGTAGGTCTGTTTGATAAGTCGATTGATAGTTCAAAACCCTTAGTTCCTTTCAGTTGATTTCTTTAATTTTCGCACTTATGATTTCTAGATTTTAACTTTTAGTTGACCATCGATGGATAGATTAGGGATCTAACTTGTGAGATATGATCACTCCATGATGGGATTCTTCCCTAGGTGTTAAGCTATTCTAATTTGCTTGCTTTCCTTTTAAGTAAATTACCAGCTTTAGGTTAGGTTAGACTAGATTAGTTTAGGCTTCAGTCCTGCACATACAGTGTTTGCATCTCACAAGCTACCTTCCCAAGTTGACAATTAAGTGTTGAATTAGATAGTGCATATTTTACTCGACATTTTGGCACCATTGCTAGGGAGGTGCTAAAGGGGTTGAAGTGTAGGTAGATAGGATGCTTTTACATTAGACAACAAGGGGGAGGGGAGAACGGTAAGACGAGAGGTAAGAACATGCACATCCAGTATAGTGGGGTGCCCCAAAGCCTTGTTGTTCCTTTTTCACACAAGTGTGTTTACTTTATGCAAATTTTGATTTATTTCCCTTAAGTATGCTTTTCTTTCCGCAAAACATAGATAGTTTACTTTCTCATAGTTAGGTGTACTTTTCTATTTCGCAGACGTAGATAGTTTATTTCCCATAGTTAGGTGTATTTTTCTTTCCGTAAACATAGATAATTTAATTTCCCTTAGTTTAAATTCATGTACGTGTGCTTTTATTTTGTAAATTTAGGTAGTTTTCTTTTCCGCAATTTATTTCGTAAAGTTTTCCTTCTTTTTCTGCAAGTGTGCTATTATTTCAGCAAGTTTGGGTGTGTTTACTATCCGCAATTTAAATTCATATAGGTGTTTTATTTTCATAAAAGTATGGTGTGTTTAATTTGCAAATTTGTTTTAGTAGTAGATAGTCTTTTAAAAAAACACATAAATTTTTTGGGGGGGTGTTGTAAGAACCCCAGGGACTAATCCTAGTGTGAAGTAGGACCTACCGACCAACAAAGTGGACTCAAAGGTTCTCATTAGTATGATAGAACTTTCTAAAATCCTAGCAACAACTGGGATCTCAATCTCTACCGCTCAAGAAGAGAGGATCTTGATAGCAGTTGAGAGCTTATCAACCTCTCCTGAAATGGCAGACAAACTAAAGTCCCAGGAACTACAAAAGGATTTTCTTTACAATACTGTAGAAGAAACTGGCGTATTGGGGGTTACATCTGAAGGAGAGCAACCGGAAATTAAAGAGTTCTCTACATGCAAGATGACTGATCCATCTTGTGCTCAAGAAATTGATCATCTAGGAGAAGGGGATCTGCAAGATATAGTGAAGGAAGGTGAGTACCACGACTACATCGAAAGCTGGTTCCAAGAGGTAACCCAGCCACAATACCATCCTTCATTCGACACCTTTTGATGCAAAGACAAGTAAGTTGGTTGAACTTCCACATTCAGGTAATCATTGCAACAACCTTTTCATATGTGGATGAAGGTATAATTTTCATCTTGCTTCACACTTGGTTCCATTGGAAGAACTCATATACTTGAATAAACATGTTTTCTTTCTTCCCAAGGTAGGGAAATATGTCTATAAATAAAATGTTGCATTTTTAGTTTAGGGAATAATGCAACTTCGTTTTTCTTGTTTTCTTTTCAAATAAAAGAACTAAGAAGAAGATAATGTCAATGACTAAACCAAAAGAATTTTCCATCATTATTTCTTTTCATACATGCATATTTCTTACTATAACAATTGCTCAAGACCAATTTCAAATACCATGGGGACTTGCCATAAGTTTAAGGTCTATTTAATCCCTATAGGTCACTCGTACATCCTAGCTTCATTATCAGAGTCTGTTATTTAAGAATATTTATCACACAGTAACATAAGAGTGAATGAACTTCCTAGTTGTGGGAAACACTACTATAACTCTATATGAAAAAGGCGAGTTTTGGGAGTAGTGACAACTTTCAATCATTCTCTTATGGCCTCATCCACTATACGTTAATTAAGTTTGGCCATGCCATGTCTTTGGACTAAACTAAATGCGTAGTCTATTTTTCATACACACAACCTTTAAAAGGCAATTTATAGAAAGTCCTCCGACCCATATACCATCCCAATCCAAAAAAGGTTTTCAGAGCTACCTCCCCATCCTGTTACAAAAAGAAATACATGTGTAAATCTATTAAGGGTGATGGTAAAGGCTAGTTTCTGCTATAAAAAGGGTGTAAGAGGCTAACCCGCCAGGATACTGAACAGGTCTGTTGGTAGCGGGTAACGGCCTGTGGTATGACTACCACTACAACAAAATAGCCCTTTAGGGGCAGTTTTGGCTTGTGGGGGTCTTGGTAAAACCCCCCCTAAAAAAAATTTCAGACCTTTGGAGGCGGTCTTTTAAAATCACCCCTAGAAGTCATGGAAATTAGACTTTTGGGGGCGGTTTTTTTAAATCCACCCCCAAAAGTACTGAAATTTGACTTTTGGGGGCGGTTTTTGGAAACCCCCCCCTAAAAGCCCAATTCTCATAACTTTTGGGGGCGGTTTGTCAAAACCCCCCCTAAAATTCATGAGAATTGAACTTTTGGAGGCGGTTTTTTTGGAACCCCCCTTAAAAGTCATGAGAATTGAACTTTTGGAGGAAGTTGTTTGAAAACCCCCCCTAAAAGCCAAATTCTCATAACTTTTGGGGGCGGTTTGTCAACCCCCCCCCCCCCCAATAGTCATGAGAATTGAACTTTGGGAGGTGGTTTTTTTGGAACCCCCCCTTAAAAGTCATGAGAATTGAACTTTTGGAGGCGGTTGTTTGAAACCCCCCCCCCTAAAATCCCAATTCTCATAAATTTTGGGGGTGGTTTGTCAAAACCCCCCCTAAAAGTCAAAAGAATTGAACTTTTGGAGGCGGATGTTTGAAAAGCCCCCCTAAAATCCCAATTCTCATAACTTGTTGGGGCGGTTTGTCAAACCCCCACTAAAAGTCATAAGAATTGAACTTTTGGAGGCCGTTTTTTTGGAACCCCCCTTAAAACTCATGAGAATTGAACTTTTGGAGGCGGTTTTTTGGCATTGAACTCATGAGTATGCCTAGGGATTTTAGCATTGAACCATGACATATGCATTGAGAACCATGTCTAGTATTAGAAAGAGGAAAATGTCTATCATATCTCATTTGTAGGTTGATGATTCTCTATGGAGGGTATGTGTGGCAGTTTGAGGGCTTGAAAATGGACCATGAGCTTAGAGAAAAATGTTATGACCTAAGACCCTTATTTAATCTTATATCATAACATGGGCCTTGAAAATCATCCCTGGCGTGCCCTTCCTCAAAATGGTGAACATATCTCGCATATAGGCTAAGATTCCCCATGTAGGCCTTGTGTTATAATCTAGGCCTCCATTCCTGGGCCATGATCCCCAAGGTAATTCATATGGCCTTGTACCCTAAAACCTTGGCCCATGGCCTAGGGACTGAAATCCATACTTTGTGTGCCAAACCTCAAAATGGACAACATATCTTACTCATTGGCTAAATATTACCTATGCAGTATATGGGGCCTTTGAGGTGGTCTAGGGCATCACACATGACCCATGAGCTCCTTACCCTTAGACATTATGTTTTGACTTGATAATATGGCCCAATCAATGATAACCATTTTGTGTTGCATAGAGCTTGAAATGGCCATTTCTTGCTTGTGAGCCAAATATTTCCCACATAGAGATGACGTTGTGGACTAGGGCCCCATTTGTGGACCCCGATCCCTTGAGGAAAATGTTATGGTCTATGACTTTATATGTTTACCCTAGAGCATGTACTATGCCATGAGAGCCATCCTTAGTGTGCCAAACTTGAAATGAACACTATATTCCACTTACATGATAAAGATTCCCTTTATAGGGCTTGTATGGTGGAAATAGGCCTATTAATGTCACATGATCCCTAGAGACAAAATGACCTAAGGTAAGGTTGATGTAGAATAATTATGCTTACTTACATGGCATATTTGGATGTGTGAGGTTTTGAATTTAATTAATGTGTCCTCCCACCTTGTAATTGGCTAACTTTTGCCTTGTATTTGTCCCTTTTCCTTGACACATTAATCACATATTACATTCTTTTACTCCCTCGAATTCCTCACTAGTCATGTCTTCGACAAATGAAGGTCAATGTCCAAACTATGATGATAATGTTAAAAGGTACCATGATGGAATGCCCTCACCGTTTGGCAATTTTTGTTGGTAATTGTAACCAGTATTTCAAATCCACTCCAAGTATCTATTAGGTCCACATAAAGAAACAACACGACCAATGTAAGAACATCTCTCCATGCTTGAAACAATGCATATCTCCATTGTAGCATTATTTTAAACAATTTGTGAGCCTCCTTGATTTTCCCATTTTATATGCAATCCCAAATCACAACATTCCACGAGACAACATTATTCTCAAGCATGTTATTAAACATTGTTGAGCTTTGTCCATCCTACCATTATGGGAATATTTCATAAGCATTATAGTCCACAAAATGGTGTCTCATTGAGACATTCTATAAGCCACGTGATGAGCATATTATAGTCAACCCTCCACACCAATTGTTCCAAGTGAAGATGGCATTCTTTGGAAATACATCCACAAATTATCAATGCCCTAAAAGGTCCCGAAGAGTCTAGCTTGCTGCATCCAACCTTTACACTCATCCTTTCTTTTCAAAGAGGGACTTTGTTGTGGTTAGGTCGTATTATCTAATGATTCAATGTTCCTAATTGGGGAGGACCTTAATCGTACTTAAGATTTCCAAACATTAATCTAGAATTTGTCAAGGATCAATGAACCCATATACATTAGTTATATTTCCATTTACCCTTGAGTCTAAAGTATAAATCGCTAGTCATCTATCAATAGGTGGTAAGTTGGTTTTCTAGATCCATGTTATGGGATCCTACATGATTGCCATAACTCTTGAAAATCCTCTAAATCTTCTAGTCGAGAAATCGCATCCTCCCCATATCGTTTTGGTGAATTTATACATGTTTTTTTTTTTGTAATAGTTGCAAATTCTATTAAGTTGAAAGTAGTAAAGTTACAGAGTAAAATACAAACTAAGGTGGTTTTATCAGATGCCAACCTTGAGAACCATATACATCATTGCTAAGGCCATACAGACCCAAAAAGATAAAAATAAAAACCTTGATATCAGGGTGTGGATTCGGAGCCATGAAGGCTAAAGATAAGGAAACAGTATGATAATTAACAATAAACCAGAAATGGAGATGGAACCATAGAAGAACCTTGCTAGCCAGCAATACCGGGAGCCTCAGCATCAGAAGGAATTTCTTCAAGAATGGGGTAGCTGTAACAGGTGTCCTCGTCCTTGTTCCGATCAGGTGGCGGGGTGCTTTTCACAGGAGGAAGGGAACTCTTCGCAGAAGTCTGAATGTCGCACACAGGAAGCTTGATGGGTAGAGGAGCCTTCTTTCTGACCACAGAGAATCCACCATCAGGCTCATTCCTTGTGCATTTGGCCAAGATTGGCCCAAGAGTGGAAGGGATGGGAAAGGACACGCGGGGAGGTTCCTTTCCCTTCTACGAGCTGCTGCTACGAAGCTGAACTGGGTTGAAACCAGCAAAAAAATTTGGAGCATTGCCAGGTGTAGAAACCAGAATACCATGATGAGTGGCTTTACTAGGAGAGGTCGCGAAGTTTCCAAGTGGGGTGTCTGTTGGAGCCAAGGCCGCAGCTATGGTAAAAGCTGCGAATTTTGAGGAAAAAGCACAAGTATGGAAGAGAAAGTGCTAAATTTTGAGATAGCGCCAAGTTTTGGATAGAACGAGACGGTGCGCAGTACGGTGCCAGATGGAGGAGCTCAGCGCAGATCACGGACTGGAAATCGCGGAGCTCGCGCGCACGTCATAGAAGGATGAATATGGCTGAATAGAGAGCTCAGCTACCATAATAAATAAAGCGACGGAGTAGAGGGCTCAGCTACCCTCGTTTAAGGCTAAGTACAGAAGTTATGGTTGCTCGGATCAAGAAGGAGCAACGGACCAAAGCATTGAAGGCGAAGGACAAGGCGCCCATACCCGTAAGCTGCACCGGAAATCATGGAGCCTGCAGGAAGCGGCGACATGACTGCAAGCGGCGCCTACAGTACACCTAGCCATGTGCGTGGTTAGGGTTTTTGGGGATTACTGTTGGGAAAGGCCCACAGTTTTGTAAAGGTGCGACCGCCATGGCCACCTATATATATGAGTAATTGTAATGGGTAGATGTTAGTTAGTCAGTTAGCTAGTTAGTGAGTTGGCTAATTAGTGAGTCAGTTAGCTAAGCCTGTGAGTGAGCTAGCTAAGATAGTAGAGGCTAGATATAAGAAGGATCGGTCGTGTTGATCATCCTCTGTTACGATCTTGTTGATGGTTTTCTACTGAGTTGCTAGAAAACAGGAGTTAGATCTGGTTAGCAGTGAAGCTAATCCTTGAGTTGCAGACAGTCGGAGTCGATGTCTGAACTATTGTAATCTCTGAAGAGGAAGAGACTAGATCGAGAGAAGGGCTCCCAGCTGTGTGCGTGGAGTTTCCTGGAAAGATCTAAGGCTGCAGCTGTGTGCGCAGCATATTGTATAAGTCTATCAATTTCTGGTTAATATAAGATACTCCCATGGACGTGGATTTCCCCGTGGAGGTGGACTTCATAATTCTTCGTTGTTGTGATGTTGTGATTAAAGTGATTGCCTGTTTAGTTTCTTAACAGTGTATCCAGGAATGTTGCATTATCTTTATGAGTGTGTTGAGTAAGTTCTTGAAGAGTCTTTGAGGATTATAATCGTTAAGGGTCGAAGGACTCGGTAGATCACGACGCCGCAGCGATAGGAGAACTGGTTGCTGCGACGGGCGCGCTAGCGAGATGACGCATAGAATATCCACGCAGAGGGTAATTGGCCCTAGTGCAGGAGAGAAAGTACCGCACAGCTAAGCTGCTGAGCCGGAGCTTGAGAGCTGTTGCGCTCATAAGTCTGAAGAGGGGTCAGACCTTCACCTTAGAGGAATCGTCAAGGAGGAAAGAGCAATCTCCGCGTCGCCTAGGTTAAGGAAACCTGATTCCTTAGCCCCCCCATAGCCACTTCGGGTGAGACCTCGAGCTGCTGCGCAGCTCGTTGCCGAGAGGGCCAGTGCGCCAAGGGGTTTTGTTGCTGCGCTTCATTAAAACCCGGGTCTGTCCAAAAAGTAGCCAACAAATGGTTCCGTTGCCGTGTGATTGAGACTTGCTATTTTTGCGACGTAGAAGATTGTTGCTAAGCCAACAAATGGTTCCGTTGCCGCGTGATTGAGACTTGCTATTTTTGCGACGTAGAAGATTGTTGCTGAGCCAACAAATGGTTCCGTTGCCGCGTGATTGAGACTTGCTATTTTTGCGACGTAGAAGATTGTTGCTGAGCCAACAAATGGTTCCGTTGCCGCGTGATTGCGACTTGCTATTTTTGCGACGTAGAAGATTGTTGCTGAGCCAACAAATGGTTCTGTTGCTTTGAGACTCAATCAGCTAACAAATGTGTTACTGGAATCCTACAGCTACAGAAATTCAGGAGTGGTTCGATTTAAAGGCTAAAGAGTTCGCTGAACAAGAAAATAGAAGCTCTAGACTCCAGCCAGAAGAATGGTTGCAGAAGTATATCTATACTGACCTTCACGAAATTTTCTTTGTCACATTTGCACTTGAGTTACATACTTGGATAGCCAAGTTAGCAGATACTAGACCCACTGTGCATATTGATCGACCAGTCGCTTGGACGCCTGACCTAGTCAGTATTTTGAAACGGGTAGACAATTCTGTGTCCCGCGCAGTAGACTTTTGGTTGAATAGTCTGCTGAAAGGTTTCATCACTGAGTTTGCAGTGGATACAAGAAAGAGTTTCAGTGAAGCTGAGAGGAGTTTCTTTCAAGCATATAGAGGTAAGTTCCTGAATTCTTTGAACTTATTGATTAAAATGCTTCTGTATGAAAAAGCAAAACTATGTATAGCTTCAGATGCATAGTATAGACAAGTAATGTCCGTAGACTCTGATAGTGACCCTGAAGTTATTGGTTGCACTCGTAGTGGAAAATAGTATAAAGTAGGCCTTGACCAACATTCTTTTGAGTCGAGCCCAGAAGACAGTCAAGTTCCTAGAGCGAGCCACATACAAAGACAAGGGAGCGCTCATATCCCTTACCACCCTTTTACACCGCAAAAGCCGGACGAAGCTCAGTATAATCCCGCAGTAACACCTTCTAGTAGCCCACACGGTACTTCTAGTACCTCTGTACCACCTTTCTTCAACCAGCCCAGAGGAACTGCTACAGCACCTCCACCTCAACCTCGCGCAAGAAAGATGGGTGATGACATGAAACTACCAACTTTTAGAGGAACAGGGATAGAAGACCCTGAGCAACACTGGTTCCTATGTGAAGCCATTTGGACAATTAAGCAAATTAATGATGATGCTGTTAAACTGGTTTAGTTAGCAACCACATTAAGAGAAAGAGCCTTAACTTGGTTCATGAAATACTCAGCAGCACAGAACGAAACGCTTGCTGATGTAAGAAATGCAATGATTAGAGAATTCAAGAAACCTAAATCAGAATCACAGTGTATAACAGAGCTCAAAGACATCAAACAGTTACCTACAGAGTCAGTATGGGACTTTGACCAAAAGTTCAAAGCCCTGATAGATCAAGTAAGATTTGAGTTTGCACCACAACAACATAAGGAATGGTTCATTGCTGCACTGCTTCCACACATTAGACTTCCTCTTATGCAACAGAATCTCACTACTCAGGAACAAGCTCTAGAGATGGCTATGAAACTAGAAGCTTCACCAATTGCTGGAACAAGCAACAATGTTGTGCAGTTGCAGAACCAATTAGCAAATTTAACCTTGCAGGTGCATGATATCAAGAAAGGCAAGGATACTAAGGAGGAGATATGGTGCACAAAATGTAAAGCACAAGGTCATTCAAAGGACCATTGCCCTGTTTTCATAGAGTATATTGCAACTGGAGCACCTAATCCTTTACCACAGCCACAAGGGCCTTGGTGTGGAATCTGTAGAACTAGAGGTCATAGACCACAAGAATGTCACTTACTTCAGAAATATGTACAAACTCCAAAGAATCTATATTGTAATTTCTGTAAATCAGTAGGCCATGATGAAAACAATTGCAGAGCATATGACCTTATGATGGAAAGGAAACACGATGTTTATAGAGTACAATCAGAAGCACAAGGACCCGTAGCAGGTCCACAGTATGACCAAACTCGCGACGGCCAAACAGGAAATTACAGAGGCCGCGGACGCGCAACAAACTTTGGCCGTGGAAGAGGCCAGATCACTTGTTATAATTGTGGAGTGCAAGGTCATTTTGCAAGAGATTGCCAAAACCCTACAACCCTTTGCAGATATTGCAAATCTTATGATCATATCATTGAAGAATGCCCTCAGTTGACGGCTAAGATGCAAGCAAAGACGCCACAGGTCAACCAGAATATTCAATTGATTGGAGCAGAAAAAATGGAACCAGACCGTACAGTTAATATCGTGACGCGCAGTGGAGTAACCACTGGTGCGCCAGAGTCGGGAACTGGAAAGCAAGCGACGCAATGGGTGCGCCGCGCTAATATTAAACCAGCCCCACTTAATCCCCAGAAGCAAAAAGAAGCATTCAAGCAAGCCCAAGAGTATTTCTCAAATCCCAGAGCTTCGAGTTCTGTCGCAACTCCGCATAATGATATTAGATCGAAAGTGCTAAGACAAGACAACCTGGTACAAGAACAGGCCACTACATCCGGAAGACCTGATGAAGAAGATGCACTAGGCATTGTCCATACTTTTCTGAGGAACTGCTTAAAGATGTTGCGCAATGAAAAAGCAGCTATGGAACTCCAACACCTATTGGATAAATGTCAACAATCTGCTTCGACGAACACGCCGCAGCGTGCTATTCACCAGATTGGGAGTCACATTAGAACTGGAAAAGAGATGAGGCTCACAACGCAGATTGGAGCATTTGAGATCATTTTAGATTTGGGCTCAGAAGTTAATGTTCTCACCATGCAGACATGGGAACAGATGGGAAGTCCTCAACTTACAAGATCCCCCATCCAGCTAAGACTCGCGAACCAGCAACGAGTCTCTCCATTGGGCAGATTACCTAATGTACCTATTGATATTGAGGGAGTAAGAAGTTCTGCAGACTTTGAAGTAATCAAAATTCTGGATGATAGTAGACCTTACCCAGCACTTTTAGGTATAGACTGGGCATTTGATAATTTGGCTGTCATTAATTTGAAAAAAAGACAGATGACCTTCGAGGACGACCAGATTAGGGTCATTGCACCGCTTGATCCTATTCAAGGACCAAGGTATATAGAACCCATTCGGGCAGAAGAAGAAGCGTGCCACATGGAAAGTTTGTATCAGATGACTGCTAGTCAGAGTGACTATGTTAATCCTACAGCAGATGGCCATATCAGCTGGCAATGCGATAGTTCGTGCACATCAGACTCAGATGCAGGATTGGAAAACTGGCAGAATCGCTTACATGAGGTTTCTACAAGACGTTGCGCCATGATGACTAAATCCATTCGATGGATTGGCACAGAATTGACTGACACTCCAATTTTTGATGGTTTAACCAACGTAAGTGAATTCATACAGGCATATGAACAACAGCTTCCAGAACAGCAGCGCATACAGGCATTAGATGTATCACTGCGCGCTACACCCGCAAGATGGTGGGGTGCGCATAAAGGGAATATTCACACATGGCAAGACTGTCGCAGATTGATACTGCGTAGATTTCAGGACACTACAGCAGAAGTGTCGCGCAAATATGAGGGACAGAGTGACCCCAGGTCACACATTGAAACATGCATTCAGCAATGGTCGGATATTCAAGAAGATGAGTGGGTTCACCTATTCATCCACACATTGGACACAGTTCCAAGGAACTGGTACACTGAAACAGAATTGCGCAGAGGCACTCTTACTTGGCCTCTTATGATAGAAAGTTTTCAACTTACCTTCAGCTTTGAGTCGGAGCATCCAAGTATTGATCAAGCTCTGAAGTGTATTAAAAAGAAGGTATTTGAACCATGTCCATTACCAAAATATTCTCAACCGGATTGGGCTGTTCAGATAGAACATGCCCTCGAATGCTATAATTTCACCGCTGGAGAAGAGGAGGATGATCCTCGCAACATCAATATTCCAGAATCAGAAGAGACGCGCAATGTTGAAGGTCCTCAGCTTGATATCCCTGCCATTACAGAACACATCAAGCTTAAAAAGGTTAACATTGGTACAGAAGCCGAACCCAAGTTTGCTTCTATAGGAGACTATTGGGATGTTGAAACTGTTGGGCATATTTCAGATTTATTACGTGACTACCAGGATATCTTTCCTACCAAGTTCACAGAAATGAAAGGCATCTTAGGAGACTTAGGAGTGATGCGCATACCTCTGAAACCAGATGCCAAGCTAGTAAAGCAGCGCCCATACAGGTTGAACCCGCGCTATAAAGAAAAAGTCAAAGAAGAAATTGACAAGATGCTCACAGCAGGTATTATTGAGCCAGTAGAGGAAAGCGATTGGATTAGCCCTATGGTTGTACAAGAGAAGAAGACAAAAGGTGAAATAAGAATTTGCGTGGACTTGCGCAAACTCAATGACGCATCAGCGCATGATCCATTTCCTACCCCCTTTACAGATGAAGTGCTTGATAATGTCGGAGGACAAGAGGCTTACTCCTTCACTGATGGATTTTCGGGATACCATCAGATCAGAATTCATCCAGACGACCGCCATAATACTACTTTTGCGACTGAATGGGGATCATTCCAGTATACGGTAATGCCCTTTGGTCTTAAAAACGCTCCTGCTATCTTCTCTAGAGTCGTTGTTGCTGTTTTCAAAGAATTCATCCATAAGTTTTTAGAAGTCTATTTTGATGATTGGACTGTGTTTGGTTTACTAAAGAACCATATGGGGAACCTGCGAATGATGTTAGAAAAATGTAGACAGCATCAGATTTCCCTTAACTTGAAAAAATGTATCTTCTGTGCTCCTTTTGGTATTTTGTTGGGTCACATTGTATGCAGACGAGGACTCCTGATGGATCCTGCGAAGGTTGCCATCATTGCTAATTTACCTGCGCCCAACTCAGTCAAGCAATTGCGCACTACATTGAGACATACAGGATACTACAGAAAATTTATCAAAGGTTATGCAAAGATCACAGCACCTATGGAAAGATTGCTGAAAAAGGATTCGAAATTCCAATGGACAGAAGAATGCCAACAGAGCTTGGACACACTTAAAGACAAGATGATCAATGCGCCAATTCTAGTTTTCCCAGACTGGAATAAACCTTTTCATGTTCATGTCGATGCTTCTTCCATAGCATTGGGGATCGTACTTACACAACCAGGAGAAGGAGGTATCGATCACCCCATTGCTTACTCTAGCCGGAAGCTGTCCATAGCCGAGAAGAACTACACTACTACAGAGAGAGAAGGACTAGCTATGGTGTACGCCCTACAGAAGTTCAGACACTACTTACTGGGCGCACATTTTAAAATGTATACTGACCATTCTGCTTTGAAATACTTGGTCAATAAGCCAAGGGGGAAGAATTTGCAGATGGCTACTGCTCTTTCAAGAATATGATTTTGAGGTTATTGTAAAGCCAGGAAGATTGAATGCAGGACCTGACCATTTATCCAGGATAGAGTCAGGAGAGGAACCTACAAGTTTGGAGGACAATCTACCTGACGTGCAGTTGTTCTCTATTCAAGCAGCAGATGAATATTATTCTGATATCCTTGAGTTTCTTACCACCGGACAAGCGCCAGTTGAGTTTACAATCCAACAGAAGAAACAACTTGTTGTCAAAGCCGCAGACTTCACTTTGATAGCAGGCCAGCTTTATAAGTTGGGCCCCAATGAAGTCTTGCGCAGATGTATTTTACCACATGAAAAGAACTCTATCATCGCAGAAGCGCACTTAGGAACCGCAGGAGGCCATTTCGCAGGAAAGCCAACTGCTCAGAAGATCTTAGCCGCAGGTCTTTGGTGGCCGACATTGCATAAGGATACTAAGGAATTCTGCAAATGTTGCGATGTGTGCCAGCGAATAGGAAAACCTTCAAGAAGAGATGAAATGCCGCTAAGACCTCAGATAACACTGCGTGCTTTTGATAAATGGGCCATTGATTTTGTAGGTCCTATCAACCCACCAGGAAAGAGAACCGGCGCAAGATACATCATCACAGCTACTGAATACCTCACCAGATGGGCTGAGGCTAAGCCAGTGAAGAACTGCGACGCTGCCACTGCCACGCAGTTCATTTTTGAGAACATTATCACTAGGTTTGGATGCCCAGTGATTCTCATGAGTGATCAGGGTACACACTTCCTCAATCAGACTATAGAGGCCCTTACTGAAGAATTTCAAATTAGTCACCATAAGAGTACACCCTACCACCCTCAGGCTAATGGTACGGTGGAGGCATTCAATAAAATTCTTGAGAATGCCCTAACGAAGATCTGTAATCAACAAAGAGATGATTGGGACCTTAGAGTTACAGCTGTATTATGGGCTTACAGAACCACATGCAAGAAACTAACAGGCCACACACCTTTCAGTTTGGTGTATGGACAAGAAGCAGTTATGCCTATGGAATACATTATTCCCAGTCTCAGAATTGCGCAAATTACAGAAATGACAGATCCTGATACTATGAGCGCAAGACTTTCACAACTGCTTGCCCTAGAAGAAGACCGACTTTTAGCCGGATTTCATCAACAGGTACAGAAGGCAAGACAGAAAGCTTGGCATGACAGGCACATTAAGAATAAACACTTTGCAGAAGGAGACTTGGTACTCCTCTATGATAGTAAATTCATCAAGTTTCCAGGCAAGTTTCGCGTACACTGGTTAGGCCCTTTTTAGGTGACGAAGATAACTGAAGGAGGAGCAGTTCAGCTTGCGAAGCTGAATGGAGAATTGCTACCTACCATGATCAACGGGAGTCGGCTTAAGCTTTACCGCGACGGCCACTCCGCCCTGTCAACTTAAATAGCTGCTCAAAGAAATGCAGATGTCCAGTGTAGTTGAAAGAGGCATCGCATCATCAGTCTACACGGAAGTCGCGAGACCCTCAGTCTCTGGCTTCCCGCGCAGTTGCGAGAAACATCCGCGCATACCGAATAATAATTTGGGATTGAGCGAGCTTATATTTGCGCTCTTGCGAGTTTTTCCCCGGGATGATGAACTGTTGCTCTTGCGCAGTTCCCTGTGATAATTTGCCGCTTCAAGTTCTTGTTGTGGACCCCTATAGGCACAGTTTCCTAAGCTGAAATGACCCGCCGAAAAATTTGAATTACAGTAGTTATGTAGCCGCGTCTGAGAATAAATGAAGGATAAGCCCGCCATTCAAGTATAGCCGCTCTGACAAGATTTGGCTTGATCTCCGTAAGATTTGCATTTAACTCATGCGCGGAAAGCGTTAGCCTCTCCCGGAAGCCTGTCAGAGCCCGTCCATCACAATAAATGCACCGCAATTGCGAAGCGGATCGTAGGGTTGTCAACTCATGCATAGCCGCCTATAGCTAGTAACCCCACTTGCCCGCATTTACTATCACCTTTGGCTATAAATACCCCACACTTGTATATTTTCGGGTTACTTTTCTCGAGATGCATAGTCTTGTTTCAGAATCTAAGCCATTGTTTTCAGAGCCGAGTTGTGCAGAGTGCTTCCGTTGTTGTCAGTGTTCATATCCCACGCCAGTCCGCTGTTTCTGTCAAGTTCTTGTTACCTATACCCGTTCACGACGGAGAACCTGTCGACTGAAGAAGTCGTTCGTCAATTCCTGCGCCGAGGCCTGGATTTCGGCATGACTACCCCCGTGACTGCTTCGACTTATGTACACCCTGGTTATCAGGACCCTAGACAATCTCCGGCCACACGAGCATCTCAGCCACAGCCAGAAGAGCCCGTTCCAGAGCCGTTGGCCACTATGGTGAATTATATTCCGCCGCGTCCAGACGATGCACCAGAAGTGCATATTCCGAAGAATGCAAAGTATCCGCTTCCGTTACCCCCACTACCGGTTGGCGTGCGAATAGAAGGGTCCTTGCTCGGACACCTTCCGCTGGTCAAGTTCTCTGATTTCAACCTGGGAGACTATAAAACATATCCTCAGTTCCAGCTAGACCGATATCTGACGGTAGTGCATAATCCCAGCAGAAAGGTTGACGAATTCATCCCGAAGGGATTTGCAGCAAATCTTGAGCGCCCTGGACTCCTGAACCTGTTAAAGCTACCGCATTTCGGGCGTAGCAATGAAGTGAACGCAGTTGTTAAAACACTGCTATCCTGCGTTCATGGAGGTTACCTTTGGCTCGGGAGGCCAATCGATTTAAATGTCGATTTGATTCACCGTATTACTGGCCTATCTAAGGTTGGTAAGGATCCCAATATCCATTTTATGGGAAAGGAAAAGGACATAAAACTGGCTGCAAAGCTGGTGCAAAAATACAACCTTACAAGAGGAGGTCGAGCTTATGACCTCACCATAGTAGAAGATGAAGCACTCAGATTTACAGGAAGTCTGCTTGCAGGCAGACTTCTCACCAAGTGCAGACCGAAGGAAGTTACTGGAGCTGTCGTGGAGCTCGCCATCGCAGCTGCGGAGGGAGAGCAGTACAACTGGTGCCTCTTCCTCCTCAATTCTTTTTTGGAAGACTGCCGGAACGTTCAAGATAACCCCGGTCAGTCGTTCCATTTTTCTTGGCTTTTAATTTTATGTGCTCTCGTTGGGTGGAAGGAGCCCCCGAACACTCAGTTCCTTCCGCGCCGCGCAGGAGAACCTGCCGGAATCCGCTATGTTAACCTTTGGGAATCTCCTAATCCCGCAAAGCGCAAGATGAACCGCGCTGTATTTTGTGAATACTACTATCTCCTCAAAGATACCATTCAGGAAATGCCTAGGCTGAGTGAGGAGACAGCGACGATATACGAAGGAAAGTTGGCCTTTACTGCAGACTTACATCAACTTTACCTCCGTCCCTGCGGAATTCAAGAGGAATGGGTCGTAGGCCTTTACAGGATGACCACCGAAGATGTCGAAGAAACTATCAAGTCTTGGTCAGACGAATGGAGAGAAGCCGTCGACATTGCATCCGCGATGCCACCCGCCGCTGTGCACGAGAAGGATAAGGGCAAGGAAGCCCCCGAGCAAAGAAGTGATGAAGGCTCGACAGAGCCAGCAACCAAGAAACAAAAGGTGTCGCATCCCTCTGAGGCCATTCCCTCGGGGATCGACCAGTATTTGAAAGAGCAATTTCGCGAGCTGCGGAACACGCACGCTCATATCAGAAGTGCTCTAGACCTGCAGTTTGTGGAAATAAAAGGTCTCGCAGGAAGGATTGCGCAGACCCATGCGCCAGCATCTACTTCGCAGGCGCCACAAGTAATTCCAAGTATCGAGCGAGTTGAAGAACTCATAGAAAGGCATACTGTCGTGCATATTCCGCCTACAAGCATGAGACTTCCGGATCCGCTAGCCGCACTACAGGTAAGCGCCGTTGGGCTGAAATAAATTTGTCTCTAATTCCTATAGAGACTCTACAGCTAGTGCATGAGAAAGTTTCCCTTGAGTTGAGAGCTAGAGAGCTCTCTACATTCCAGGAAAATCAACGACTGTAATCACAGGAGATAGAGCTGAAGGCAAGCCATAAGAATATTTTCGAGAAACTTGCACTTTATGAGGCGCAAGACATCGGCATAAGAAACGCAGTGGATGAGATTGCCCAGGAGTTGCCGGCTTGCGAAATTCAACCAGACCTCCCTCTGGTTGAGAAGGTTCAAATTATTGGAGGAAGGGTGAAAACCCTGGAGCACGAAATAGTTGCTATGGCTGAGGGCCATAGAACCCAGATTGTCGAGCTGGAAGCTCGTGTTGCTGCACAGTTTACAGATGATGCGCAGGAACAATTTGAAGCGCTGAGCAGAGCTTCCACACAAATGAAAGACATAATACAAGAAGCCGAGAACCTGATGAGCCAAGCTATGGAAGCTTGGACAGAGCTTGAGAAGCTCCCTTTTAAAGTTGGTCTTTTGGAGCAGGTACAAGCTGCAGAACAGTCCCTAACTGTTCTGACTGAAGAAGCTAAGGCCTTAACAGGCTTACCAAAAATGAAGAAAATGAGTGAAGTGCACAGAATGCAACAGCAACTGCACAAGCTCAGAACTGAAGATGAGAAGCTCACCAACAACATTCAGCCATTTATGGATGAGTATGCTGACATCGTTGGCCAAGTCGAGGCAAAAATCAAAGAAATTGCTGAATCTCAAGAGGTGATTGATGCCGTAACTAAAGAAGAAGCCACTGCAGAAACGGTCCAGACAGCTGTGGAGTGTGTCGATGAATTAGACTCCGCTATTGCGCAGTGGAAGAAATCATTCGCGTAGACCCAAGCAAAAGCAGATGCGCAAGTAAAGCGACCACACGCTAGTGCGAGTGGCTCGAGGGCGAGCCACAAGTAAGTGTTAGGGGCCTGTTGGAGCCAAGGCCGCAGCTATGGTAAAAGCTGCGAATTTTGAGGAAAAAGCACAAGTATGGAAGAGAAAGTGCTAAATTTTGAGATAGCGCCAAGTTTTGGATAGAAGGAGACGGTGCGCAGTACGGTGCCAGATGGAGGATCTCAGCGCAGATCACAGACCGAAAATCGCGGAGCTCGCGTGCACGTCATAGAAGGATGAATATGGCTGAATAGAGAGCTCAACTACCATAATAAATAAAGCGACGGAGTAGAGGGCTCAGCTACCCTCATTTAAGGCTAAGTACAGAAGTTATGGTTGCTCGGATCAAGAAGGAGCAACGGACCAAAGCATTGAAGGCGAAGGACAAGGCGCCCATACCCGTAAGCTACGCCGAAAATCATGGAGCCTGCAGGAAGCGGCGACATGACTGCAAGAGGCGCCTACAATACACCTAGCCATGTGTGTGGTTAGGGTTTTTGGGGATTACTGCTGGGAAAGGCCCACAGTTTTGTAAAGGTGCGACCGCCATGGCCACCTATATATATGAGTAATTGTAATGGGTAGATGTTAGTTAGTCAGTTAGCTAGTTAGTGAGTTGGCTAATTAGTGAGTCAGTTAGCTAAGCCTGTGAGTGAGCTAGCTAAGATAGTAGAGGCTAGATATAAGAAGGATCGGTCGTGTTGATCATCCTCTGTTACGATCTTGTTGATGGTTTTCTACTGAGTTGCTAGAAAACAGGAGTTAGATCTGGTTAGCAGTGAAGCTAATCCTTGAGTTGCAGACAGTCGGAGTCGACATCTGAACTATTGTAATCTCTGAAGAGGAAGAGACTAGATCGAGAGAAGGGCTCCCAGCTGTGTGCGTGGAGTTTCCTGGAAAGATCTAAGGCTGCAGCTGTGTGCGCAGCATATTGTATAAGTCTATCAATTTCTGGTTAATATAAGATACTCCCGTGGACGTGGATTTCCCCGTGGAGGTGGACTTCATAATTCTTCGTTGTTGTGATGTTGTGATTAAAGTGATTGCCTGTTTAGTTTCTTAACAGTGTATCCAGGAATGTTGCATTATCTTTATGAGTGTGTTGAGTAAGTTCTTGAAGAGTCTTTGAGGATTATAATCGTTAAGGGTCGAAGGACTCGGTAGATCACGACGCCGCAGCGATAGGAGAACTGGTTGCTGCGACGGGCGTGCTAGCGAGATGACGCATAGAATATCCACGCAGAGGGTAATTGGCCCTAGCGCAGGAGAGAAAGTACCGCGCAGCTAAGCTGCTGAGACGGAGCTTGAGAGCTGTTGCGCTCATAAGTCTGAAGAGGGGTCAGACCTTCACCTTAGAGGAATTGTCAAGGAGGAAAGAGCAATCTCCGCGTCGCCTAGGTTAAGGAAACCTGATTCCTTAGCCCCCCCATAGCCACTTCGGGTGAGACCTCGAGCTCCTGCGCAGCTCGTTGCCGAGAGGGCCAGTGCGCCAAGGGGTTTTGTTGCTGCGCTTCATTAAAACCCGGGTCTGTCCAAAAAGCAGCCAACAGTGTCCCTGCAACTCCTCGTGTTGTCCAGAGTGCCCAAGCCAAGAGAAGTGGCCAAATTACCAAAGCCATGAGTGGTGCCTGGGGAGGTGGCATGGGTGCCAAAGGTAGGGGCCATGGGCCAAGTACAGTTGTGTCTAGCTGTAGAGGGCGATGGAGAGGAACCAGGAGTAGTGCTTCTAGGACCAATATCACAACGAAGGTGGCGAGCTGGAGCGTAGGAGTCCCAACCGAATGTGCTTTCCAAATTATGCAGAATAGCTGCCATATTGGACAGGGTAGCACTAAGAGACTAAGTTGCGTGCCTAGAAGAGGCCCAATTTGGGAGCATGTCCTCTATTAAATCCCCCAACATATTTTTAGCCAACCAATATGGATCCCATTGTTGCTCCAGGTGCCATGCTGCTGAGAGTATCTGCAATGAGATGAGCTTCCCAATTATCAATTAGAAGATGGAAAGGGATGGAGATTTCAGCCTTGTAACCAGTCCTGCCCTGGTTTCTTTTAGGGGTTTCCTTCGTCTTGCCAAACTTGGAGCCTTTGGGTTTTCCCATGGTGTGAGATTCGCAGGAATTTTCAAGGGTAGAGCGATGAGAGCACAGGAGCAAGCGATGGGAGCACAAATGATGGACGAAGAAGGCCGAGATAGGATTTTGAAGGAGGGACGTTGATCCAGCTAGTAGGTTGGCAGAGCTTCACACACCTGATGGCCATGGGATGGTGCTGGAGAGGCAGCATGAGGGGACGTCAAAGGTCGAGGAATTAATGCTTCCAGCGACTTGACGTTGCTTCACGCTCATGAAGTTCCCCGACTGTATCTTTGGTGCCTCCAGTGAGCTCAGCAATGCCACATGGGGTGGGTACATGGCCTCTAGTGCCACGGGGGATGGGTGCGTGGCCACTAGTGTCACTCACGCCCATTTGAGCCCTGTTTCTACTTATGTCACCCGGATCTGGGGGGTGAATTTATACATGTTATACATTTTGCATTTTGTTTATTGAATAAACACTAAGTCTAGTTTTTCTACTCTTATTTAGTTTTTCAAAATGATTTGTTTCTTAGGTGCATTATTACCCCTTATGTTCCACAAGAGAATTTTCATTTAGAAGGCCTAGGCATTTGAAGAAATGTCTCCTTAAGTGAGGCTGTTTGTCTTGGGTTAATTAATTGCTCCCTTTTCTCCTTCAAGTTATCATTGACAAGTTTCTCGCCTCGTCCGAACTTAGATTTTGTCAACTTTGTGGGATTTGTGTCTATTCATGATCATTTCTTATGGGAACTTGGAAATCCTTCAACATTTCTATCCTCCCATTTACATTTATCATGTGCTAGTGTAGATTCACCAGTTTCTAACTTGAAAGGGAAATTATAAATGTTTTATTATAATGCAAGTATAATAACTCCATGTCCACTTCTTCCACAACCTCCTCCTCCTCTTGCATTCAATTCTAATTTATATATCTTCTTTATGCTCTCTTTTCCCTTTTTAGACGTATCAAGGTCATTTGCAATAGTACTATTTTACCATTGCCACAATCTCATTCCTTATCCTTTGTTGATTCCATTTCTTTAGTGTGGTTTTTATCTTAAATTCATTTAGTTTCATGTATATAGCCTCTTATTTGGTCTCCTAGTTATTTTTTCTTCCTCCTCCCCTCCTTGGATATGATTTTGATTTGTTGTTTGATTAGTGTGTATTGTATCCTTCATTATTAATTTCTCTTTATTTTCATTATGATCTTGATTTTCTTCTGTATTTATTCCTTGAGATTTATATCCCTCCTTCTCCATCTTCTCATGGTTATTCACCTCATGAGTGAGTTTAATGAAGCAAGGGAATTTGGTTTGGGTTTCTTAGTGGCACCACCTTCCCTTTACTCTAAACTACTACTCAACCATCATAGTTCCTATTTCCATTCTCCTCCACTTGCACATGTTTAACATTAATAGGGTTGTCCCATAATTAATGGAAATGATAATTCCATTTTATGTTAGTGAAAAGGGATATTCTCATAATCTAGATTTTGGACCCATCCATTGTCCATATAGTCTATATTTTGGATCATGACTTGAGAAAGTCATCTCCTTCAAAGGTACACTTTTGAACTTTAAGAATCCCTCATCCTAAATGTCACTCTACTACTTCTTGTTGATGGTGGTCATCCCCTTCATCTCGACGGTTTCTTTCCTCCTTGTCCTTCGCTCCCAAGGTATTGAGGATTCTAAAGGATTTGATTGAGAGTTATTATTTAATTCTAGATATAGGTACCATACTAATTGGCAATTCCATCCCTCATTGAAGGCTAAATTTGGATTCAACCTAAGTCTATCTATAATTCTAGATCACCCTATTGAGTTTTTCCTTGATCCTTCTATACACATATAATAAGTAAACATTCTTTCCTCCCTACCTACCTAGGTCATCGTTGATCATCTTCAATGGTTCCCTATCATCAACAATTTATCATCTACCGAATTTACCAAGCATCACCTATGGCATTTTAGCCTCAGAAGTTATAAGCATGTGCTGAATTTAGATACCCATTTCTCTAGACAATTTGAAAGTGCTCTCCTCTGGTTATCAGAGACTTGGAGATATTAATTTTAGTAAGATGTTATTTTAAATTTTTCATAAATTTGATCATAACCTAAAAACAAATTTTAATGAAACTCTCCCATTTTTTTTCTTAAACATGAAATTGTTTTTGTTATTTTAATATTGAGCTAGGTTTTAACACTTGTGAATGACAAAGGAATGGGTTTAGACTTGTGACTGACAAAGGCATGGAAACAGGGTTTTGTTATGGGAGGATCCCAATCCCACTTTGTACACTTCCAATACATCCAAGTTACAATTTATAGGTCTCGTTCCTAAAATATTTTCAAGTATCTATTCACATTTTTTTGAAAAAGATTTATTTGATATTACTCATGGGAAAAAAGCTTCTAAACAAGCTTGAATTATTATCCATTTATATCCAAGGGAAAGTGAATGGCCAAATGGAAGCAAGAACCAGGAATTGGTTGGGAATTGAAAAATGTATCACTTCGTTGTCTCTATATTAAGAGAACTTGTGTCCAAAAAATAGTGTTACTAGAAGAATTGTATATATTCAAATGTTTACATTGTTCTATTTTTATGAACTTAAAATAAAATACAAGCACACGAAGCAGACATAAAAGACAAGCACAAGAAGCATCTCTCTAATAAAAAATCTATAGAGAGTATGCCACCGATTATCTCTTATTCCACGGGCTTTCAAGGGCACCAATCAATATCTCCAAAGATACATAATTCTGTATCATAAGCTCTGCAAATATTCCCCTCTCTAGTGCATGCCACACATAAGCAATTGTGGGAAGCTAATTCTTTAAGGCAGGTGTACCCTCAGGTTCCATACATCCATGCAGGTTATGGGTATACTTTACAGTATATGCCCATCATGCCTTCTTTACCAAAACTTAGACCCCAGTCAGATCGATCTCAATCACTATTTGTTTGTTATCAACTAATAGTACTAGATGTATAAAATCAAAGGGATGCATGGACAATGGACAGACACCGATAGAGACCTCGAATACTTTATAAATACCATGCCTTAGGAATTTATTAAGCATTCTTTGGGAGAGTAAGGTCATTCTACCCAATTTAAATAAGAATCTTTGATCACTATTATGTTGTCCGTTTTTCTAGGATAATTGAGTGGTTTTGCTTCCTTTGCCCATTACTAAAGGATGAATTTTGTTCGCTAAAGATTAAGGACAAGGGCTAGCCTACAAGAAGGTCAAATTAGAAAGATAGGAGGAATGGAGATACAACTCTCCATTCCATTCAAATGTTTAATGATTTTGTAAATTTACATTTTTTTTTATTTGAGTTTTTAAATAAAATTTATATTTATTTTTTGTTTTTTTCCACGTCTACAAAAAAACTAGATAGTCATGAGGGTTTCAAGGGTTTCAACATTGCTATAAAGTGTTCAAGAAACATTACATCGATGGTGGGTATTGGTGGCTTAACTTTAGGTTGGCTTTTGATGGAAAATTAAACAATCTCTAGAGGGTGGCTTCTAATTAGTGCACTTGGTTGTTTTGTTTGCATGTAGTATAATGGTTTTTCATTAAGCCCAAAAAGCCACATTTTCTTTGTCCTTGCTTATGGGAGACCTCCATTTTAGCTTACACTTAGTATCTTAGGGTTTCCCAACCCACATGTCCTTTCTATGACAAAGATGAGCATGACCATTTTTATGTTTAATTTTATATAACTTTTAGTGTTTGAACTCTATGAACGAACATTAGATGCTTGCTTTTGATTTGTAATCGATACTTTTGTGACCCTCTTTTTTTTAAAGATGCTTGTGCATATATTTTTTTAAATCACACACCATTGTATTTTCGAAAAAGGAAAGGATTATTGAGGCATTTTATAAAATTTGAAGGCGATAAATTATATTGATGTGGTTTTATAAAAGCATGAAGATGTCGGCTGTATAAATTTGACATTCAAGGAGTGAGTGCTTAGAGGGGTTCAACATACCATTTATAATAGTCATTCAAAAATGATGAAAAAAATCCACAACAATTCTTATTTATGGTTGTTTTCATAGTTCGAACATCATAGTGATGCAAAAAGTATTTATTTAAAAAAGAAGTGAATTTGTGAAGGGAAAACACTAACAATTAGAGAATTGATAATTAAAGCTCATTTGTGGGTGAAGGGGATAAACAACTTACAATTATAAAGTTTTTGCATAAATAAATGACAAAGTTAATGAAGTTTTTCTTTATACATAGTAGTGTTGTAGTCAACATTTTTTATTTATTTAATATATGCATATAAATACAATAGTATAAATCATATAAATCTATCAAAAGTTTCACTTTAATTTTTTCATTTTCTTTAATGATTAGATCAAAGTTAAAAAATGATTAGATACAAAGTTAAAAAAATTATTAAATCATCATGAACCTTAGTTTTATTTTAGTTTTATTTTGATTTTCATAGCCACTAAATTCAAAAAAGAAAATCTCAATATTTTGTGCGCTAAAATTTGTCAAAACTACTTGCTACTGTCATCTTCATCAACTTTGGGGGTTTGTTAGGCCAAAGGGCATGTTTGGTTCCGCAAGCCTTTTGGGTAGATGAGAGGGAATATGGGCGTGGGAATGTTGGATGTTGCACAATCGATTCCAGGTAGTAAAAGCAAAAGCCTCTTCAATCTCCACCTTTGGATTTGTAGCACCTAATCCATTGAATCATATGATTGCTCTTTCTTCTAACCCTTTAGCTCAGAGTATTCGCAGGTGATGAAGAGACACCGAAGGGGATTCTAGCACAGACACTGCTATAGTTGTTGAGGAGTGGAGAAAAATGAAAGATTTGAAGCGTGCTTTGGTGGAAACATTCTGCGGTTAGATAAGGGACCGACGACTAGCAATGAAAGAAGGGCATAAATTTTAGCTACTCCAGCACCAGTAAAGGATCTCAATCTCCACAATGACAAATGGATCCCAATGTAATTCTGCACACCCCTTAGTTACTTCTTTTCTAGCAATTTTTTCTGAATATTAACAGAAACACAAATGTGACCAGGGGAATACCTGTTCCCATCCCTCAATGTCTTAAAACCCCATTAATTCATTACACTCAATTTTACATGCATAGGAGAAAACCCTCCAGTACATTTATGTATCTTGTTTATCCTTTTTGGTAAACATAAGTTACTCATATTTTTTATGTTTTGATTTTGCAGATATACATCCTTCTGCGAGCTATTCCAATTGCATGTTGTATGGACTTTTCCATTGGCGAAGGTTAAAGAAATTTCCAAAAAAATTGATTTGGGGAATCTCACCAATTATATAGAAAGCTCCGGCCTACCCAGAAGCATCCATTTTAGCTAGTAAGTTTTAATTCTGACCATTTCTTCAATTTGCAAATAATTCCTGATAGTTCACATTCTTTGTAAAATGGGTTGAAGAAAGAAACCTGTAACCCCTGCTAATCCTCCTCTGCCTCTTGGGAATTCGTGAACATCATAGATGATGTAATTGACTATGTAATAACTACTGGCAATCCATATAATCCTAGACATGTAGCTTATGGAAGGTACAGAGATAGAAAATATTGAATTCCTACCTGGGCTAGCAATCAGTCAAAGCTATTGTTCTTTCTATTCACACTAGCCAATAGATTTCCTCTGTTACAACCTTAGTTTTGAAAATGATTTGACATCCTCATGATTCCACTCCTTTAAATGATGATGTTTTATCCACCGATCTAAATAGCTTACCATCTACAAGATTCCTCTTAGGCAAATACCTTCAATTGAGAGTAGAAATTCCAAATTAAATACCTGCTTTCCAAGCTTCTATCTTTCCCAAGCTCTCCAGAGACGTTATTTCCATGATTTCATTTATTTTAGGTTATAATTATGACAATATTGTTGATCCTACTATCCTTGGTAGGAAGGAGGGAAATTTTCCACAGCTTAATTTACCCTCAGTTCAATATTTCCATTTTGAATATATATATATATATATATATATATATCCTACTTGGTCTATCTCCTCTTGCTTTGAACATATACGACTCGATTTATATCCTACACTCGATACAACTCGAGATGAAAGTCTGATATGAAAGAGATACTATAGAGATCGTTGGGGATGAAAATGACATCTTGCAAGCCAAGTACGAGAAAGTGTTGGAGGAGGTTAAGCTCATATCAAAATTAAGGGCTATTAAAGCATCTATATGGGACTAAATCTTTCAGATGCTCCCCTCTTTGTTTTACCAAGTGGAATATCATCTAGAATTTGATGATCTGCAGAAAGAGAACTGACTTATTTAGACCAAACAAAATAAGAGGTGGTGGTGGCCCATAGGGCACAAGTAGCTGGAGTAGTGCTAAATGTAGTAAACTCCCTCACCAATCAATAAATGTTCCAGCTGGGCATAACTAATAGAACTTATGTCACCATAGACATTGAGATTTGTCGATCCAAATTGAAAATTTGGGAGGCAATGGAAAATAAATGCACAACAGCAGGCACATCTTTGGTTTTATGAATGATATGGGATCCTTATAGGGATGGGGTTTTCCTTTACCTTGGAATGATCAGCTCAAATTATATGAACCAGGGGTGTATGTGCAGATGTTGAGAGGAGTCAGGGTCTCTGTTCCAGGTAGAATTCCAGAAGTCTCAGACATCATGGACCAAAATTTCCCCCTTTTTTCAGCATGGGTCATAGCAACAAGCGGATAACTCTGGCCAATATGCAGGACCTCTGGCCACTAGATCATTTAGGAAAAATGAATATTTTAAAGTGTGGAGTTCCAAGTGAATGTAGGTTTGAATTCCAAACAAATTTTACAAGTATGGTCTTATATTTTGAAACACAAGGTTCAAGTTTTGAATCCATTTAGATATATGGCATTTATATGCCTTGTAATCTCACTTTCCTACTGGGAATGCATGTTTATTGAATGGAACATTATTGCCTAGAATGACAAGGTTTAGTTTTCTAGGTAGACTTACATTTAAAAAAACAAAGATTAAGGTTTAGATTGTGTAAGCAATTTTGTTCTCTGCATATTTCTATACATGGGAGGATTCCTTAAGATTGACTAATCTTGACTTCTACTGTATTCATTACCAATTACCAATGTCTATTCCAGGTGAGTTTGGAATGCACAAAGAAATTTTCAAAAAAATATGAAAGGATATATATATATATCTGTGTGTGCCTCATTAATTAATTAATAATGTACAAATAAAATTTCAAAGAAATATATGTCATATATATATTGATCATTTCAAGGGATGAGATCTCTGTCTTGTTTATATTACCATGATCATTATTTGAATATTTCAATATGTAACTATTGTAATCCATTCTACATTTAAAAATATAGAGATCACCTGTAAGGTTCATAGCTGCAAAGTGGTCTAAAAAACTCAAAGTTGTAACTTTGTAATCTAACTACTATGTCAAACTGTATCTCAATATTTATTTGGCAACTTGTACAGGGAAAGGGATAAAAAACCTAAGCATGGAATTTTTTTTTTGCTTTTATAGATAAACATATAAAAAAATTAAATACCAACAAACTAAACATTTAAACCCACTGAGTAGATGGTGTCACTGTTATTTCCACAAATAACATGAATGTATAACATTTCAATGACATGTGTAAACTGTACATTAAAACTACTCTCAAACATTATATTTTATATTGTGACAGAGATCCATCTGAGCTTTTCAAAGTATTCTGTATTAGTACCATTTATACTGAAGATGGAATAAGTGTGCTACATTTAATATTCTCACATTGGGACAATGATTAGTAATAACTATTTTCACTACCTACTAACAAATAAGTTATAATAAGTTTTTTCTACCTTTAAATTAAAAAAAAACTATAAATAATATTTAAAATTGTAACAATTAAACCTATTCAAATTATATACTCCTCTCTTTCATTTTAAAAATCTCCTAACCAAGTTCACGATGTTCTTGGAGTTTGTTCTCTATAGCACTTGTTCCCATTTCTTTACAAACTGTTTTTATGACATTAAAATATCTGAAATTGTGTTTTAGTTTGTTGTTCAGGACTTGAAAATTTGGTATCACTTGGTTTTGATAACACGAAGTATAAAAGACACTTCTCTAAATATAGAGAACTGAAAAGGGAATCTAGAAATGTAAACGATACACTTCTGGGAAGAGACGGAGATTGAAAACACTTATGACATCTTGGTAATAATACTTTACACTTGCAATCCAGTGAGTGTTGGGAATGCCATGGGGATTAATGAAATCTTTCTATCAATTTATTCAAAATTTTGTTATTATTATATTTTTTTGCTTTTAATTGTTTATCAAGACAACTTTCATAATTTGATTCCAGATGGTTAATCATGAGCGGCTAAGTGGGAATACGAGTGCAGTTGGCTAGTGAGTGCACTTTCATAATTTGATTCCAGATGGTTAATCATGAGCGGCTAAGTGGGAATACGAGTGCAGTTGGCTAGTGAGTGCAATTTCAGAGAACAAATTAATGAACACCTCACTGTTATCACTGAGAAAAGGTTAGTATTCTTTCTCTCTTATTAGATGTAGATGTTCCTTATATTCCATGACAAAATTTATTTGTTGAAAAACTGGAGCATTTTTGGATTGATCTTGTGTTGTTCACATTGTGTAAACATGATATCAATTAGTTATGGCATTTGATATGTGTTGCTTGTGGTGTTTCTTTAGTTGCCTCTCTATACTAATTTTTCATTTATTATTTATGGACATTTCATTTTATTAAGGAATGGAAATCCTAATAATAATGTGTTTTGTTATTAATCCTCCATGCTGTTGTGCATACATTAATAAAAACTGAATAAACTTTTGGTTATTGTTATACACATTATTTCTACTAAAAAACAGAGAATTAGTGTTCATACGCCTCACAAATTTGTTCCCTTTCAATATGCCTCACAACACTGCTTGGTCTAATAACCTCAGCACTAATCGCCGTCAGCTTCCTTTTCTCAAATTTTTTGTCTGCCCATTTCCAGCTGTCATTAGGACTGTCCTGTATGTTCTTCCTTTAATTCCATATATCTAGTTTTCAACATTCTTAAGCTTAAGCAATGCACTAGACAAAATTGAATCTTTTCACTGCAGATTCCATATGTTATCTAGGATAAATTTTTAAGTTTACTTGGAAAATATGCATCCATTTGCATAGTAAAAGAGTTCTAGTCACGCAGATGAAGTATAATTTCTTTAATACAACTTCAATTTTACTAAAGATTATTTCATCCCCCTATCGTTTGTGACTGTCCTACCAGGCAATGAAAGATGCGGCTAAAAATTAGTGTACTCCCTGGATCCTGTAACAACCCATTATTGAAACTTATAGAGAAAATTTAGCCCATGTACTAGAACTTAGCATGGTAAACATCCCAAATTCAACCATTTTCATGTAGTTTTGAGACATTCCAGCGCCGAAAGCACATGCCACCGAGAATTGCTACGGAAGGAGAAATCCTTGCATTCCAAGTAAGAGCCAGAATATATAGAAAATCTTGGCCAATAATACAATTATTACTGTGATAGTACCTCAAATCCTCCAAAAGGAAGTAAGAGCCAGAATATATAGAAAATCTTGGCCAATAATACAATTATTACTGTGATAGTACCTCAAATCCTCCAAAAGGATAAATTAAAGGTTGTTTCTTTTCTCTGAAAGAACCCCTATTAAGGATTATACTGTTTCTTGCTTATTAGACTGTATGATATGGACAAGTCTAGAAGGTAGCATTAAATGGCATAGTTGGAATAGATAGGTAATGTGGTGCTCGTGGATACTTTCAACAAGCAGAAAGATCTAGATAAAAAAAGTTGTAGACACTATTTCACATCATGTAATTTATTTTATTACAAAGATAATTGCTTATATTTTAGAATTTGGGGTGGATTAGCAAGTATGATAAGATGAAGCAATGAGTGATTACAACTAAGCATGGAGATAAGTAACAAATAACTTGTTCATTGCACTTAACTTGTGGCATATCGATGTTCACCAACCACAAATTAAATGACTGTGGTAGTAAATAAATAATAATGCATTGCCTGGTATGTTTTTATACCACTAGGACCTTCCTTCAAAATTTTTCAAAGAGCAAAGATATTACCATGAAAATAATTAGCAATGATGACCTCTTTGAAGACAAGGTTGGTCATCCTAATACTACTCATCTAGCTATGTATTCTGCTTATTGTGTGTGGCGTCTACTTTTTGAATTGTCTCTCAGTGTTTCTCTCTTTTAATCTGTGTTTTATCAACCCCATCTAGTCCAAACCCCTATCATCACCCAAATAACGATCTCAACTCCATCAAAACCATTCTAAATGTGTCTAGAGTGAGATGATAACATTGTCCAGTCCAATCCAGCTGCATGAGGATTATTTCATTTTAAGCAACAAACTTTAAACAGAAATTTCAATTCAATTAAACTTGCTCTTCCACTGGCCTCTGCATCACCCTCATAAGACAAAATAAAAAAGACATTTGGTGTGGAAATGCAAAGTAGAGTTGCATTAAACTTAGGGGAAAGTATGAAAAACCTGGCCAATAGTGACCGATGGTGGGTTCGCTCTGTTGAGCATGATATCAGTGAGTGACAATGAACATGCCGTTGATAGACAATGAGCGATAGATACCCTTGTGCGAAGGAGGAGCCATCATTCTTGCGGCTGATAACTATTGGCAATTCTCAAAGCCAATTTTCCATCCACTTTCCGTAATTTGGAGCACTCGGATTGATGAGCTGATCAAGGAAGCATGTTGGGGTTAAATTCATTGGCCTTTAGTTTTCTCCCTTAGGGATCTAATCCCCTAATGGTTGTATAGTGGAAGGAAGTAGGGTTTTATGATGCTAATCATTAGATGGGCACTTTAGTGGAACATCAAGGGTTTCTAATGCTCATTATCATCTTGGCTTTTTATGATGCTAATCTTGATTTTTGTCTATTAATCGTTAATGTTCCCGTATATTTTCATGTGGAGGTTTTTAAAATTGGGGCTTTTGAGCGTTAATTTGTATACACACTTGGTCTTAAGGGTAACTAGGATTTGGAGAATAGCTTTGTGCTAGGGTGAACAGTTTGATGGGATTATTGAGAGACATTAATGCCCTATTATCCGCCTATATTGCTTCGACCTGCCTTTCTTTTGACTTATTGATAGTTTATTATTGTTTGTAGATATATAGGGCTTCCTCAAAAAAGAATTACCGAGACTGCATTCATCATGGGCATATTCAACATGATGTATTCATCAAATATCAGAACAATAATATATCGACGAATAGATTTGTGGATAATTTGTACAAGGTGCTCAAGTCTTGCAGAATAAGGGCATTTGTAAAGAACCCAGAGTTAGAAAAAGAAGAGGTTTTAGATGGTAGGAAAAAGCATGACATCTCATGTTTGTATGAGTTGTATGAAATGGTGAATATTGGCAAAAGGGTATCCCCTCTGTTTTTGGACATTGAGCCTTCGGATGCCCAGTGGATTAAACGTAGTTATGTAGTGGGCTTTCGAACGGCATGGGAGGTAGAAGAGATTTCACATTGAAACATTCAATAGCTGGAAGTAGGCATTGCAGGTTGTTTCGGTTATCATCGGCTGGGAACTGGCCCAATTCAAAGGGTATGCAAATTTTCATCCTAGAACTACATCCTTATTAAGTTTTCAAAACATTTTTTTAAAGATATATTATGTCTCTCGTTGGGGTTAGTGGATATGTTCTTTGTCTCTTGGTGAGTTTAGTTCAAACACAAAGGAGACTAAGGCCGTGGCTTGGATAGGGATTAAAGAAATGGAATCACAAAATGTTTAAAAGATAAAAAAAATTGGGTAGGAATTGTGATTTTATATTTTATATTTAGAGATTTGTTTTCATGTTTTCATTGTTAATTGATGAAAATGTGTTCCAAATTGATTACTAGTGCACTAAAGGCTATGGAGAGTCATTCTAAAACCTTTTCCCATCATGAAAGAAAGATGTGGCCTTCAGCTTTATCAGCCCATTTTCTTTATCAAAAAATAAAAGAACATGTTGCCAGATCTAATCTCAAAAACGTAAACAAGAAATCTTATTCTACATATTTATATTTTTGCTCCGTTGCTAGATCTAGCTTTGTCACGATATAGTTTTGGTGTTTTTCTAGATGCATTCTACAGCAGTCACCTTTCATGTGTCCTTTGTGCTCGAAATAATTGCAAAAGGATGTATTTTTCTTCTACAACCCACTATCCTTATTTTTGCAATTTGGAGTTGTTCTTCTACTGCATGGTCCTGTTGCCAACTAAGTTGTACTTGGTTGGATTATCAAGCGAGCGGGCAGAGTGGAACATGATACATGTTCATTTTTGGTGATTTGATATCCAACTGGCCTTTCAAAGGCCCCCGTTTTTAAATTTTTCCACATGTCCATGGCCCTGCGGGGTTTGTAACAAAATGTACTAGCATGGTGTTTTGTAAAAGACTTGGTTCCCTAGGATTTTTTGGCTAAGTCAGGTATTCCAAGGAGTTTTTTCACCTATCTATTATGTCTTGCATTAGTGCATAACATAATTAATGGGTTTTTCTCCTGCTCCTCCAAAGCTGGAATGCCTGGGGAGGCTGACGGGCCTTAGGGGATTGTTAAAGTCTATGGGTCAATGTATATGAACATGCTAGGCGTTAATTTTGAGTCATATGGACATGTGCTAAGTCCCCCTAGGTTGTTTTTAATTTTCGGCAAGTTTTATTTTTTCCGTAAATTGGGCCATTTTTTAATGGTTCAATTAAAAAATTTGTAATTGGCCTATAAGGGGCATCTGGAGGTATTTTTTGCCTTAGGGGTGCTCGTTTTCTAACTCAGAGCACCCCCTAAACCCCTCAACCCACTCTTTCTAATGTTTGGGTGATTATTTTTCCACAAAAATCCAAAAAAGTAAAAAAACCCCAAAAAGTCGTAAAAAATTGAAAAAGTGAAAAAATGATTTAATAAAAATATTAAATTTTGGGAGTGATTTATGGACTGATTTTTTCAGCTATGTTTTAGGAGTTGTAAGAGCTGATTTTGGAAAGATTCCGGGCAGCTATATTATTGGGATTACTTCCCCATTTGAGGGGGACATATTTCCCAAAATTGGGCCCCTTAAATCATGGAATTTGCAGCTATGTTTATGGGCTGTCACATGGCTGATTTTTAGCTGATTTGGGGCTGATTTTGGTAGCCCATTACATGGGAGTGGGCAGCCCCATTTTCTCCACGAGTTATGCCACTCATTCCACCCATTTCTCTCCATCTTTGGCTATTTAAGCATGGCTGCCCACTCCATTTTCTCTAGTGGGAGAGAGAGCAGAAATATGTACTAAGCTTATGCTATTTTGTTGATTAATAAAAAGACTTTGGAGGTCCATATGTGTGATACTTTTGTGAGTGGTTTCATGGTCTCTTGATGTGGAGTATTTTGTAGCAATTTCAAGTTCCGTGCATGTAATTTCCAGCCATCTACTAGCCTGCTTGAAGGATTGGTAACGATTTTGTGGGAATGAACAATTAATCTTGTTTGTTTTAATTTGTTCTTGCATTTGTCATATTGGTTAGAGATTCAAAGTTTATATGTTTCATTTGTTTATGCTCATACTATTTTGATTTCTAACCATGTGCATTTCTAGTTTGATGGTTTTTCTGTGAGTTTTGTTTGCTACAGGTTGACAGGTGTGAAGAGGAGGATAGCTTGTTTGCTCTCCATTTTCTTCTTCTGTACACATTTTGGTGGATCTCACCCTCGGTTTCCCACTTCCAAGCTTCCAAAGTCTTTGGTTTCAAGGACCATTCTGTCTCTTCTCTCTTCCTCAGCTCTTATAAGTAAAAATTTTTCTTTGGTTAACTGGTTACTTTTATTTGAAATATTTCTGATTTATATGCTCATGTCCACATTTTAAATAGATCAGGAATCATTTCATAAAGGTTTGATTTAGACAGTTACAAAGCTCATATTCTTAACTGTTAGATTTTTCCTTCATTTAGCATCTACTTTTCCAAAACTTGCAGTAAAATTGTCAAATTTCTTTTAAGTTTTGTTGGGTAGTTGTTGTTCTGATTTTAAAAGTATATTTGGTTGTCCAAGAGCATACAATTTGCAGCTCATAAAGCTTGCAAAGACCCCAAGCCAAACTAGCATTACTGCTTGTTTTACTTGGTTAATTTTTGCAATTTTTACTTAGATTTTTACTTAGAATTTTTTGGGTTTTTTTAGGAGGTGTTCCAAAGACACTCTTAAAGTGTTTTTGGGCATCTTATACTAATTATTGCTTGCTGGTTTGCAGCAAAAGACGAAAAGGTAGGAGGAAGTGTTGCCGAAATTTCGAGAATCCAGGCAATCCGAAGGACAAATTTTCATATTTTTAAAAACCGGTCATTTTTTCCTCAAATTTTGTAAGCCACCAAGTCACTTTAAGTAGACTGGGGCACTTCTCTAATCATTGTAAACAACTATTAAACGAGAGCAAGTGGGCTAGCCAGCGCCCATACCCCATCCCCCCAGGGGTGGCCTGTGTCGTCTCTTTTCATGGCGTGATTTTTAGAGTAGTTTATTTCTTTGATTTTCGGCACTTAATAAAATTAACTAGGATTAAAATAAACCTTGTTGGTCCGTTCCACTGGCGGGCCACAAGTTCACTCACAACGTAGTTTTTCACATTTTTTTTACAAACTCAAAACGCCCCCCTTGCTTTCCCGAAGTAGGGTTTCTGTATGAGGGCTTGCCCGAAATACGTGCCTGAAAAGAGACTCCTGGGGTTTTAAAAAAAGATAAAATTTGGGTTCATAATTTTTTTTATAAAAATACCAAGGTCTTCTCCCGTATGCTCTGTGGCCGACTTGCAGCTCAGTCTGATCCAGTTGGTACACATCAGAAAGGAGGGGATGACTAGTAATAGGATTTAACACCGCCCTAATAAAAAACCCTTTTTGTGAAAATCCGGCACAACACGTATTTTGTTGTCGTGGGCAAATTTCTCAGAAGGCTTGGGACCACACTGAGTAGTGACCTCTTGGAAACCGTTAGGCTTGCCCTCGTTGGTATAGCATCTGAACACCTCCTCGAGACTCCGATTCAGCCCAAGCCTGAGAGGGAAGCCACGCTTCAAAATTTCGGACATGTTCCCCCATACCTTGTGTATATTGGGAACCCACCTGCCATAATAAAAAGATCACCATCACATTAATTTTAAAATAAACCAAGAACACTCGCACAACATCTACTTTTTCTGCTTATGCATTTGTTTATTGACTCCATTATAAGGCACTGGTCTTGTTTAATTTTACTTCATATTATTGACTAATGTGCAGTTAAATGATGGTTATTTTAAAATGGGAGTAAATGATGAATGATTGTTTTATTTGATCAAAGTATATGCTGTTTATTCTTGGTTACCAAAAATATTTTCCTAACTCCTAGATTAGACACCTTAGTTTTCTTTTCATTTTTAGGGTCCACCCCCTTGGCTTCGCTAGAAAAGCCTAGACGGAGGAGTCGAGTCCCAAGTGACAGCACTTGACTCTGACTTGCCCCCAAGGCCACACCAACAGCTTGAAGACTTCTGCTGCGTTTTCCCCAGGTGTGGAACCAGGCGGCAACATTTTGGCGTCGTTGTCGGGGATAAGTCTTTTTATTCCCGGAATACGACTTTTGAGTTTTCCTTTTTGTTTTTGCTTTGTTTGATGAATCTTTAGATTAGATTTTTAATTTTTCATCTGGCGACTCCACTAACTTTTTTTCCTTTTATAAAAGTTCAAAGAAAAGCAAAAATAGAATTCTTTGTGAGATTATTTAATATGCATATTTTTATTCTCACATGGCGACTCCATTGAAGGGATAAAACCCTTTGTTTCTCATATAGTTTGTTGAGACTGCTTGTATGTAGATGAGTCCATCCATTACAGTAAAATCTATAAAGACTCACCTTTTGACAACTCCACTGATTCAGTACCAGGTATATCCCATGGTCATTTCAAATGCAGGCTATTGATCTTTGAAAATGGATGATAAAGAGTCTAGTGAGCAAATTTCCGATGCACATCCTCCCATTGACTTCTCAGACATCCCTGGTTTCCCTAATTATCATGATGGTGAAGATGTATCTGATTATCTACCGGTCTTTTGGGGAGATGATGATGATGTAGAAACCCGGCATGTCTTTTCTTTTCTTAAAGTTGTGGCTAACTTCAAAGTCTTATATGAAGATAACATAATGGAGATGTTTGTTAGTACATTACATGGACCTGTTTATCAATGGTATTTTAAAGAGCTTCCAAATAAATGTATTAACTCTCTTTCGAGCCTCCTTAGAATATTTATAAGGCAATGGCATAATAAAGGAGCTAGTATGGAGCACTTGGATAGGATCCTTAGAAGGTACTTTCTCTTGTTCATACCTTGGATTGAGTATGATAAGGAAGACCCCAACTTTCCTCGTATCATCATGACAGAGAATAATAAATATTGGGAGGTGCCTCTAAGTTATATCAATCGTGTAGATCTCCCTATAGCACAATCTGGCTTTAAAAAAGAGACTGAGCATGACCCTATCGAAGAGTTCCATGAAGCACCCTTAACTGAAGATTTTGTTGAAAACCATCCTCTTGTCACCATAGCTGAAAACATTGAAAATATGGAGTGTTCTCAAATCTACGATGATGATCACATGTGTGTTTCAGATTTGCCTAAAGAGGAAGCCATTATAGAAGTTGACAAAGAAATTCATGAAGGGTCTTCAATTGAAGATGTTTCAGAAGAGCTTCCTCAAATTGCCATTGAAGATTTGGGATTTCAGGATTACTTTAGTGAAGATGATGATGTTTGTACTTCAAATTCACCTAAGGAAGCAACCATTACAGAAGCCTTTAAAGAAACTTGTGATGATTTTTGTATGATTTATGATGACACTCCTCCTTTTTCTCCGCATAGTGGTGAAGTCTTGGACAACTTTATATCTTGTAATATCTTTCAGACCAAGCCTTCTGAGGATAAGTATTATGAACATGAGGATGGGCATGGCCAGGGTTGTGATGCAATAGACAAAGACTCCCCCTTCATTTACAAGGATGGGCATGATGATTGTTGGATGGATTTAGAAAAACCCATCTTTGATATATCAAGAGAGGGGAGTGTTGATTTTGAGACCTTGGGAAATTTTGATATGGAAGAGGAGCCTGTAGATATTTCTCATGATCAATTAGAGCCATTAATGAGTATTAGTAACAAAGACTTGGATCAACAATATAACGAAGATTTGGGTAGGATAAAATCAATGGAATGTCAGTTTCAGCCTTCATCAGCACATTTAGAGGTTCCTTATGATTTGGAGCAGCCTGGGGCTTATACTTTCACAGAAATAAACTATCAAAAGAGCCTTTCAGATCAATATGATGAGGTAGTTGGTCTGCCTTATCATTCCAAGTTTTTTCTCAGCTCTATCCAGTCATGGGTAGAAGAGGCCTGCATGAGGACTTACCATTGGGGGAAGCACTTCAAAGATCTATCATATGCCTATGATCACCAATCCAATCCTCCAATCCAGAATTATCATGCAGGTTTGCATTTTCTAAATAAGGTATCCTTGTTTTGGCTGGTAACCAAACACAAGGTGAAAAGTTTTTATATTGATAAAATGTTAAGATGGTTGCATTGGATTTATCATTTTACTTAGCATTTATTTTGTTATGCTTAGAGTAGGAAAATAAGCTCATCAAGTGAGCATTTACTTTCAACATTTATTTTTCAATACTTTCCTTTTATGTACTTAGAATTTTTTCATTAGTCATTTTTTTTAGTTTTTGAATAATGCAACTTATGGTTCATTGGCTTCTTATAAGAACTTGTGCTACTGAAAGGTTTTCTTGTCAAGTTGAGATGTTTTTACAGGTCATAGAAACCGGAGATTCTGGTATTCTCGTATGCTCTCCTTGCCTGAAGACTGGATCGAGCACACGTCCCGCAGTTGGAGCCAGATGTTGCCAACTAAGTTGTACTTGGTTGGATTATCAAGCGAGCGGGCAGAGTGGAACATGATACATGTTCATTTTTGGTGATTTGATATCCAGCTGGCCTTTTAAAGGCCCCCATTTTTAAATTTTTCTACATGTCCATGGCCCTGCGGGGTTTGTAACAAAACGTACTAGCATGGTGTTTTGTAAAAGACTTGGTTCCCTAGGACTTTTTGGCTAAGTCAGGTATTCCAAGGAGTTTTTTCACCTATCTATTATGTCTTGCATTAGTGCATAACATAATTAATGGGTTTTTCTCCTGCTCCTCCAAAGCTGGAATGCCTGGGGAGGCTGACGGGCCTTAGGGGATTGTTAAAGTCTATGGGTCAATGTATATGAACATGCTAGGCGTTAATTTTGAGTCATATGGACATGTGCTAAGTCCCCCTAGGTTGTTTTTAATTTTCGGCAAGTTTTATTTTTTCCGTAAATTGGGCCATTTTTTAATGGTTCAATTAAAAAATTTGTAATTGGCCTATAAGGGGCATCTGGAGGTATTTTTTGCCTTAGGGGTGCTCGTTTTCTAACTCAGAGCACCCCCTAAACCCCTCAACCCACTCTTTCTAATGTTTGGGTGATTATTTTTCCACAAAAATCCAAAAAAGTAAAAAAACTCCAAAAAGTCGTAAAAAATTGAAAAAGTGAAAAAATGACTTAATAAAAATATTAAATTTTGGGAGTGATTTATGGACTGATTTTTTCAGCTATGTTTTAGGAGTTGTAAGAGCTGATTTTGGAAAGATTCCGGGCAGCTATATTATTGGGATTACTTCCCCATTTGAGGGGGACATATTTCCCAAAATTGGGCCCCTTAAATCATGGAATTTGCAGCTATGTTTATGGGCTGTCACATGGCTGATTTTTAGCTGATTTGGGGCTGATTTTGGCAGCCCATTACATAGGAGTGGGCAGCCCCATTTTCTCCACGAGTTATGCCACTCATTCCACCCATTTCTCTCCATCTTTGGCTATTTAAGCATGGCTGCCCACTCCATTTTCTCTAGTGGGAGAGAGAGCAGAAATATGTACTAAGCTTATGCTATTTTGTTGATTAATAAAAAGACTTTGGAGGTCCATATGTGTGATACTTTTGTGAGTGGTTTCATGGTCTCTTGATGTGGAGTATTTTGTAGCAATTTCAAGTTCCGTGCATGTAATTTCCAGCCATCTACTAGCCTGCTTGAAGGATTGGTAACGATTTTGTGGGAAGGAACAATTAATCTTGTTTGTTTTAATTTGTTCTTGCATTTGTCATATTGGTTAGAGATTCAAAGTTTATATGTTTCATTTGTTTATGCTCATACTATTTTGATTTCTAACCATGTGCATTTCTAGTTTGATGGTTTTTCTGTGAGTTTTGTTTGCTACAGGTTGACAGGTGTGAAGAGGAGGATAGCTTGTTTGCTCTCCATTTTCTTCTTCTGTACACATTTTGGTGGATCTCACCCTCGGTTTCCCACTTCCAAGCTTCCAAAGTCTTTGGTTTCAAGGACCATTCTGTCTCTTCTCTCTTCCTCAGCTCTTATAAGCAAAAAATTTTCTTTGGTTAACTGGTTACTTTTATTTGAAATATTTCTGATTTATATGCTCATGTCCACATTTTAAATAGATCATGAATCATTTCGTAAAGGTTTGATTTAGACAGTTACAAAGCTCATATTCTTAACTGTTAGATTTTTCCTTCATTTAGCATCTACTTTTCCAAAACTTGCAGTAAAATTGTCAAATTTCTTTTAAGTTTTGTTGGGTAGTTGTTGTTCTGATTTTAAAAGTATATTTGGCTGTCCAAGAGCATACAATTTGCAGCTCATAAAGCTTGCAAAGACCCCAAGCCAAACTAGCATTACTGCTTGTTTTACTTGGTTAATTTTTGCAATTTTTACTTAGATTTTTACTTAGAATTTTTTGGGTTTTTTTAGGAGGTGTTCCAAAGACACTCTTAAAGTGTTTTTGGGCATCTTATACTAATTATTGCTTGCTGGTTTGCAGCAAAAGACGAAAAGGTAGGAGGAAGTGCTGCCGAAATTTCGAGGATCCAGGCAATCCGAAGGACAAATTTTCATATTTTTAAAAACCGGTCATTTTTTCCTCAAATTTTGTAAGCCACCAAGTCACTTTAAGTAGACTGGGGCACTTCTCTAATCATTGTAAACAACTATTAAACGAGAGCAAGTGGGCTAGCCAGCGCCCATACCCCATCCCCCCAGGGGTGGCCTGTGTCGTCTCTTTTCATGGCGTGATTTTTAGAGTAGTTTATTTCTTTGATTTTCGGCACTTAATAAAATTAACTAGGATTAAAATAAACCTTGTTGGTCCGTTCCACTGGCGGGCCACAAGTTCACTCACAACGTAGTTTTTCACATTTTTTTTACAAACTCAAAACGCCCCCCTTGCTTTCCCGAAGTAGGGTTTCTGTATGAGGGCTTGCCCGAAATACGTGCCTGAAAAGAGACTCCTGGGGTTTTAAAAAAAGATAAAATTTGGGTTCATAATTTTTTTTATAAAAATACCAAGGTCTTCTCCCGTATGCTCTGTGGCCGACTTGCAGCTCAGTCTGATCCAGTTGGTACACATCAGAAAGGAGGGGATGACTAGTAATAGGATTTAACACCGCCCTAATAAAAAACCCTTTTTGTGAAAATCCGGCACAACACGTATTTTGTTGTCGTGGGCAAATTTCTCAGAAGGCTTGGGACCACACTGAGTAGTGACCTCTTGGAAACCGTTAGGCTTGCCCTCGTTGGTATAGCATCTGAACACCTCCTCGAGACTCCGATTCAGCCCAAGCCTGAGAGGGAAGCCACGCTTCAAAATTCCGGACATGTTCCCCCGTACCTTGTGTATATTGGGAACCCACCTGCCATAATAAAAAGATCACCATCACATTAATTTTAAAATAAACCAAGAACACTCGCACAACATCTACTTTTTCTGCTTATGCATTTGTTTATTGACTCCATTCTAAGGCACTGGTCTTGTTTAATTTTACTTCATATTATTGACTAATGTGCAGTTAAATGATGGTTATTTTAAAATGGGAGTAAATGATAAATGATTGTTTTATTTGATCAAAGTATATGCTGTTTATTCTTGGTTACCAAAAATATTTTCCTAACTCCTAGATTAGACGCCTTAGTTTTCTTTTCATTTTTAGGGTCGACCCCCCTTGGCTTCGCTAGGAAAGCCTAGACGGAGGAGTCGAGTCTCAAGTGACAGCACTTGACTCTGACTTGCCCCCAAGGCCACACCAGCAGCTTGAAGACTTCTGCTGCGTTTTCCCCAGGTGTGGAACCAGGCGGCAACAGGTCCTACTCAATGCCTTCCTGATCATGCAATACTTTACAATGGCGCCTTAGGCCCACTTGAATGATAATTTTTCATTCTTGGCATGAGAAATATCTAAGGTAGAGAAATATCTGGACAGAGTTGACAGACTGCCACAACCCATTTTCATTAAGCAGTGAGGGCGGATACTTGGGCGATTATAAATTATACTTATCTGGATTGTACAGTGTGGATAATGGCACCGATATATCATATGACTTCTAGAGTCCAACCACTTTACACTGCCACTGCCATAATTACTTGTGAAATTGCTCATTGTCCAGTCCCTTGAACAAATTTTTCCCAAGTTTGTTGCAATTCTCTTGCATGCTTATGTTGCTACTGTTGCTTTCTGCTGTAGCTGCAACCTAAGTGTCCATAGTTGTTGTGGCAACTCAACCTCCACTAAGAAAGTTGTGCAACAATCCAATCTTACTGTTGCCTTGGTACTCTTGGCCTATTGTACATTGAACTTCCCCAAGACTGCGACTTAGGTGTTGCTAAGCCAACTCTCTGATAATCTACTTCCTCATACATGAATGAGTGACATCCCTTTACAGTTGACTCTGTCTATACAATTTTGTTGGTCCCAGGAAAGGTCACCACCACCTTCACTTAAAAACTGTTAAACTTGTCACACCTACTAGAACCTAACACTTAAAACTACTTCATTGATATTGGCACTATTTCTTTGTCTACTTAGGCTCTATTGCCAACTTCTAGGCAGTGAGCTGTCTTAAGTCAACTATCATTGAGAAGATGGTTGATGGCCATCATGGCCACTGCCCTCAAATGCTCCAACAGTATGTCCAAAGTCTACTAAGTGATGACCCAGCCAAAAGGAATTCCACACCTCTTACTTAAGTGCTCTGAGAAAGGCATGTCTACCATAACTTTCGTTGCCTCAAATTTGTCTGAAGAGTGCTCTGTGTCATCTGAGGTTCCCATACACAGAGGTAGGCAAGCATCTTCCAATTTTATTTGGTTTTCTTTACAGTCTAAGCCATCTAGAGTGAATGCACATTTTTTCTTGGTCAATTTCTTTTCTGTCTCATCCACTTTTTTGGCACTGTCATTGCTTCTGCACAAGGAAATTTATCAGCTCTTCTTCAAGTCTATGAAGTCACCTTGTGCAGCTTAATGAGTTCTTCAAGTCACTCATGCAATAGCACTCTCTTTCCCACTGCCCTGCTTCTTGCACAGCAGACCTCCTATTCCAGCATCAATGTGGAGAAGAGTATGGCATGCTGCCACTGCAGATTTCATCCTTTGGGAAAAATGGCTCCTTCTCTATCAAACCTTTTACTGAAATGGGCACCTCTGCTTGTGTCCTACACTCCACTGCCTACTTCTGGGCAGTGAGCCACATGTAGATTTCCACAGTGAAAGGATGGTGGCAGGTTCCTCCCAAGGCCACAACCAACAACTACAACAATACTCTGCCCAGAATCCACTATGGGATGGGGAAGCATCTTCCAAGTTGATTTGGTCTTCTTTCCAGTCTAAGCCATCTAGGTTGAATGCACAGTTTCTTCATTAGATTTGCTGTCTCATCCACTACTTTGGTACTATCATTGCTTCTGCAAATGGAAAGGTGTTGATCTCTTCCTCAGGCCTATCGAGTTGCCTTGTGCAACTTAACAAGCCCTTCAAGGCACTCTTGCACTAGCGTCCCCTTGTGCACTACCTTGCTTTTTGGACAGCAGAGTGCCTATTCCAACATCAAGGTGGAGAAGAGGATGGCCTGTTGCCATCATGAATTTCATCATTCACACAAAATGGCTCGTCATCTGTCCAACCTTTCACTAAAATGGATACCTTTGTTTGTGCCATAGGCTCCACTGCCTCCTCCTAGGAAGCAAGCCACATTTATCTTTCATCAGTAAAAGGATGGTGTTAGTCTTCTGCCAAGGCCACCGCCAACAACTGCATAAAAAAACTCTACATAGAATCCACTATGGCACTATGGGATTCACCTTAGGAAACTATTGTTCCTGATCGTCTGCCTTGAACTTGTCCAGACCCACTGTCAAGGCACTTGGGACCTCCAGTGCTGCCTTTTGATGTCTGCACTGGGGCTTTTCCTTCAATCTTGGCACTTGGAATTCTTCCAAGTCTTCCTAAACCCTAAACTTTAAACCCCTAAAAGATAAACAATGGCCAAATGTTTCTGGATCCAATGGAAATAAGTTATGTTCTTACCTCTGGACTTGGGTAATTTTGGTTGCTTCCTTGCTGTGATGTTAGCATCCTTCCAAACAATTCCAATTGTAGTGCCCAAGTTTCAACTTGGTTTGTTGCAGTTGGTTTAATACAGACTGCTTTTAATACTTTCCTATGAGAACATAGTCGATCAGTCCTATGTTTCGTTATATTCTAGAAATCTTGTCAGGTCATGTAAATATTGTAGGACCCATCTAACAACTGAGGCTAAAGCATTTCTTTTTGCAACACTAATTCATGAGGTAAGCCATCTGTATTTTTATTGACTAGTTTATGAGCCATTTGTTCTTGCTGAGCCAACCAATGAGTAGGGATCACGACATACACCCAAAAATAGATTGCTTATTCACTATCTTGTTCAAATTAAATATTAGTGAACCCAGACAAAAAAGAATATATTCATTCACACAAACATTAGCATGTCGATATTAGAAATGAATCAACTCCAGATTCCCATTAATTTTATGAAAATGTATAACAATGTATGGACAACTAGAAGTTGAGAAAAATATTTAAGCAACCGACTATTCAAGTATTCACAATCTCATGTTATGGCATTTATCATCTAGTTAAGGGATACAAATGTTTCGTCTTCTAGTTTATTCATATTGTCTATATTGAACAAAGTACATAAATTCTCATAGTGGAAGAGACAAACAAGGAAGATGATTCTTCTTGAATATTGGCCTTCCATGCACAAACTATTGAGCTCCTCAACTACATCAATATGTCATGTCTACAATAAGAATAACTGCACTATGTTATGAAATGCATATCACATAATTGAAATTTGTGTCTGCAAATTGTATGCAATTTTTTTTAGCATTTTTGTTTTTTAGTAAGTAATCGAAAAGTTTGGAATTATAGTTCTTATGCCTTGTGAGGATTGCAAAGAGAAGGTTTCTCTTGCATGATAATCTGTAGATATTTGGGTACATGTGGATATCCTATTACAATCATCCCCTGAACATTCTTATTTTCTTTTCTTAGACTTAAAAATAATGCAATATGAGTGTTAATATTGCTCATTTCCCTAATTCTTAAAGGGTGCTAACTCAATGGTAGAGCACCTGCCTTACAAGCAGGAGGTTGGTGGTTCAATTCCTCCGTACCCTATTGATATTGCAATATTGGTATTTTTAATAAAATATATTTTATTATGATTTATTATGGCTATAGAGGGGGTTTCAAACCGTCTTTGTATGTTTCTACGAGGGGGGTTCTAAGCCACCTTCATATGTCACTATGAGGGGGGTTCTAAATTGCCCTTGTATGTTACAATGAGGGGGGTTTAGAACCACCCTTGTAGGTACCTACAAGGGAGGTTTGTAACTGCCCCCAAAGGTTTGTAATAAATACTTTTAGGGGGGGTTCTGAACCGCCCCTATAGGCATCTATAAGGGGGTTCCAAACCGCCACTATAGGCCTCTACGAGGGGGGTTTCAAACTGCCTCTATAGGCCTCTATGTGGGGGGTTCAAAACCGCCCCTATAAGTCTCTACGAGGGGGGTTCTAAACTGCCCTATAGGCCTCTACAAGGGGGGTTCCAAACAGCCCCTATAGGACTATACGAGGGGGGTTCACAACCGCCCCTATAGGCCTCTATGAGGGGGGTTTGAAACCACCCCTATAGTCCTCTACGTGGGGGGTTCCAAATCGTCCCTATAGGTTTGTATGATGGGGCTTATGAGGGGGGTTCACAATCGCCCTCGTAGGTCTCTATGAAGGGGGTTCAAAACCACCCATGTAGGTCTCTATGAAGGGTCTACGAGGGGGGTTTATAACCACCTCTGTAGACCTCTATGAGGGGGTTAACAAACCGCCCCCAAAAATCACTTTTGGGGGCGTTTCCAATCTCGTCAAAAACCGCCCTTAAAGGGAAAAACTTTTAACATCGGTGCCTTTAGGGGTAGTTTTTCCAAAACCACCCCTAAAGCCCACCCCCCCCTAGGTCACTTTTGGGGGTGGAATACAACCCCCCCTAAAGGCCAAAAATGTAGTAGTGTATGCAAACCCATCGGGGTACTGAACAGGCTCGCTGAAAATGGGGCATTCTATCTAGGGAGGATATTTCTTAGATATCAAAGTTACCCCATCAGGGTATTGAACAGCCTGCTAGCAATGGGTTCAGACTTTGATGTCTTTCACTATGCCTAATCTATATTTGTGTGTATGAACGATATACTTGTGTAAACTCTTAAGAAGAAGCATGCATGGTTGAACAACAGGTTAAATGAACCTCATATATTTGCCATTTGAGAATGTTTGTAAGTTGCACTTAAGACCCCATCGTCTAATTCATACTATACCTAGGATGTCATTATCCTAGAAGTGGGACCCATAAACTTAGGAGCATAATGAACTCAAATGCAAACTGTGTCCATAATTACTTGAATAACGATAAACCTTTGAGAAGTAGCAAGGATGACTGGTTTCCTATAGGCTTTAAAGACCATCTGTACCCTCATGTTTTCTATTTTGGGAGACATGAGGAAAATCCCCTATCATAGCTTATATGTGGTCTTCGTGAGCATAAACTAATTAATTTGCATGTATTGAAAAAAACTAACTTAGTTTGATATTGTCTGTGGTCATATCAGGAATATTTATTTTTCTCGAAAAAGTTCTAGTTTTTAGAATATTGATGGCTTTTTAAGAATTACTTGTTGAGTATTGTTGATCTGGAGTGTTGACATAAGAGAATACAACCCAGTCTTAATTCATTCATGGCACGAGGATGTGTCATAACTTCGGTCTGGGGGAGAGTCTCAGTTTATATCGTCTTCGTAAGCATGAATTATTACTAGTTGGCGAAATTGTATGTATTAGTAAATCTTAAATAATATGAAGTTGTTTTGGTCTTCTCATAACATAACATTAATAAAAAAAATTCTAAGTTCTAGTTGGCTTAGTTTTGCTGAAAGATTTCTTATCAAACAAGAGTTTTTTAATAAATGAAAGACCATTTCCAATTCATGCGGATGTGCCATACCTTTGGTTTGGGGGAGTGTTGGGCTCCATGAATTTCTTTATAATGATTTTATTTACATTAATTTCCTGGACTATTTACCATAATTTAGTACATCTATGTTCAATAAGGCTATCTTTACTTTATTTTATTAATGAAAACTCTTAAACATAAAGAAACCCTGATCTACTTCGTTTTGATGTATTATGGTCCATACAACCCTCATTTCGGTACTTCATCTAACCTTTCATTCAGCCCTTCTTATGGTCATGAAGTTCTGCATTGGGTTTGAAAGCATGTTTCTTAGTAGTTTGCTAATTTGGTTTATCTTTGTTTTCTACTTCTTGTTGGTCCTGTAATACCTGCAAATGAAAATGAAAAGCATGAATTAATGATAAACTTTTTGTTTCAAAATTTAAACAAATACTAAAATGTTATTAAAGAATTTTTTTATATTATTAAACAAAACCATTTGAATTAAGTATTAAAATATATAAAAAAAAATCATTTGAATTAAAACATTAAAAGACCATTTGAATTAAGTAACGTTGATATGTCACTTTTAAAAATATCTTAGTTTACTCCTTTTAAATATATAACATGGATTTTCAAAACTATGTTGTTTGTTAATTTTTAAATAATTTATTTAATACTTTGGTTGTTTGTTATGCAGGATTACAAGGAGAAGGGAGGTTAGGCCTATTGTTTCTACATACATGTCATATCAATGCACAATGTCGTTTGACTCATACTCACGTGAAGAATGGATGGCATGTTTTGATGGACGTTGTATTCAATGGATTCAAGGCATAATTCACTAACCATTCCAAGAATCTAGGAACCCATCAAGCCAACACATCAGTCAATAACCAATCCAGAGAATCAAATCACCAATTCAGCCAGGAATCCGGATTTAGGAACTAATTGTAGTTACAGGTCATTCGAATGCTCATTCGGACCGTCATTCTCATCCGGACGTTCATTTAGATTGTCATTCGCACCTCTGAAATCATTGGTTCAGGTACTTAGAGGCACCTATGAAAAAACGGAAACGTGGGTTTTTTTCGTGGTGGTCCTTTCATGCTTCTCCACCTCCAGGATTCCACCTAGGTCGTTTATTCATCTACAAGAATCATGAGGCTTTGTTGCTCAAATGGAGGAATTTCTTTATGAACGATTTGTGAGAACGGTTCTGAACATTAAAATAGGTTGTTTTTAGAGAGGTCGACCACTGAAAGGGTCGACCCTCTCTCTATGTTGTCCAATCATTATATAAGGGTGCGCAGTGTACAAGATAGGGGCATCTTTTGATAATAAAAAAAACTTTGTTTCATCCTATTTCATTTTTATCTTGCGTGAACCCAATTATTGAATAATTCGTAAGGGTAGATCGATGTTCTCTAGGAGGGCCCCTCATTGGTAGTGTGAATCGTCCATTGTGTTCTTAGAATCAGATAAGTAGTGTGTGCGTTTTTCATTTCTACTATGTGTGTGAATCAAACTGTAAACGGTGTAGTGGTTTAGTTTCTATATTTGCTTTGTCTAGAATACCTTTCCTTCATGACCGAAGATTTTTGTTACAGTTGTTATGTGTGAATGAGATCTCATTATATATTTATTTCATTGTGAGAATCTTGATTTATTTATGAAATGTTTTCCTTTACATTATACATTTGCATATTGCTTGTTTTAATGTAAATTCGCATATTGTTGATAGAATGTGTGTGGGAGTGCTCTGTATAGAAATAGTCCCCCGTTTTTATGACTTAGTTCTTAGAGGAATGATAGATATGTCAGCTTATATATTTACTTGTTTCATGTTCTTGCTTTCAGGTTAATTAGGGTTTTGAATTTAATTAAACATTTCCATTCATTGCATGTTAGATTTAAAAATAAGTTAGCAAAATTCTTTGTTCATAGAACTAATCATGTTTCAATCTGGTGCATAGAAGATAGTATTAGTCTTGTTTTGAATATAATCAGTATGGTTTTTTATACAACAATTATAATAGAGCTTTCTAATGAAATAATCTAGTTTTGGTATAGCTTTGATTCTTAGTATATAAATATTCATTAATAGGTTAAGTTGCAATTTGACTAACTATAGAGGTAGAGTAATTTTGTTTCAATCAGTAGATACATTTATTTGTAAGTTTTGAAGTTCTTTAATAAAATAGGATTTAAAGTTATTACACAGTATTGTTAGTCATTAGATTTAATATTTCTTTTATAAGACAACACCATAGCATTCCTTTTATGATTTTTTAAGATAACCAGTAAAAGTTAGTTTGCTTTGATTATAGGATTTTTCAGAATTTAGTTGGATCAAGGATAGCATAGTTGGATTTGCATAGAATAGATGTTTTCAATTCATTAGCTATTAGAAATTTGGATTTGTAGAAGCATCTTAAGTATGTGTGATTTCGAATGCTTTCTCTTTAAATAGAATAGAGATAATTCTTGTTTCATTAGGATATAAATTTCTGAGTAGTATTTCATTTCAAGATTTAGTTTAGAATTAGTTTGATTTACATTTGATAGGTAAGTGTGATTTAATTCTAAGCATGAGAATGAAATGTCGTTTGTAGGTCTGTTTGACAAGTCGATTGATAGTTCAAAACCCTTAGTTCCTTTCAGTTAATTTCTTTAATTTTCGCACTTATGATTTCTAGATTTTAACTTTTAGTTGACCACCGACGATAGATTAGGGATCTAACTCGTGAGATATGATCACCCCATGATGGGATTCTTCCCTAGGTGTTAAGCTATTTTAATTTGCTTTCTTTTCTTTTAAGTAAATTATTAGCTTTAAGTTAGGTTAGACTAGATTAGTTTAGGGTTCAGTCCTGCACATACAGTGTTTGCATCTCACAAGCTACCTTCCCGGGTTGACAATTAAGTGTTGAATTAGATACTACATATTTTACTCGACATGTTCTATTTGAGTATCTCCTGCGATGGGTAATTCAACGGTGAATGTAAGGCTTAAAGCCATAATGTAAGTTGTTGTAATGAATATCTAATTCATATAATGAAAAGGATTATTGGGCCCCTTTAAATTTATGTGTTGTGATGTAATACCCCCAATTTGACCCTTACAATGTATTTAATCGAATTATGAAAATGATGTAAATATGCTAGTGCGAATTCCTAGTGCAGAGCTCAAGGACAAGGCCTGACTAGTGAATGTCTAGGAATGTATGATGTATATATTTTATTTGGACGGTTTGGTTGGCTTTTATGATGATTTAGAATATTATGTAAATATTATGTGCATAAAGAATAACATGGTCCAACAATGGCTATGAAAAGGGAACCAAAGGGGCTGTGATTACACCAGAGGCGAAGAGGAAATGGGGTCCATGGGTGACTAAATACTTGCTGCCAAGTGTCAACCTTAGAACTCACCCAAAATTCTATCATGTTCCTTGAATAAGCCAATTATCTCATTTTTTACTGTTTTTCCAATCATTAATGCATGTGTGAGGTTGGTGGGAAAATTCAACTCATGCAGTTAATGAAGCATGGAACTGACTGCACTTCTGTGACAGTTCTGTCATGACAGAAGTTAGTCTGCAACTGCTAGGATTCTTTTCTTCTACTGTCAGAAGTTATGTCAGTTTTTTTTTCACCATTTTCCCATATCCCTTGGAGTCAACCCTCATTCTCTCATTCTTACATACATATTTAGATTATGCAGAGCTCTCCATTGTTGTCCATGAACTTACCATGTTGTTTTGAACCCATAAATTTGAATTTGGAGACCATGTTGTAGATTTGGAAGTGGAAATTGATGGTTGTAGGTGAGCAGAGAGGTTGGGAAAGCTATGAACCCTTACCCATTGAGTTCCGATGCTCGTAGGTGCTTGAGAATCCATAAATTGAGGCTAAAGGTGGCTCTATAGAAGCCAATGTCAGGTTGGACTTCTTCTATGCACACACTGGAAGCACCCAACAAGATGGATCGCCCAAGAGAACTGTGAATCGGTGAAGGGGATGCCTGAGTTAGAAGGGTGTTGTGTGGGGCAGGTATTGTGGAAGCCAAGGATGTGAGGGTTGAGTGAGACCCTTGTAGAGCTCTGTATGAGCATTTGGCTAAGCATAGAGAGCAGAATGGGTTGCGGGATTAGAGAGAGAAGCCTCTAGGTGTTTCCTTCGACCTAGTGGCCTCATATCCCAGCTTGGGGGTGGCCTCTCAGTAGCAAAAAGAGTATATGCTGGACAGAGTGCCTATGGTTGGGTGGAAAAGTGCTCTTACACAGCCAGTTGCTTGGATCTACATTTCTTAAAGATAAGTATTCTCATGCATTTGAATTTGAAATGTTTTTATTTGATGCCTGTAATGTTTATGCTTGTATTTGCATACTAGATGTGTGTGGATAGATTTGAATTCCGTTGTGCATGTTTATTAATGTTCTGCACACATTTTATTTGTTGAAATTCATATATGGATTTGGGGCAAAATTTGAGAGCCTAGATTTGGCTAGCATCACCTCCCGATGGTCAAATTGGGTGAGGCAGACACTACATGTGAATGCCTCTATCATGTTGTTTTTGATTACTGTTATAACTTAGCTAAATTAATAATGAATATAATTCAGTGTGGTTGTGTTGTAATTGGTTGGATGATGTTGTGATTCCTGTTGTTGTAAACCTTCAATCGCAACCATATAGTTAACCGATCCCTATCGTATGTCGGTCTTGGATGTGCTTCGAGTGAGACCTTACCCATTAAGGGGATTGAAAATGCCATTACACTAGGCTACAACGACGCCCTTCTGTTGGCCCATGCACAAGAACCTTGTTCTCAATTTTGTGCCAACACTAGCAGTTGTAGCTTATCATTCTATTTAGTCAAAGTTTGAGTATAAAAGCAAAGTGCGATAATGACATAAATAATAGTGCTCCATTTACATAGTCAAATTGTGCACATGTGATACTTATTTGTACTAGTCAGTATGCAATCGTTCCCTCACATGATGATCTACATTTCTTTTGAAATTTACTAATATTTTTAACACTATACATTACACAAGCCTTTACTAGCATTGTTTATTACTCTTTAACACTATACTTTCGTTAAACTTTCTCAACTTTTTTCTTGATACCTCTTTATTGTGTTATTAATATTTTTATGTATCCTATAACAATTTGATTTGATTTTATCTTTAGTTTTCTTTTCTTTTCAAAATATTAGAGAGAGGATAGCTTAACATTCCGTCACAATAACCATTAATAACCTCAAAAGACTTTAGAAAATTTATACTTATAAATTATGATTTTAATATCAACAATATACATCAACTTGATGGCTCAACAAATTGATTTAACCTTTATAACTATAAAATTAACTTATATAAGAAAAACAATTTAGAAAATGTAAAACATAATTTCGAAAATATTAAAATTAATTAAAAATGAAACACTTTAATCTATAATTTAAATAAATGAAAATAAAAAATAAAAATAAAAATAATATATAGATATAATTGACTTTTTTTTAATGTACTTCAAGCTTTATGTGAGAGATTTTAAAACTAGTCTATTAGGTTAGTTGTCTTTTCTATATACCTTACTCAATTGTCTCTATCAAATTAAATACCATAATCAACATCAAGAGTTTTAAACCGAATACAATCCATAAAATAAAATATACTCAAATACAATTTCTTTTCCAAAAATACTATATAAAGTACACATACGTACCATGAAATTCATAAACTATATGCAATGCATGTTACTTAATTGTCTTTTGGCTAAGTAGTACCTTGATGAATAGATATAACGGTGATTGATAAGAACTTTCCTTTTATGAAGTAAATGACGGAACCTCTCTCTGTGACGCTTACCATTGGAAGAGTAACATCAGAGTATTATTTATTTGGGATCCTTTAAGATTTAAATAGGACCATTAAATCTATGATAGGGTCATGAAATCAATGAGTTAGGTATTGACATAAGCTAATGACCAAACTTCATTACCCATTTTTTTTTAACTGTGGTGGCCTACAGTATTCAAAGATTCTAAGGAGTACGCAAATAAATGTGACGTCTATCAACGTGTTGGTCAACCATATCGCAGAGGAACTCCCATTGAATGTCATCTGCGCACTGCAACCATTTTAGAAATGGGCGATTGACTTTCTAGTACCTATCCACCCACTGGAAAAGCATTCAAAAGCCCAGTATATTATTATTGCAATAGATTATTTAACTAAGTGGACCGAAGCTGCACCTATCAAATATTGTTTCATAAAGACAACTTCTCAATGCATTTATGAAAACATCATTGCTTGATTCAGGTGCCCCAGAAGTCTCACAAGTGATCAAGGAAATCAATTTTTGAACAATACAATTGAAGAATTGACAATTGAATTCTTGATTCAACATCATAAGAGAAATCCGTCTCACCCTCAGGTGAATGGCACTGTAGAAGGATTCAACAAGATTCTAGAGACTTGATTGTCAAAAGTTTGTTGCACAAATAGGGATGACTGGGATGAGCAGATTCTCGTTGTACTATGGGTTTATGGGACTATTATTAAGAAGCTTCACAAGAAGACTCTTTTTTAGTTGGTCTATAGTAGAGAAGCAATCATTCCCGTTGAATTCATAGTTCCAATTCTTTGCATTGCACACACAACACAGATGACAAAAGAAGAATTAGTTGAAAAATGACTTGCAGAACTCATCATGGAACTTGAAGAATCCCATTTTATGCCAGCATATCATGCAACGGTGCAAAAAGTACAGTATAAGGCATGGCATAATTTCCATATCAAGAGGAAGCAATTTTCCAAAGGCGACAAAGTGCTAATGTATGAAAACAAGTTTATGAAGAATCCAAGAAAATTACAAATGTATTGGTTGGGACCATTCATTGTTGTGGAAATCAAAGATTCAGGCACTGTGAAACTTCCATAGCTTGATGGTATCTTGCATCCAGGATAGGTGAATGGTGCACACCTAAATCCCTACATTTATGATCAATAATTCTGCAAGAGATCACTCCTTCACTTGGGAGTGAGTTAGTTAGGAGTTAGGATTTCTTTCTATTTCAGTTTAGTGATGTTTATTTTCATTCTTTAGTTGGTTTCTGCAATTTATTTTGTTTGAAATATAGTCCTCACCATTCTAGACAAGGAGGAACCCACAATTATAGTCACCTCTCTCAGTATTCCATTGTAGTAGTACAATTGTCTTTTCCATCAAATCGTTGGTCACTCGTGCAAAGCTACAACTACTCCAGCTCATTTGGTGTGTCATCACGGGAATTCCTACCATCTTAGTTCTACAGTCACCCCAACCACCTAGCTGTCCCACCCATGTGAACTGTCATTCATCATTACCCTTCTCTCGCACATATGATTCCCAAACCGTTATCCTCGGCTTATGTAATGGCCATAATTAAAATCTCCATCCCATACCTGGATCCCTGATACATCATTTCCCATCCAATCCATACAATGGGAAACACCAACCCACTGCAATCCCACATCTATATACGGATATCTAACATCCCTTGTCACCCACAGTTAATTTTCCATGTATTATCTTGTTGTAGCCATGAAAATAATCTTGATATCCCTTGTGTTATTCCCTTGCTTCTATACAAGAGCTTATCTTTGATTAGGCTCTGCTCAGTTTCTTACACGCAGAGCACCCCATTGATTGCTCCCACTTCCAATTTGTGTTAGATGAACATTTCGATGCACAACACTCAACAAGAATTTCAGGCCTCACGTTAGATGAACATTTCGACAAATCTCAATGTTCTGCGGACGAGAGTCACCTCTGATATTCTTTCCACATCACAATCTCTCAATCCCCCTGCTACCACCATGAAATTCTATGGGAGTTTGAGAGTGTGACACACGAAAATCCAAGACGTGGCCACTAACCTTGTTGGTATCAGTGCCCATGCTTCAACATTGTTTCGTAGTCTCCTTGTTACTCATAATATCGTCTCTATAAGTCTGGTCTCTTGTTGAACAAGTTGATAGTGGTTTTCCACCTATAATAGAGTCCTCAGGATTGAATATTTTGAAGACAAAAAAACGTTTGCCAAGTTTGGTTCCTATAACGCCACAACCAAGTGGGTTATAGTCTTTCTTGTTGACATTTTTTCTCTGTACTGCATCTAGTAATTTTCTTTAGTATAACTAATACAGAGTCTAAATACCAATGTTGTTCAGTACCAGAAGAGTTAAACCAATGTTGTTCAGTACCAGAAGAGTTAAACCAATGTTGTTCAGTACCAGAGTTGGCTCCTTCATTTGAAGGACCAACAATTGAAGATGCACAAGGACCAGTAATGCAACAAATTTGACTCGAGAGTGAGTCAACCTTTGTGGTGAGGGCTTGTTGGCTCCTTCATTTTTAAGAGGACCTAGAAAAAGCGAAAGAAGAGAATATTAAGGAAGGAAGTTGCAGAAAAGAAGCAAAAGTTGTGGAAAAGAGGTAACAATTGCAACAACTTTTGGACCAGTTTTGGACCCACTCCACAAGTATAAAAGGAAGTGGGGGATAATTGAGAATAGGAGAAGCAAGAACACATGCATGAGACAAGAATACATCATTCGAGCATTGGATTAGAGCCATAAAGATAGAGGCAAATAGATATTCAGCAGGAATTATGTATTTGGGTTTTGGGTTCTATTTGAGTATCTCCCGCGATGGGTAATTCCATGATGAATGTAAGGCTTAAAGCCATAATGTAAGATGATATAATAAATATCTACTTGATATAGTGAAAAGGATTATTGGGCCCCTTTAAATTTTTGCGTTGTGAATGCCTCTATCAGGTTGTTTTCGATTATTATTATCACTTAGCTAAATGAATAATGAATATAATTAAGTGTTATTGTGGTGTAATTGGTTGGATGATGTTTTGATTATTGTTGTTGTAAACCTTCAATCGCAACCATATAGTTAACCAATCCATATCTTACGTCGTTCTTGGTTGTCCTTCGAGAGAGACCTCCCCCCTTAAGGGGATTGGAAATTCCATCACACTAGACTACAATGGCACCCTTTTGTTGGCCCATGTGCAAGAATCCAATTCTCAATTTTGCACCAACACTAGCAATTGTAACTTATAATTCTATGTAGTCAAAGTTTGAGTATAAAAGCAAAGTGCGATAACAACATACATAATAGTGCTCCATTTACATAGTCAAATTGTGCACATGTAATACTTATTTGCATTATTCAATATGCAATCATTTCCTCGCATGGTGATATACCTTTCTTTTGAAATTCACTAGTATTATTTAATATTTTTAACACTATACACTACACAATCCTTTACTAGCATGGTTTATTGCTCTTTAACATTATTCTTTCATTAAACTTTTCTCAAGTTTTCCTTTTATAACTCTTTACTTTGTTATTAATATTTTTATGTATCTTGTAACAATTTGTTTTTATTTTATATTTAATTTTATTTTTCAAAATATTAGAAAGATGATGGCTTAACATTCCATCACAATAACAATTAACAACTTCAAAAGATTTGAGAAAATTTAAACTTATAAATTATGATTTTAATATCAACAATGTACATCAAATAAATGGTTCAACAAATTAATTTAACCTTTGAAACTATAAAAATAACTTGTATAAGAAAAACAATTCACAAAATGTAAAATATAATTTTGAAAAATTAAAAATTAAATAAAAATGAAGCACCTTAATTTATAATCCAACTAAATGAAAATTATTTACATTTATATATATGATTAACTAATGTAATGTGAAAGATCTTAAAACCAATCTATTAGGTTAGTTGTACTTACTCAATTGTCTCTATCAAATTAAATACCATAATCAACCTCGATAGTTTTAAACTGAATACCATCCATAAAATAAAATATAATCAAATACAATTTCTTTTCTAAATATATATAACTTTAATTTCCAATAATATATATATATATATATATATATATATTATACTTCAAGCTTTATGTGAATGTGAGAGATCTTAAAACCAGTCTATTAGGTGAGTTGTCTTTACTATATACCTTACTTAATTGTCACTATCAAATTAAATACCATAATCAACATCAAGAGTTTTAAACCGAATACAATCCCTAAAATAAAATATACTAAATACAATTTCTTTTCCACATACTATATAAAGTAAACATACGTACCACGAAATTCATCAACTATGCAATGCATGTTACCTTGATAAATAGATAAGAACTTTCCTTTTATGAAGTAAATGACGGAACCTCTCTCCATGACGCTTACCATTGGAAGAGGAACATGTATTATTTATTTGGGGTCCATTAAGATTTAAATAGGGTCATGAAATCTATGAGTTAGGTATTGACATGAGCTAATGACCAAACTCCATTACCCATTTTCTTTCAACAATTACATTCACCTATTTAAAATAATAAATATTTTGATATAAAGTTTACATATTTCTAGTGCACCGAGATGAAAAGCCACTTACAAGTACAACTATATATAGTAATTTTGGAAAAGAAATTGTATTTGATTATATTTTATTTTATGGATGGTATTCGGTTTAAAACTCTTGATGTTGATTATGGTGTTTAATTTGATCGAGACAATTGAGTAAGGTATATAGCAAAGACAACTAACCTAATAGATTGGTTTTAAGATGTCACATAAAGCTTGAATTACATTAAAGTGATATATATATATCATTTTCATTTAGTTGGATTACAAATTAAGGTGTTTCATTTTTATTTAAATTTTAATATTTTCAAAATTATATTTTACATTTTGTGAATTATTTTTTATGTATAAGTTATTTTTATAGTTTCAAAGGTTAAATCAATTTGTTGAATAATTCAATTGATGTGCATTGTTGATATTAAAATCATAATTCATAAGTGTAAATTTGAGATTCTCAAGTCCTTTGAAGTTATTAATTGTTATTGTGATGGAATTTTAAGTGATCTTTTATTTAATATTTTGAAAATAATATATATATATATATATAAAATAAAAATAATTACTAATATCGTTACAAGATACATTAAAATATTAAATATTAATAACATGATAAAGAGGTAATAAGGAAAAAGTTTAATGAAAGTATAGTGTTAGATTGTGTAATGTATATTGTATGCTAGTAACGGTATAATAATTTATATAGTTGTTCCATATTTCATCATTTTCATCCTCCAATCCCATTGCAAAGGCATTGAATTAGCAACATCTCTAATCTGGTGCAAAAGGAGGTATCCCTATTCTTTTAGATCTTCTACCATTTCCACATGTAATCTATATCCTCCAAAACATCCCACCCATGGATCTTGGCCTAATATCATTATGTTTCCATCACCAACACTCCACACAATCCAATCACTATTAACATGAAAATCCTATAGAAAAAATTTCCACATCACAAAAACATTTCTAGAAACATTCCTAGAATATTTTTAAGTGGTTATGATCCATTCATCTACATAAAGAGGGTGAATGTACTTTTGTTTGACCATCTGAACCCATAATCATTTACCTTATATAATCCTCCATATTCCTTTGGCATCCAAGGCCTTGGAAAAGAGAGTTGAGTGTTTCAAGTCCCAAAATCAAAATTCCTTGGGGATTGACATCTTATCCAAAGAAACCGAGTAAAAAGTATTATCTTCCGAATTACCTTTCCAAAGGAAATTGTAAGCCTGAAATTTGATATCTTATTTTTGTATGTAAAGAAAGTTTTATGTAACATTTATTAAATTTATGTGACATTTATTAAATTTTAATGGTATTCATTATAATAGTTTTTTTTTAATAATATTGATCGTGATGATAGAGAACACTTCAAAGTTCATATTTTGTTTTATAGTGAAATGCCAAAGCACATGGGAATACTTTGTCAAAGTTCATATTTTGTTTTATAGTGAAATGCCAAAGCACATGGGAATACTTTGTTGTATAGTAATGACATTTTAAATATGAGAAATGGAGAAGAAGATGGATAAGAATTTGATATCTTATTTTGTATGTAAAGAAAGTTTTATGAGACATGTATTAACTTTATTAATTTTATGTGACATTTATTAAATTTTAATGGTACTCATTATAATATATTTTTTAATAATATTGATAATGATTATAGAGAACACTTCATATTTTGGATTATAGTGAAATGTCAAAGCACATGGGAATACTTTGTTTGATAATAATCAAATTTTAAATATGAGAAATGAAGAAGATGATAGATAGGAATCATGATTATGGGAGGTTTTGGAACCTGTTTGTTGCCACCATAAATGTTAGCAAGTCAACATTTTACTATCAAAACATGTTTGTTTAGCCTAGAATTTTTTTCGGTTGCAATTTTATATTTCAATAAATCAAATTGATACTTTCATGGATAGTAAATAGTGATATTCTAATCATAGTTGTTCCACCCAAATTTTGCTCAATTGTAATCTCAAATTTAAATAATTCAAATTTGTAATTTAATGGATAGGAAATAGTAATTGTCAAACCATTGTTGTTCAACAGAGATTTTGCTAATTTGTAATCTCAAATTTTAGTCACCCAATTTGGTAACTTCGTGATAGAAGAATTTGATTTAAGGGTTTTGTACATATACAAATACAAATACAAAATGCACACACACACACACACATCTTGGTAATAACTAATTAATCATGTGTGTGTGTGTGTGTGTGGGGGGGGGGGGGGGGGGGGGGGGGTTGGGGGAGGAGGGAGAGGCTTGAGCTATGAATATTAATGATGTGTAAAAGTAAAATGCACACTTCATCAATGATGTTTAATTTTATGAAGTGAAATTTTTTTGACATGTAAAATGACAAATGACAATTATTTACCTATCAAATTTCAAGTGTGGGAACTAGTAGATTTGGATGTGAACTCCGACACATTTTTTGACAATGATGGCGGAGATCACATGTCTTGTCAAAAAAGACGTTGAACTTCCAACGTCCATAGTGGATCCTCGAGATTTCAATGTCTATTTTTCAATATAGCGTGAACTTTACATGACCTTTTTGTCTTTGAAATGGACAGTACACCCTCTTGTTGATGTAGTCAACATATCATTGTCCATATTCCTACAACTCTTCATTTTAATCCAACAATTATGTGATGCTCTCGACGTATACAATAGAATTTTTCATAGTTCCGACAAATATACCATCAATATTACAACAATTTCCAATCGAGTTAGATAAGTTCATTGATTAAATTAGATGGTTAACAATGTCAATATGAAACGAGGAAAGTTTGAGGATTGTTGCTAAGACAAGGGAGCAACTTGGTGATGGTAAATGTTGGTGCACTTGCAATGAATTGCAAGGGAATTACAAGAAGAATTTTAAGGTCTACAACTATAAAACATTATTGGGAATATGGTCACTTCAAAGGGGGGCATGAATTTTACCCAACGATAAGACGTACTAGACGACTTTGTTTGTTGCATGTTTAATTTTTATTCTTATTAATTTAAATTAGAATTTTTAATTTATTGTTATAATATTTGATTTATATATATACTAAAAATATTTTATTGTAATTTGTAATGACAAAGACAAAGTGTCCTAGTATTGGATCGAACAATGAACAAGATGTGCCAAATTGTAGCAAAAGTGTTGGTAAACAAGTTGATGGATATCATCATGGAGCCAATAATGGAGATGATGAATTTAATCACGTGGTCGAGGAAAATGATGATATTGACATAGTTCATAATGATTGTATAAATAGATTAATCAATGTCACTTTTCATGCTTCGTCGATGGATGATAACTTTGATGGATATGTTGAAGATGTACCTCTCATTAAGAAGGAAAAAAAACCCTTATATGGAGGCTCAAAGACAAATATTCTCTCCACAATTTAAATGTTGTTGAACTTGAAAGTGTTGAAATTGTTAGTTATGAGCCAAGAGGAAGGCATATAAAATATATTGTACCAAAAGAAGTATATAATGAAAAAGATCAATAAGATGATGTAGAGGATCAGGTAGTTGTGTCAAACCAAGAAGTTGAAGAATACATTGAAGGTGATGCGGGTCAGGAACAAATAAATGTCAGTGATGAATAATTTGAATATATAGACTATTTTCCATAAACTAAAGTATACAGGGAAACTCCTAAATCATTATTTGGAGTGACCCTATTAGACCATAAATCACTTGGAAGAGTAGCATGCCAATTTATTTGGTTTTCAATTATAGTTTTCATGAGTATCCGGATTAGGTTCTTGTTTGTGGACTTTGCTAACCCATTTCCTTGTGGATAATAATTGGAAGAATAATGCAATTTAATTCATTTTTCCATATCAAACTCACTTAATTTCAGAGAAGAGAAATAGGGAGCATTATAAAAAACTAAAGAAATTGGAACCCCAAACCTAGTTATGATATTCTCTTGCAAAAATTTGTTGACAGCATCTTCGTTAACTCTTCGCAAAGGAATGACTTCAATCCAACATGTAAAATAATATGTAGCTGTGAGAATATATTGATGTTGTAATGAGGAGTTTGGATTAATTTCCCCGATGATATCCAAACCCCATTGCTCGAATGGTTCTAAAATTATTACTGGCTGCAATGGTGTTGTTGGTTTAGCTAGTATTCCAGTACTCTTTTGGCACACAACACACTTCTGAGCGTATGCACGAGCATATTTGAAAAAAGTGGGTCAATAATACCCTACTCTTAGGATCCTATGGGCAGTAGTATCTCCAAAATAGTGGCCTCCAGTAGGACCATCATGCAATTATTTTAGTACCTTCTTCGCATCTTCCTTGTCTAAGCATCCAAGAAATACTCCATCATAATTCCTCTAGCATAGCACTCCACTAATTATTTGATATATTGTCGATTTCAATCGAAGAGCTCTTCTTTGCTTTGAATTCCAATGCTTTGGATCATACCCATGTTGTAAATAGTGTACTAAATCATGGTACCAAGAATAAGGTGTAGCATGAATGGAAAAAATTTCAAGTAAATTCATCTCAACTTCATTATACCATCCATTGACTTCGTTTGTTGGATTTTCAGTAATCAATTTGCATAATCCTTGGTCGTTGACGATGTTAGCGGGATTGAATTCCAAGTCATATTATTTGTAATGTAGTGACCCAATTCCTGCATCTTTCTCCTAATTCCTTTTGTACAAATATTGACCTAACAACCGGGTGAGGTACTATGACCTTGGTCCTATTTTTCAGAATATAGGGTTTGCATTGTTTTACAGCTTTGAATACAGCGCAAGCTTGTTTGTCTACAACCAGGTAGTTTATTTCATCCCCTTATAATCTAGTGTTCATAAATGATATTGGATATTCATCCCCTTGCTCTCCTTTTTGATTGAGCACTGTTGCAAGGGAATGATCAGACACAGATGTATAAACAATAAAATATTTTTTGAAGTCTAGACTGCTTAATGATGGTGCGTTAGCAATTAGGGTCTTAATTTCCTTAAAGGATTTTTTTTCTACTTTGGTCCATTTAAACTGCACGTCCTTTTTAACCATTTGTTTCAAAGGTTTTACAATTTGCGTAAAATATGACACAAATGTTCAAACAAAATTTATTTTTCCCATGAATGATTGCATAGCTTTCTTATTATGGAGCATGGAAATATGCAGTATAGCTTGTATCCTCTCAAGGTCAACTGAGATTCCCTTTTTTGAAATGATGTGTCCTAGTAATCTACCTTCCAAAACAACAAATACACTTTTCTTAGGGTTAAGGGAAATACCATATTTTCTACATCGATCAATTTTTTCTTTAAATGGTAAGCATGGTCTTCCCTTTTCTTGGAGAAAACGGTGACATTATCCAAATAGACAACTACACTGTGGCCAAACAATCCTTGAAAAGTGATGTCCATGGACCTTTGAAATGTGGCTCCACCATTTATAAGTCCAAATGGCATTCTCCTATAAGCAAATGTTCCCCATTTTTTTTTGGATGTGGTCTTGAGACGATCTTCTTCGGCCACTAATACTTGATTATACCCAGAAAATCCATCTAATAAGGAGAACTATAATGTCCCATTTTGACAAGCTAAGGAATTGACTGAGGATTGATGCCACTAGGGATAAAATAACACCTTAAACAATGATATTAATTCATTAGTTGATAAAAGAGGCCCACCGGAGCAAGAATCCACTTACATGCATGACATGCAAGCCATAAACCAAATTGCATGTAGCATGCATCATTTTATTTATGGCATGCAAAAGGTGAGTTGCATGCAACCTCAACTTAATAAAAGAAATAAAAATAAAATAAGAGCATGCAAAATTTAGGGCATGCAACCTCAACGCATTAAAATAAGGAAAAAACGAGTTTCTTATCATTCATTGTTATTATTGATCATTGAGATTTGTATTAAGAGCTCTAAGAGCAGTTTAGGGTTGAGGGGACACTGCCTTAACCAACAAGTGGATTTGGTAGAAAAATCTATGTACCATAGTCACTTCAAAGGATAGATCATACAGATCTATCACCAAGTTACAAGAAGACAATATTATTGGCATTTGGGAAGAGGTCGAGCATATTGTATCCAGGGTGCATTCATATAGGATCTTAACAGTCCTAGGGAAGATCTCTATCTCATTGAGCAAGGGCATGTTCATTAACTGTCTTGGGAAATGATCTCATCCTCAATCAAGACATGAAGCTCCTGCTAAATAGTGAGCTTCTAGATGGACATCCAATGCATGAGCAAGGATCTCTATTGGACAAAGACGTGGTCTTCATCTTGAAGGCGTGACTCTTACAGGAATTACAATATGCATTTAAACTTAATCATGAGCATCATCCTCCAATACTGAGCGTAAGCTGAGTTAAGGTAGTGACTATCATCATTTAACATATCTTTCCACAAGGGAGATTTAGTGCCAAGTACCCATTGAGGGCATGAATACATTGATATCCCTATATTTTTGTTAAAGGAAAATCTATCCATTTAGGAGGACTAGACTCTTGCAAGGGTGTGTGAGCCTAATAGTAAAAGGGATCAAGCAGTTGTTGTAAAGTGTGCAATATAAAAACCATCTGCACCATTGAAGTGGTCACTTAAAACTGAAGATCATAACCTTATTTGAGTTCACACGGCATCGCAAAAGGAGGGCATCTTTCCTATCTCGAACACTCCTTAATATTGGTTGGAATAACCAAAGTAATGGGTCATATTTATTGACAAGAAGTTGCTCATCATATACAGTTTTGGAAGCCTATTCCATTCATGAGTTCACTGTTAAAAGAGAACATATATCCATTATATTGGGCGTCACTCTCTCATAGGTTTGCATGCACAAGATAAGGATCATATATAACAATGTTCACGGTATTCAACAATCCACTATCTACAAAATTTTTAGTCATATTTTCTCTTCTTGTAATGCATGGTTGTTATTAAATATTTGGGAAATAATTTGCTATTCTTATATTGGGATTTTATTGTGATAATAATTGAATGGGGAATGCAAATAAAATCAAACAATAATTACTCCATTCAAACATTGCCAAAATTACCAACAAGTCACCAATCAAACCAAGCAAAATTAAACCAGCATTGAAGAAATTTGAGATCGGATTTAAGTTGGAATATTACAGTGGTATCCGAGCATGTTCCTCGCCAGTTGTGGGAACATATCAGATTGAATAAATGTGCATGTCAGTGCATGTTGATGCATGGAAGTGCATGAGAGTTAATGGTAGTGCATGCTAGTTCTGGTGTTGTGCATGTCGGTGCATGTTGATGCATGCCAGTACATGTTGATGCATGTCAGTGCATGTTGATGCATGGCAGTAGATGACAATGTATGAGTGTTAAATTTTGAGCATTAATTCACAATACTCTAGGATCTTCACTGAGAGAATAACATATATAGTATATCAATGCATGACAATCACAATAAGTATGACAAGCATCACAAGAATCAAAAGCATAAGAGACAAGAGACACAGAGTTTCCGTGGGGAAAACCCTAAGGTGAAAAACCCCACAAATTCCTCAGAGATAGAGAGAGAAATGGCTCAACCAAAGTACAACCAAAATACACTGAGATAGTCTCCTAGTAGCAGATGATCCTCCTCCTCACTAGTGCGCCACTTTTTGAGTGAGAAAGATGTACTTTTTCGAATGATCTAAATAGAGATCACCTGATCTCTATTTATACTAACCTATTTTCCCAGTGATCTTATGGGGCCGACTTGTCTAGCTAGGTACATCCACATTATAATATATATATTTCAGGGCCGACCCCACACATGGTGGTCTAATAACCCATCGGCAAGTACACACACTTGAAACACTTGTCAATCCACATGATGACACTTCCTTATAGAGGAATAACACATCTCTAATAAGGGTACAATAAATATATATGAAATACATTCCGAAGTTACATATACATCAACACTCCCTCTTAACTAGGAAGGTATTTCTCGACACAGATCTGCTAGACAAGTCTTCTTCTCGGGATCATCGTCATTGATGCATCATCATCATCATCGTCACTGCTGCTGCTATCTCAACCAATCTCTGACTCTACTCATCATAGGAAGTTCTACAGAGCCAGTCCTTTTTCATACTGGATGTAGGCCCACCACCTGCAGGTCTTCGTCATCACTGGCCATACTGTGGAATCCTCAGGACTTATTACGTGCGTCACAAAACCTCGAAAGAGCATCCCAAGCTGTTACAAGCACACGACTCTACCTATAGGATCTCCCAGGGCCATATTATATGTGACCTCACCACAAAACCTAGCAAGAGCATCCCAGGCTGTTATGAGCACACAGCTCTACCTATAGGATCTCCCAGGGACAAATTATATGTGGTCATGGAAAAACCTCGCAAGAGCATCCCAAGACTTATTACGAGCACACAGCTCAACCTATCGGATCTCCCAGGGACAGATTATATGCCATAGGACAAAACCTCGAAAGAGCATCTGCCAGATATCCTAGGGCCAGATTATATGCCATAGGTAAAACCTCTAAAGACTATTTGCAGATCTCCCAGGGCCAAATTATATGTCCTCCCAGAGCAAAACCTCGAAAGAGCATTTTCCAGATATCCCAGGGCCAAATTATATGCCATAGGCAAAACCTCGAAAGACTATCTGCAAATCTCCCAAGGCCAAATTATATGCTCATCTGCACAACCTGATCCACGGCCATAGAGTATCAACCTGATACTCACCATACATCATCCTGATGTACACATGATCGTCCTGATCATCATCACTGCAACATCCTGCTGCAAGTCATCTGGAGCAACATCCTGAAGCTCGTCATCCACGATCATCCTGATCATACAATGCATCTACCTGATGCATACCAAGTATCTACCTGATACATATCATCATACATGATCCACCTGATCATACAATGTATCCACCTGATACAAATACAAATACATGATACATATCACCATACATGATCCACCTGATACATATACAGATACATGGTCCAAGCATCCAACATGATGCATATACAAAATACATACAAATGATCCAACTGATCATATCCAACATCCAACATGATGCATACATACATATAAATGATCCAATTGATCATATCCAACATCCAACATGATGCATACATACATATAAATGATCCAACTGATCATATCCAACATCCAACATGATGCGTACATACATATAAATAGAGATGATCCAACTGATCATACAAAGCAGAATCTAGAACATCATCCTGATGCTCATCATCCAATGCTTACATCCACAGCCATGTGAAGGATCCTCCTTCCAACATGCTTGGAATGGATTCAACAAATGTGTCCATCACTTCTTCCTCGAAGTGTCCTCGATCTGAAGAACGCCAAGCCTCTCTCTGAAGTACTCGAACTTCACCCTGGCTAGTGGCTTCGTTAGCACATCTGCAATCTGCTCGTCTGTCGCAACATACAGGAGCTTCACAGCTCCTCTCTGCACCATATCCCTAATATAGTGATATTTGATCTCTATGTGTTTCGACCTGTCATGAAACACTGGGTTCTCAGATAGCTTCACACAACTTTGGTTATCACAGAAGATACCAGTAGCATCCAACGGGAGATCAAATAACTCAGACAGTAGCTTCTGTAGCCATACTGCCTCACAACTAGCTGAACAGGCTGCAACATACTCTGCCTCAGCTGTACTTAGTGCTACGCAGGACTGCTTCTTGTTAAACGAAGAGATCACACCTGATCCCATACTGAAGCAGCACCCAGATGTGCTCTTCCTATCTGCAGCACTGCCAGCCCAATCTGAATCAACATAACCCTGCAGGTTAAACTTTTGATTCGCTTCATACTTGAGCCCATAATCCACTGTACCCTTCAGGTACCTCAGAACATGATTTACAGCAACCAGGTGAACACTCCTCGGATTCGTCAGGAACTAGCTCAATGTGTTCACAACAAAGCAAATGTCTGGTCTCGTGTTCGTCAGGTACATCAAGGACCCAATCATTTGACGATACATAGAGACATCAACCGGCTCAGATGAAGCATTGCATAGAAGCTTCGGATTCGATGCCATAGGTGTGGCCATGGCCTTGCAATCCATCATCCCAAATCTCTTCAGGATATCTAGTGTGTACTTCCCTTAACCAAGGAAGATCCCACCTGCACTCTGCCACACCTCCATACCTAGGAAATAATGCATCATTCCCAAATCTTTCATATCGAACTCAGCAGCAAGCTTCCTCTTAGTATCTGCAATCAATCTGTCATCTCCTGTTACAAATAAGTCATCCACATACAGGAGTAGAATCATAGGATTCCCTTCCTCAACCTTGTAGTAAAGGTTGGAATCCGCTTTACTCTTGGTAAAGCCCAAACTAGATAGGAAACTGTCCATCCTACCATACCAAGTTCTGGGAGCTTGTTTCAAGCCATACAAGGATTTCTTCAATCTGCACACATATGAATCCCTGTCATGTATTTCAAAACTGAGTGGCTGCTCCACATATACTTCCTCTTCAACTACACCATTCAAGAAAGCAGTCTTGACATCCATCTGGTGTATTTTTCATTTCATCGCTGCAGCCAGGGCAAGTATTGTTCTGATGGAAGTATACCTAGCTACAGGTGCAAAAGTTTCTTCATAATCTATTCCCTCTTTTTGAGAGAAGCCACGAGCTACAAATCTTGCCTTGTATTTCTCTACACTGCCATCTGCAGCATGCTTGATTTTGTAGATCCATTTGGAAGTCACAATAGACTTCTTTTTAGGTCTTGGGACAACATCCCAAACATCATTCTTCATTATTGATTAGTATTCCTCAACCATGGCATCCTTCCATTCTTTCTTTTCCGCTGCTTCTTCATAATTGGAAGGCTCTTTGTTCATAATATCACAGAGTAAAGCAACATAGCTGGTATGTGATCTGGTTCTCTTCTTTTCTCTGTGTTCTTCTTCTGGAATGCCAAATCTTTCTGCATCTTGAATGAGCTCTCTAGCCCATGCAGGTTTCCTCTTGTGAGAGTTATCCTCACGGGGTGGATCTACAGGTTCTTATGGATCTTCAAACTCACGAACAACTTCTGGAACTGCTTCAGTCATGGTAGTGTCTTGAAATATAGTTTCCTTAGGTTCTTCATAAACTTCAATAGTTGCCTTCCTTGATTTAATGAATGCTGAGTTTTCATCAAATGTTACATCCCTGCTGACATCAATCTTCTTGAACCCTGGAAAGTATATTCTGTAAGCCTTCGAGCTTTCACTGTAACCCACAAAGATACCCTTCTTTCCTGAAGGATCTAGTTTAGTCCTCTTTTCCTTTGGGACATGAGTGTATACTGGACAACCAAATATTCTGATATGGCTGACTTCAGGTTTCTTACCAGAAAAGAACTCTTTGGTGTCTTGTTGTCCAATATCTTGTGGGGTGTTATGTTCTGCACATATACAGCTGTTCTAGCTGCCTCTGCCCATAGATGCATAGGTAGATCCTGGTCATGCAGCATTGCTCTTGCTGCTTCCATGATAGTTCTGTTCTTCCTTTCTGCAACTCCATTTTGTTGAGGATTATAAGGAGCAGTCAACTCCCTCTTAATCCCTGAATCACTACAAAGCTTCTTGAAGTCACCTGAGGTGAATTCTCCACCATTGTCAGATCTGAATGTTTTGATCTTCTTGTCAGTTTGATTCTCCATCAAAGTTTTTAATTCCTTGAACTTATCAAACACCTCATCTTTGTTCTTCAAGAAGTATACCCAAGTCTTCCTGGAGAAGTCATCAATAAATGAGACATAGTAAACATACCCACTAAGAGAACTGGATGACATAGGACCACATACATCTGAGTGGATGATTTCCAGGATATCTTTGGCCTTGCTTTCACTGCTTGGGAAAGCCTTCTTAATGTTCTTACCTTTTGCACATCCTTTGCAAACACCCTCATGTTTGGTCTTGATTTCAGGAAGACCTTCTACAACTTTGCTTGCAATTGGAAGTGCCCTATAGTGCATATGAGCAAGTCTTCTATGCCAAAATTCACTTGGCTCCATGGATTCATGCACCATGGCATGTTCAGGTTGACCCTTCAATTTACACAATCCTCCCTCTTGCTCTCCAATCACTACTGCATCATCTATGGTCTTTCCCTTTGGCCACATTAGGACTTGGCCATCCACAAATGCAACCCTCATACCTTTTGCATCTAATGCAGAGATGGAGAGTAAGTTCTTCTTGAGCCCAGGTACATAAAGGACTTCTTTCATCTTCAAAGATTTTCCAGAATCTAGGTTGTAGGAGGCTTCACCACTTCCTTTGATTGGGTATTGATAATCATCCCCAAGTTTCACCTTATGGGGTGATTCATGTTCAGATAGATTCACAAAATATTCCTTAAACCCAGTCATGTGTTTGGAAGCCCCACTATCAATCAACCAATCATTACAGCCATGGGAGATAGTACCTGTGAGAGCAGATATTAGAACATACTCTTCTTCACTTGATGAGTCATAGTGCTCCTTCTTTGTAGTGAGAGTGCTCCTTCTTGGTCTTGCTTCTTTTGGTGTGAGTTGCAAGAGATTGATCTTCACCTCCCATCTTTTCCTCACGAGCTACAAGTCTAGCTTCTTCTTGAGAGCATTCCTCCCATAGTTTACTGAAAGAGATCAACTTCTTTCTTGCACAGATTCCTTGAATAAAGGAGTCCCATGACCTAGGTAGGCCATTCAGAGTGGTCATAACAACTTCACCATTGTACACTACTTCATCCACAACTTCAAGTTGCTCCTTGATCTGAGAGACCTTGGATAAGTAAGATTGAATGGTTTCTCCATTCTGAAACTTTACCCCTTTCAATTAGTTCCACAGGGTCATCTTCCGATTTATGTTCTTCCCTTCAAATAGCTTGGTCAAAGAGTCAAACATCTCCTTGGGTGTCTTTAGAGAAGACACATGGGGTATGAGATGGTCTTTGATAGAATCAACAATGATTCTCTTTGCCTTGACCAAGTTCTTCTTATGCAACACCTTGGCCTTTTCATCCTCTGGGATAGGGATGTCTTCTTTTATATCTGAGTCCAACTCATTCTCTTCTAGGATTAACCCAATCCTATACTTCCAAGCTCGGAAGTTATCATCCTCTTCAAGCTTATCCTCAAGCTTGGTGTGGTGAGACATCTTAAAGAGTACTTCAGATGGAAATAGAAATGATTTAGGTCTTACCACTTGAAATGCTGAAAACTGGATCTGGTCCCGGATTAGGGTTTGTCAGAAACACCCTAAAAATTCAAAATGTGAATTTCAATTTTCTGAAAGGATAGAAAGATGCGCTTTGATGAGCTGATCAGCCTGGTGCATTCAGAATTTGAGATCAACAAAGTTTTACCCTTCATATTTTCCTTTTTGTCCTCCCGGGTTCACTGGGAGAGCCCTGAATTAGGGTTTGAGTTTCCCGGAGATCTACCCAGCCAAAAATCTCGATCCAAAGCTCTAAACTTTGATTTTTACAAGGATCTTGCAGCTATCTCTTCAGATTTCAGAAATTCCTATTTTTGTGGAAACCCTAATTTTTAGGGCCAAATCTGAAAAATGCTAAGAATTGAATTCTGATTGGACAAATAGATGCGCCTTGATGAGTAGAATCAATCTACTATACCGCTTTTCCAAAATCTATGGAGAGAAACCCAATAAACAAGAAACTCAAGTTTCTGTCACTGTAAAATGTCTTCTTCTCAGGTTAGCTCTGATACCATGTTAAATTTTGAGCATTAATTCACAATACTCTAGGATCTTCACTGAGAGAATAACATATATAGTATATCAATGCATGACAATCACAATAAGTATGACAAGCATCACAAGAATCAAAAGCATAAGAGACAAGAGACATAGAGTTTCCGTGGGGAAAACCCTAAGGTGAAAAACCCCACAACTTCCTCAGAGATAGAGAGAGCAATGGCTCAACCAAAGTACAACCAAAATACACTGAGATAGTCTCCTATTAGCAGATGATCCTCCTCCTCACTAGTGCACCACTTTCTGAGTGAGAGAGATGTACTTTTCCGAATGATCTAAATAGAGATCACCTGATCTCTATTTATACTAACCTGTTTGCCCAGTGACCTTATGGGGCCGAATTGTCTAGCTAGGTACATCCACATTATAATATATATATTTCAGGGCCGACCCCACACATGGTGGTCTAATAACTCATCGGCAAGTACACACACTTGCGACACTTGTCAATCCACATGACGACACTTCCTTATAGAGGAATAACACATCTCTAATAAGGGTACAATAAATATATATGAAATACATAGATGAAATACATTCCAAAGTTACATATACATCAACAGAGAATGCATAGTAGTCCATGTTAGTTCCTGTGTTGTGCATGTCAGTGCGTGTTGGTGCATGTCAGTGATTTTGGAGAAGGCATGCCAAAGTACATGATCTTGCTAGCTGTTAGAGCAATATTATACATTAGTACCTTAATAATTAATTAATTGATGGTTTTTAGGTGCTAAACTGGTTAATAATTACATCCTTAGGTGTGAACAAGGTTATTATAAGTTGTCTAGAACTTGTTTGGGCAAGTGTGAAATAGATAACAATGTATGGGCCAAAGTATAGGCCAAGGGTGGTCAAACTAGCTGTTGGGTGCTCTCCTACGTGCATTTCTTACGACCATCATGCCTAAGGTGCCTTCCTTCCCTGTTTTATGGATCTAGGTTTGACCATAGGCGCACATGCATTGAACTTAGTCATTTTCCCCTCTTTTGGCTATTTTGGCCTACCCTAGCCTACCTAACTTCCAACCAACCACCTCCTCCACATGTGTGAACACTATTTTGGTATCCCATGCTCAACCAACGTTCACATGCACAATTTGGACATATTTGGGATATTTTGGAACCATTTGGTCAACCTAAGGGGGTTTGGGGCTAAATCTAAGCTAGGTAAGTGTGGACACTCCAAGTGCATCCTATTTATTCCTATTTCTATATAAGGATGATCCAAACTCTTTGTAACATTGAACAATTAATAAAATCTGATATTTGATCATTTGTGTTTCTTGGTTTTTGATCATTTGTGCTGATATTTGATCATTTAT